>JARJEI010000038.1:367640-967640 GCA_029955415.1 Lottia scabra
CCTACCTTTTAATTCTATGGTTGAAATCATTAAACAGAAAGGTAGAGGGTGTCTCTGCTTTAAGAAGGATTTAAAACGCTGTTATAGGCAGTTCCCAGTCTGTCTTGGAGATTTGTACTTATTAGGTTTTATTTGGAACGATTCTTATTATTTCGATCGAGTTTTACCAATGGGTATTAGGTCCAGTGCGCTTATATATCAAATAATAACTTCGTCAGTTAGATACATGTTTGGACTAGGGGCTTTTCAGGTTGTCAATTATTTAGATGACGTTGGCGGAGCCGAAACCAATAGGAGATTTGTTAAGGTCATACCAAATTTCATTTGATTCCATCAAAAAATCTAGATTTTAGAGCGTTTACAAGCAATTAAATGTTGACTTGTATAGAGGTTAAAGGGAGGTAACTCCTCAAAACTGGCGTAAGAGACCTAAAACTTGAAAAAGCTTTAACTTAAATCAGAAGTAAACTAAACTTTCTCAAACCTTGCGATTTAGGTCCATTTTAATTTTCATCAAAATCGGTTGAAAACTAAGAGAGTATATTCAAGAATTTGGGGCAAAGGCAATAACTCTGCTTCTAACGGTAGAAAACAGCTCACATTCGATCTTGATCTTCGTTTTATGAATACATACATATACACATACTGAATTTCGTTTCATTCCATCAAAATCCAGTTTATAGAGCGTTTACGAGCAAATGTTGACGGACGGACGAACAGTGGTGCTGACAATATACGTCCACATAGAGAGATGTGAGCGTATACAAAGCTATCTGCGCCCCTGGTTATATGAATACAGTGATCGTTTGGGACGTTTTATGCACATTTGGGCGAGTTGGTATCACTATTTTGAATCGATGGTTGGGACTATGCGGCCAGCTTGACATCTGTAATCGACGGCTAAGCGAAAAGGTGGTCAAATTGACTTCAGGATTCAATAATATGCTGAGGTATGATGATATAATTTAAAGTTTAATCAAATCAGAAATTCATACAAAACATAATGCAATAATAATAATAATTAACATAAAGATAGCTTGCCAGGCAAGGTAATATACGCCCACTGGAAGCTATGTTTGAAAAAGAACATTTGGCAAAAAACAGCTACCATCAAATATTCAACCTGTAGTCAGAGGCCTACATTTCGTTCAGAACTTAAATTAGGTGTCCTCCAAACAATTTTTTTCTCGATTTCATTAAGGGTTCAGCATTCATCAAGTTTAGTCAAAATCCTTCTCTGCTATGAGCTAAAAACTAAAACCTATTTTATACAAGAAGGGCAATAAGTCATATCAAATATTTTTTGATTTTTCGATAGGGTTTATCGTGTGATAATAAACTATTTCAATAGGTTTCATTAAAATCAAATCGTAAAAAGATTTTGCCATCTAGAGTATTTACAACCTAAAAATCAGTTCGTTTTAAAGAACAAGGGCAATAATTCATATTAAATATTTTTTGATTCTTTTGATTTTTAATAGGGTTCATTATCGGGTGATAAAAAAAAATTTCAGTAAGTTTTGTCAAAATCCATAAAGAATTGTGACCTGTAGAGTGTTAAAAAGCTAAACATCAAATGCATTTTGAAGAACAAGGGCAATAATTCCTATTAAATATTTTTTGATTCTTTTAATTTTCAATAAAGTTTATCCTTAGGTGATAATAAACATTATCAGTAAGTTTCGTCAAAATCTGTAAAGAACTGTGACTTGTAGAGTGTTAACAAGCTAAAAATCGAAAGCATTTTAAAGAACAAGGGCAATAATTCATATTAAATATTTTTCGATTCTTTTCATTTTCAATATGGTTCATCCTTGGGTGATAATAAACAATTTCAGTAAGTTTTGTCAAAATTCGTAAAAAATTGTGACTTGTAGAGGGTTAACAAGCTAAAAATCGAACGTGTTTTAAAGAACAAAGGCAATAATTCATATTAAATATTTTTCGATTCTTTTGATTTTCAATATGGTTCATCCTTGGGTGATAATAAACAATTTCAGTAAGTTTTGTCAAAATTCGTAAAAAATTGTGACTTGTAGAGTGTTAACAAGCTAAAAATCGAAATCATTTTAAAGAACAAGGGCAATAATTCATATTAAATATTTTTCGATTCTTTTGATTTTCAATATGGTTCATCATTGGGTGATAATAAACAATTTCAGTAAGTTTTGTCAAAATTCGTAAAAAATTGTGACTTGTAGAGGGTTAACAAGCTAAAAATCGAACGTGTTTAAAAGAACAAGGGCAATAATTCAAGTTAAATATTTTACGATTCTTTTGATTTTTAATAGGGTTCATCCTTGGATGATAATAAACAATTTCAGTAAGTTTCATCAAAATCCATAAAGAATTGTGACTTGTAGAGTGTTAACAAGCTAAAAATCGAACGCGTTTTAAAGAACAAGGGCAATAATTCATGTTAAATATTTTACGATTCTTTTGATTTTAAATAGGGTTCCTCCTTGAGTGATAATAAACAATTTCAAAAAGTTTCGTCAAAATCCGTAAAGAATTGTGATCTGTAGAGTGTTAACAAGCTAAAAATTGAACGCGTTTTAAAGAACAAGGGCAATAATTCGATTCTTTTGATTTTCAATAGGGTTCATCCTTGGGTGATAATAAACAATTTCAGCAAGTTTCGTCACAATCCGTAAAGAATTGTGACTTGTAGAGTGTTAACAAGCAATTGTGGACGGACGGACGGACGGACGGACCGACGGACATGGGTGACGGCAATATACGCTCCACATTTCATGTGGGCGTATAAAAATAAGTTTATACAAAACAATATAATATAGAAATTATAATAACATAAATATCATTTCATTTATTTTAAGTGTTTAAATGACATCTAGGGTTTACATTCTCAATTGAACCTAAGTTATTTATAACTTTATTTGCTTATTTCACTTTTATATAAGTAGGCTGAGATGGTGAAGATGACCTCACACTAAATATCAGAAAGAGAGATAAAGAGATATCAATCTAAGAGAATTATGGATCAACAATAAAACATACTTTGATCTGGGTGATATATGATAGCAGGAGAAATGTCAATCAACACACTATTGAAGAAGATAGCTTGCCAGGCAAGGTAATATACGCCCACTGGCAGGTTTGTTTACAAAAAAAACATTTAGCAGAAAACAGCAACCATCACAACCATGAAATATTCAAAATAGGGTTCATTTTTGGGTGATAATAAACAATTTCAGCAAGTTTCGTCAAAATATGACTTAAAGAGTGTAACAAGCTAAAAATCAAACGTGTTTTAAAGAACAAGGGCAATAATTCATATCAAATATTTTACGATTCTTTTGATTTTCGATAGGGTTCATCCTTGGGTGATAATAAACAATTTCAGCAAGTTTCGTCCAAATCTGTCAAGAATTGTGACTTGTAGAGTGTTAACAAGCTAAAAATCAAACACGTTTTAAAGAACAAGGGCAATAATTCATATCAAATATTTTTCGATTCTTTTGATTTTCTATTGGGATCATCCTTGGGTGATAATAAACAATTTCAGCAAGTTTCGTCAAAATCCATAAAGAATTGTGACTTGTAGAGTGTTAAGGAGCTAAAAATCGAATACGTTTTAAAGAACAAGGGCAATAATTCATATTAAATATTTTTCGATTCTTTTGATTTTCAATAGGGATCATCCTTGGGTAATAATAAACAATTTCAGCAAGTTTCGTCCAAATCCGTCAAAAATTGTGACTTGTAGAGTGTTAACAAGCTAAAAATCGAACGCGTTTTAAAGAACAAGGGCAATAATTCATATTAAATATTTTACGATTCTTTTGATTTTAAATAGGGTTCGTCCTTGAGTGATAATAAACAATTTCAGCAAGTTTCATCAAAATCCGTAAAGAATTGTGACTTGTAGAGTGTTAACAAGCTAAAGCATTTTAAAGAACAAGGGCAATAATTCATATTAAATATTTTACGATTCTTTTGATTTTAAATAGGGTTCGTCCTTGAGTGATAATAAACAATTTCAGCAAGTTTCGTCCAAATCCGTCGAGAATTGTAATTTGTAGAGTGTTAACAAGCTAAAATTAAAAATCGAACGCGATTTAAAGAACAAGGGCAATAATTCATATTAAATATTTTTCGATTCTTTTGATTTTCAATAGGGTTTGTGATAATAAACAATTTCAGCAAGTTTCGTAAAAATCCGTAAAGAATTGTGACTTGTAGAGTGTTAACAAGCAATTGTGGACGGACGGACGGACCGACGGATATGGGTGACGGCAATATACGCTCCACATTTCATGTAGGCGTATAAAAATCAGTTGAGTCGTTACAATGTAGAATTATTATGTGTATTAAATATGAAATGTTATTGTTACATGGTGTATTGTTATGATTCAGGTTGAATTTCATCTCACCTTTTGTCGTAAATGTCTTGCTACAAACTTCACAAGAAAAAGGTTTCTCTCCAGTGTGTGTCCTTGCATGTACTGTCAATTTGTTTTTTTTTTTGTAAATGACTTGCTACAAACTTCAGAAATTTACAATTTCACTCAAGTATGTTGACTTTTTATATGTTTTGTTAAATTACTACTTTGGCTAAATGCCTTATTACAAACATCACAAGTATAGGGTTTCTCTCCAGTGTGTGTCCGTGTATGTTTTGCCAATTTCGATTTTGTCGTAAATGACTTACTACAAACATCACAAATATAGGGTTTCTCTCCAGTGTGTGTCCTTGTATGTACAGTCAATTCACCTTTTGTCGTAAATGACTTGCTACAAAATTCACAAGTATAAGGTTTCTCTCCAGTGTGTGTCCTTGTATGTATTGCCAATTCACTTTTTGTCTTAAATGACTTATTACAAACTTCACAAATGTAAGGTTTCTCTCCAGTGTGTTTCATTATGTGTATTGTTAAATGATATTTTTGTCTAAATGACTTACTACAAACGTCACAAATATAGGGTTTCTCTCCAGTGTGTGTCCTTGTATGTACAGTCAATTTACTTTTTGTCACAAATGACTTACTACAAACGTCACAAATATAAGGTTTTTCTCCAGTGTGTGTCCTTGTATGTACTGTCAATTCACCTTTTGTCTTAAATGACTTACTACAAACATCACAAGTATAGGGTTTCTCTACAGTGTGTTTTCTCCTTATATGTCTTGTCAAATTACTTTTTACACTACATGCATAGCCACAAACTTCACAAATATAGGGTTTCTCTCCAGTGTGTGTCCTCGTATGTACTGTCAATTCGCCTTTTGTCTTAAATGACTTATTACAAACTTCACAAGTATAGGGTTTCTCTCCAGTGTGTGTCCTTGTATGTATTGTCAATTCACTTTTTGTCTTAAATGACTTATTACAAACTTCACAAGTATAGGGTTTATTTACATTCGAAGAAGATAATGACTGACATGTATGAAATTCCCGAAGACATGTTTCTTTCCTTACTGGATTTGTCAACTTGTGAACTTGGTACTGAAGATTTCCAATGCAATTTTGTAAGGAACTGGAGTTGAGAATTACTCCTTTTTCATTGTGAAAATTTGCACTTCCAAAGGCAACATGTCTTCCTTGATAGACTGTCAGTCTAAGAGAGATAACTCTTGTTAACACTAGTTGTATCTTCATTTCATACTGAAAAAGAAATTAATAATATTACTATCCTTATTCAAACCAATGTTTTAAGTGATTTTCAATAATTATTAATAGTTTTATGTATATTACGTGATGGATAATGGCCGAAGACTGTCCAACGCCCTCTTACTTGTTCTTTCTATTTAAATAATGGACAGTCTAAGGCTATTATCAAACTTAAAACATAGAGATCCAAAATATCTCCCAACAACAAGACACTACTAAAATAATGGAGAGATTCTTAAAACAACTCGGTATGATACATAACCAGGGCAAGGTAACATACGCCCACTGGCAGATGTCGGAAATGATCTTATTTTAATTAGGAATAATACAAATTTTATTATATTAAAAGAATAAAAAAGTCAAGGGCAATAACTCAAAAACTGTTCATCGAAAATGCCTAATGATAGAACTTGACCGAGATCTTATCAATTCCAGTGATCACACCAAGTTTCATCGAATCAGTTTAACTTCTATGGTGCTCACAAAAAACTATTTATGATGCTTTTTGGCAAAGTCAAGGGCTATAACTCAAAAACTGTTCGTCTAAAATGCATCAAGTTAAAACTTGTTCAGGATCTGATCAATTGCAATGATCACACCAAGTTTCATCAGAATTGGTTCAAAATTGTAGCTTTAATCCTGCTCACAAACTATCTATGACGCATTTTGACAAAGTCATGGGCAATAACTTAGAACCATTCATCAAAAATGTGTCAAATTAGAACTTGTCTGAGACTATATCAATCTCAAGGATCATACCAAGGGCAATTACTCAAACATCTTTCATCCAAAATACTTCGAATTCGAACTTGGCAGATATCTTATCAATCTTAAGGAGCATACACAAATTCATCATAATCAGATGAAAACTGTAGTCTCTAGAGTGCTCACAAAATAAATTTGATGCGTTTTTACAAAGTCAAGGGCAATTACTCAAAAAACGTTGATCAAAAATATGTCAAATTCGAACTTGATCAAGATCTTATCAAGCTAAAGAAGCATACCAAAATTCATCAAAATCAGATGAAAACTGCAGTCTATAGAGTGCTCACAAACTAAATTTGACGCGTTTTTACAAAGTCAAGGGCAATAACTCAAAAACCGTTCATCAAAAATATGTCAAATTCGAACTTGATCAAGATCTTATCAATCTAAAGAAGCATACCAAAATTCATCAAAATCAGATGAAAACTGTAGTCTATAGAGTGCTCACAAACTAAATTTGACGCTTTTTTTTACAAAGTTAAGGGCAATAACTCAAAAACCGTTCATCAAAAATATGTCAAATTCGAATTTGATCAAGATCTTATCAATCTAAAGAAGCATACCAAAATTCATCAAAATCAGATGAAAACAGTAGTCTATAGAGTGCTCACAAACTAAATTTGACGCTTTTTTTTACAAAGCCAAGGGCAATAACTCAAAAACCGTTGATCGAAAATACGTCAATCTTAGGGATCATACCAAGTTTCATTAAAATCAGATGAAAACTGTAGTCTCTATAGTGCTCACAAGAAATGTTGACAGATGGACCGACGACGACAATATACAACCACATATTCATGTGTAAATTCCAAATAAAAGTGACAGTTGAACAAAACCAATCATGAAGATGTTTAATGGTAATCTCAGTTGTAAAAAACTATGATGCTTTGACAGGATGAAGATATGAAGCTTTAAAAAATTAAATTTCTGTTAACATAAATGGTTTTATGTTGACAGAAGTTTAATTTTTTAAAGCCACATATTCATGTGGGCGTATAAAAACATACATTAACTCATACAGCAGTAATAAATACATATCATTAAACAAGATGTCTTCCAGTGGAGATGATATATTTATTACACAATAGAATACAATCCAGGATTTAGATACTGATAATATTCTATGTGATTTAAATAATATTTATATCATAATATTTACATACCAGTTACAATAATTATACATTAATTGGATATTCAATATGATGTATTTAATAATAAGAATATTTGTAAAAGATAGCTTGCCAGGCAAGGTAACATACGCCCACTTCAGCAAATTTGAATATTTGAAAAAGTTGATTGCACCATCGCACTTCTTCGAGCCTCATATCTTCATTCTGTCAAAGCATCATAGTTTTTTACAACTGAAATCATTATTAAACATTTTCATGATTGGTTTTGTTCAACTGTCACTTTTATTTGGAATTTACACATTTCAATGTGGGCGTATAATAAAAACAAGTGGTTGCCTAGCAATATACGCCCACCTTACATATAAATTTTTAGTATATCAAGAGCATTCCCAAAATGGTGTCAAATCGTATAAAAAATATATCCTGTCAAAAATATAGTTTATATCTTTTGAACACAAAATTAAATAAAATTCTGAATTAAACTTTCAATCTTGAAGAATTATGACTAAGTCAAAATCCAATCAATGTAAAATTGTCAAATTAAAACGTCTCCAAGTTCTCAGGAATATAAATGATTACGTAAAATTTCAATGAAATCAGATGAAAACTGTAGTCTCTGTTGCATTCACGGCCTATTTCGACGTGTTTTGACTAAGCCAAGGGCAATAACTCAAAATCCGTTCAATGAAAAATCATCAAATTCGAACTTGTCCGAAGTCCGAGATCTTATGAATACAAATGTTCACACAAAATTTCATTCCAATCAGGTGAAAAGTGCAGTCTCTATCGCGTTCACAAGTAAATTTCGATGCAATAACTCAAAAACTATTCATCGAAAAGTCGTCAAATTCGAACTTATCCGAGATCTCATGAATACAAATGTTCACATCAAATTTAATTCAAATCAGGCGAAAACTGTAGTCTCTATCGCGTTCACAAGCCATTTTTAACGTATTTTGGGTGTAAAACTCAGTAAATTTTTGTCGAATCAAACCCAAATTCTAACTTGTCCAAGGTCTTATGAATATAATCCTACATACAAAATTTTACTTGAATCCAACCAAAACTGTGGTCTCTATCGCGTTCACAAGCCATTTTTAACATATTTTGGGTGTAAAACTCCGTGAATTTTAGTCGAATCAAACCCAAATTCGAACTTGTCTGAGATCTTACGAATATAATCCTACATACAAAATTTTATTCAAATCCAACCAAAACTGTGGACTCAACTCGTTCACAAGCCATTTTTAACGTATTTTGGGTGTAAAACTCTGTGAATTTTTGTCGAATCGAACCCAAATTCGAACTTGTCCAAGATCTTATGAATATAATCCTACACACAAAATTTAATACAGATCAAACCAAAACTGTAGTCTCTATCGCATTCACAAGCCATTTTTAACACATTTTGGGTGTAAAACTCTGTGAATTTTTGTCGAATCCAACCCAAATTCGAAATTGTCCGAGATCTTATGAATATAATCCTACATACAAAATTTTATTCAAATCCAACCAAAACTGTGGTCTCTTTCGCGTTCACAAGCCATTTTTAACATATTTTGGGTGTAAAACTCTGTGAATTTTTGTCGAATCGAACCCAAATTCGAATTTGTCCAAGATCTTATGAATATAATCCTACACACAAAATTTAATACATATCAAACCAAAACTGTGGACTCTATCGCGTTCACAAGCCATTTTTAACATATTTTGGGTGTAAATCTCCGTGAATTTTTGTCGAAACAAACTCAAATTTGAACTTGTTCGAGATCTTTTGAATATAATCTTACACATAAAATTGTATTCAAATTCAAGCAAAACTGTGGTCTCTATTGCGTTCACAAGCCAATTGTGGACTTATTATGGACAGACCGACGGACGGACGGACGGACAGGGGCGACGGCAATATACGACCACATTTCAATGTGGGCGTATAATGACAAAAATATTTTGATGAAAAAAGAAAAAAAAAAAATTAACTGCCAAAAAGTGGGGGGGCCATGGAATATGTATACACATACTGAATTTCATTTGATTCCATCAAAAATTTTAGTTTTTAAGAGCGTTTAAAAGCAATTGATGTTGATAAAAGCACTTACTTTATAGTGGTTAAAGGGCGATAACTCCTCCTGATAAAGGGCCTAAATCTTGAAAATGCCTTAATTTTAATCAGGAGTAAACTAAACTTTCGATTAAGGTCCAATAACATCCAATTTAAGTTTCATCAAAATCGGTTGAAAACTAAGAGAGTAATAGTATTTATAAGCTTATTCAAGATTTAGGGGCGAGGGCAATAACTCTGTTACTAATGATCGAAAAATAGCTCAAATTCAAACTTGATCTTCGTTTCATGAATATGAATACACATAACAAATTTCAATTGATTTCATCAAAAACTTTGTTTTTAGAGCGTTTACGACGACAATTCTATACATCCTCATCATGAGGGCGTATAAAAAATTCCAGGTTCTAAGACCAAATTTTTTTTGGTCGAACAGTTAGTGAACATATCCCTTTAACTGTACACAAGCTGCCTAAAAATCATCCACCAAAATGGGTCACAATACTATTATTTTTTCATTTGGAACCATTTTGACCTTTTCACGGTCAAGGTACCATTTTGACTTTTTTCCAAGGGCAATTTTGACCTTGTATTTGAGACTATTTAGGTTTAGATTAGTCAGGCTTTCATGTGATTTCTGGAATAACTTACAGAATATTGTATTTTGTAATTAAAATAGGAAGGAATGGCAACTTTAATGAAATTAGCGGCATTGAATTGAATTGAGTTTCACGTCCTACTTTTCTGCACCTATCTATATGGGCTAATTGAGGACGGGCAAATGTCATGTAGTGTGCAATGAGGGAAATTTTGCCAGGACAGCGGCATTAGCCTGCTCTTATTTTCGATTTCCAACTGTCGAGGGATCTTTAACGTGCACAGCCAATAGCACACGGGAAATTAGCGAGAGTCCACAATATTTTGGTTACACGTGGTCTCAAAATGACTAAACTAAACTAAAGTTTCTATAAATAACTCTACAGACACAACACAATTCTTGTTGTCAGACAAAAAGTAATGAAATAAACAACAACTTACGTTTAAAAACAAACGGTTAGGTAAAACGTTTAAAAACAAACGGTTAGGTAAAATTCTAAACATTTTGAAGTCGATTTCAAGAAATAATAAAAATGTCCAAAACAACTTTTAAATTTATCCAATTGAACTTTCGGTCTGGCTTAGTAACCTCACTTTCATTTATAGGACAATTCGACCAAACATACAAACTTTTAGGACGAATCGACAAACAGTCTGTTTAAAGTCTTTTGTCGGTTGGAAACGAAAAAAAAATGTTTCGTTTTTAAGCTTTCATTAGCCGCACACGGAGGTTATTAGTCGCATACGTTAGACTTTTGTTCAAAGGGAACATTATTAATGTCGCTTCGTCTAGTGACTTCTTACCCGCTCAACGGCAGGTTTTATCTGACTAGTGACTTCTATCTTACATACATTACGATGGGCCTTCACTATTTTTTAGTTGGCTTAAAGTTGTTTAAGGGTCAAATCAAGCTTACTAATTAATTATTGATTAAATGGTGTTTCTAATGAACAATCCGTATATTTGTAGAAAGGCATGGGGAATTCATTTGACTTCATCAGCTTCAAAATGCTAAATTTAGGCTCCATGTTTGATCAAGTGACCAAATGACGTCATATGACGTCGTATGATTGAAGCTGTATAATAATTAATTTTCGTATTTTGTTATCGTTAACTAAATCTATTCAAAAGGAGAAATGGTGAGTTTAAACTGATTTAGATTAATTAATTATCTTTTTGAAAAATGATATTTGAATAAATCATTTCCTGTTTATAAGACATATAGAAGTAGGAAGATTACATTAAAAACACTAAGATATATGGATATACTACTTCTGCATTTATGTTATAGGGTGGTCTGGGGTAATTAAAATAACCAGACAGGGTTCATTTATGGTTTTATTATTTGGTAAAACAGAACTCACAAAAACCCTGCAATACACAAATATAACAATTATAAACAATTATAAAATAAAACAAATACATGTACAAATAAGATAGAAACTCATATTATCAATCTTTCGTATAAATCAAATTACATACTGTACACTAAATTAACCTAATGCATCAATATTTGAAATAAATAATAATGCCACAATATATACACGTATAATACAAAAGTTGTAAATAAATCTTACCCGAAGTGGGGTGATACATAGAACTATATAACTTAATAGGCTATCTATCATACAATACTATTTCTGAAACAGGACATTAAATCAAATAACTAAAATACTAACGAAATTGACTTCTATTATTGAATAAATGGTACTTTAATTTTGCAAGTATAAAAATATGTTGATTTATGAAAACTTGCTATAATTACTTATAATATTCTTTAAACTATTTATAAAACCTAAACTTATACTTATAAAACACTTTAACACACCCTTAAACTACCTGTAATCCTTAAGCGACATTTAGGGGAAAGAGGTTGTAACATTGCAAAAAATCAATGTTACGAAAGCACAGGCACAGGACATATAAGTTTACAGTTCTCGCGGATAACAAATTGTGTGTTAATAAAAAAAGAAATAACATTCTTTCATCTGCTATCTTCTCGTCTGATGATCTGGAAAAAGAGAAGTGTCCCTCTTGGGATCATATGATTAGGATCAATTAAATAGATGTAAAATTTTACTTTAAATGGAAAAAATATAAATGTACCTAACTTTCATTGTTAGCAAAAATAATGATACAAAATACTCATATTAATGCATATTATAATGATTTCATTCGTAGTTGAAATAGAAATAACTAATATAATAGGTATAGATATAAGGTTTGCGTTGTGATATTGTAAGATTAAGTAGTAATTTCAAGTTAGTTTCGGCAATCTACCATGGACAAGGAGGTCATTTAAATTTTTGTTTCGTTTATAGGCTATTACCAAATCATTTTTAAAGGCACAAGGAAATTGCTCTTGTAATTTACCGTATATATCTTTTATCAGACGGGGACACTGTGCAGCTGTACTATTGAATTGGATAACAAAGGGTAAAATTTGAAAATCCACTTGGATGTTCATACCAAATGGGTACATTGTTTGTAATTTATTTATCCAAAAGTTTTCTCGTATAAGTCGAACTTTTTTAGAAGGAATATGCTGATTATCATAGATTTGTTCAATAGGGGTAATTTTCAGATCGTTTATGTCATGGTCGGGTTGATTGAAATGCCGTGAAACTGTTTTATTAGATTTATTTAAATTTACATCAGATTTATGTTGGGCGAAACGGGTTCTGAGATTATTCATGGTTTCACCAATGTATTGTTTGTTACATTTTAAACAGGATATCATGTAAATTATATTTTCACTAGTGCAGGTAAGTTTTTCATTTACAAAATAGCTAATAGAGTGAAACGTCAAGTCGGACACGATATTTTGGTGAAAAATTATCCGATCATCACCAAAATCAATAGGGATCATCTTCATAATGACATTGACCCACAAAATCAAAACAACCTGTAAAGAATTGTAGCCTGTAGAGTGAGCACGAACCAAATGTGAACGGACGGACCGACAGACCGACGGACCGACAGGGTGATTACAATAAACCCCCAACTTTCGTGTGGGCGTATAAAAAGGGAGATCGCCACGAACCAGCGAATTACTGCCTTGTATCGCTGACCTCAGTCAGATTCTCGAGCACATAATCTGTCATCACCTGCTAAACCACTTTGACAATCATGCCATTTTGTCATCGCTCAACTATGGCTTTCGTGCTGGCTTCTCCTGTGAAACCCAACTTGCCATCACAATCAACGACTTTGTATCCAACTTTGACAAGGGATCCCAGACAGACGTCGCCATATTGGATTTCCCCAGGCTTTTGATACGGTGCCACACGGGAAACTGTTGCACAAATTGGATTCGTATGGCGTACGTGGCAACCTCCATCGATGGATCAGAGCATTTCTTTGCCAACGTCACATGAAGGTAGTGGTGGAAGGCGAATCATCAAAAGAAGTCCCTGTTGCCTCTGGAGTACCCCAGGGAACAGTCTTAGGCCCTCTCCCATTCTTGTGCCACATCAATGACCTACCAGATGTTGCCAAGTCCCAAGTTCGCCTATTTGCAGATGACTGCCTACTATACAGCAGGACCATACGCTCACACCGCGACCACGCCATCCTCCAGCAAGACCTCAAGAACCTTGAGGCCTGGGCCGAGCAATGGGGCATGCGATTCAACGCCAGCAAGTGCTACATCCTCAGTATCAAGCAGAAGTCATCCTTCTACTACCAGCTTAACAAAACTATCCTCAAAGGAGTCCCGACTAGTCCCTACCTTGGAATCACCATCTCGTCCGACCTCCGATGGGGAACCCACATTGACAACATCTGTAAAAAAGCTGGCTCCACCTTAGGCTTTATCAGGCGGAACCTTCATCACTGCCCAGCCATAACACGAAAATCGGCCTACATCTCACTAGTAAGATCAACACTAGAATATGGCGCCATTATATGGGACCCATTTCTCCAGTCAGATATTGACAAACTAGAGAGGATTCAAAGAAAGGCAGCCCGCTTTATCACGCGTGACTACAGATCAAGAACCCCTGGATGCGTAACTGACATGCTCAGGGACTTGGACCTGCAAACGTTGCAACAGCGCAGAAAGGAGCTACATCTGACCTTCTTGTTCAAAGTGGTGGAGGGGTTGGACTTGACGTTTCACTCTATTAGCTATATTGTGCATCTCGTGCTCACTCTACAGCCTTCAATTCTTTACAGATTCTTTTGATTTTGATTTTGTGGGTCAATGTCATTATGAAGATGATCCCTATTGATTTTCGTGATGATCGGATAATTTTTCACTGAAATATCGTGTCCGACTTGACGCTTCACTCTATTAGCTATATTGTGCATCTCGTGCTCACTCTACAGGCTTCAATTCTTTACAGATTCTTTTGATTTTGATTTTATGGGTCAATGTCATTATGAAGATGATCCCTATTGATTTTCGTGATGATCGGATAATTTTTCACCGAAATATCGTGTCCGACTTGACGTTTCACTCTATTAGCTAGATTGTGCATCTCGTACTCACTCTACAGGCTTCAATTCTTTACCGATTCTTTTGATTTTGATTTTATGGATCAATGTCATTATGAAGATGATCCATATTGATTTTCGTGATGATCGGATGATTTTTCACCGAAATATCGTGTCCGACTTGACATTTTACTCTATTAGCTATATTGTGCATCTCGTGCATAGGCGTACGGGAGGGGGGAGCAGGGGGGCGAACGCCCCCCCCCCCCCAAAAAAAAAAAAACAATTTTCGGCTTGATCATATTCGGGCAAAATTCTCGACATATTCGGGCACTGAATAAAGAAACCAAGTACTGACGATCCGAACCGCAAAACGAAACTCGAAATCCAAAAGGACATTTTGACGAGTCTTCTTGTTTTTTTAGAAAAATACCCACTAATATTGCCGGGAACCAATTTCTGCCCGAATCCCTAGATTCTATTGAAGCAAAATACCCGAATATCGAGATATTCGTGTGGCAGCCTTGTGGGCTGGTGATATTTACCTTGGTTGTTCGAATAGTAACCCTTCATGATCACTTTTGTGCATGAATTCCGACATTGTGAGCATATTTCATTTTTTTTTCTCATCCCTCTCGTCCAATAATCAACCCCCAATTATGTCTCAGAAGTCAAAATGCAACAGATTGAATGTAGATTTTCAAAATTTTCTAGGGGGAGAACCCCCCGCCCCCGTGCAGCGGGCTCGCGCCTTCAGCGCTTCTCGTAGTCGGGCGTTCAGTAGAATTCGGGCAGAGTCCGAGATTCGGGCACAAATCTCTCCCGCACCCCCAGTTTCAAAACCTCCCGTACGCCTATGATCTCGTGCTCACTCTACAGGCTTCAATTCTTTACAGATTCTTTTGATTTTGATTTTATGGGTCAATGTCATTATAAAGATGATCCCTATTGATTTTTGTGATGATCCGATTTTTCACGGACATATCGTGTCTAACTGTCTTGACAGTGTGTTCATAAGTGTTAATTCAGTTTATATTCACAGTTCTTTCTTTCAACTAAATGTCAATGGGCAACAAACAAACACTCGCACTTACAATCAAAGCTATCAGTGGGCGTACGTTACCTTGCCTGGCAAGCTATATTTAAACACAGGAGCAATATTTGCATTCAGCCAGTCTTGTGGGAGTATACCTGAGTCTAGCGACCTCTGAAATATCCTGGAGACTCCAGGTGCCAATTCAGGTGCACATTCCCTTAATACCATGTTAGGAAGTCCATCAGGTCCTGGGGCTTTCGAAGTTTGGATATTGAGTAGAAACTTCAGTACTCCTGCCTCGCTGATCATAATGTCCTGGATGTCATTGTCGATGTGTATACGCACAGGTGGTAAACCAGAGTCACCACCACGGGTGAATACAGAGCTGGACTGGTCGATGAGGATTTCTGCTTTAGATTTCAGTTAGCTCTTCGGAATTGAAGTACCTTCCTCGGTTTCTGTTTGTTGTAGTGGGGTTTGGTGTCACTGTCAACTACTACAATATCATGGTCTGAGATTCCAGGCACGCTTGTTGAGCTCTTCACCAGAGAGGGATTAGATGTGAAAACGAGATCAAGTGTGTTGCTTTCTCGTGTGGGTGTTTCCTGCATCTGGGTAAGCTGGTGTTTGACTGAGATGTCAATCAATTCCTGATGGATAGATCTATCTGTAGAGTTGGTGACTGAGATGGATGGCCAATCAATATAAGGGCAATTGAAGTCGCCTAAGAGCATAACATGTCTATGTTTTGTTGACGTGATTACATTCAGCGATCTGTCAAGTTCTGTCAGGTCATCTGAGTTACGATGGGCCATGTAAAAGCATCCAATGAACAGTTCCTTACTTCCTTCCAATTTGATCTTGACCCATTCAAGTTCACAGTTTGTCACAAATTCAGGCTGTTCCACTGACACAAGATCTTGGTGAACTAAGATGAAGACACCTCCTCCATCAGATGAACGGTCATTTC
Organism: Lottia scabra; assembly: GCA_029955415.1. Classification (NCBI taxonomy): domain Eukaryota; kingdom Metazoa; phylum Mollusca; class Gastropoda; family Lottiidae; genus Lottia; species Lottia scabra. The sequence continues at coordinate 384,269 of JARJEI010000038.1, forward strand.
GATATGCCTTGTACTCACTGGGGAATACCTCACTAGACCTGATGTAGTTCTGCGTAGGGTTTTTCCCAGGTTTCACTCCACGAAGCCAGGATTCCGTGCCGCAGACAATGTCTGGTTTCAGGTATTCCAGGGCTCCTACGAGTTCTGATTTCTTGTCATTAACACTCCTGCAGTTTATGTTGAGGATACGTAGGTTCCTCTTCTTAGGCTGAGCATTTGTGGACAAACGTGTTGAATTACGTGGCCAGGTGCCCTGGGAATTTTGTGAGGTGTCGTGTTGAGCAGTCAGAAAGTAATGAAATTAACAATAACTTACGTTTAAAAACAAACGGTTAGATACAATTCTCAACATTTTGAACTTTGAAAGACGATTTTACGAAATACAAATGTCGAAAACATTTATTAACATGAACTTCCGGTCTTGCGTAGTAACCTCACTTTCTTTTATAGGACAATTCGACCAAACATACAAACTTTTAGGACGAATCGACCAATTATCTGTTCAATTGAACTATCTGATAAATAAATAAAAAGATAAATAAGTGTTAAGTATTAAATTTGACCAAATCTGTGTCATGTTCATCAAATAGGCTTCAGAACCCCAATTTCTATCACTTAATTTTATTCCTCAGATAGTAACTAAACACTTATTGTTGAGGTAAGTTATAACTGAACAATTTTTACTCATTCTATTTCATTTCAACAGATTCAAGTTTATCTTAAACTGTACAGGAAGTTCATACTGTCATACTGTTATACTGTTATACTGTTTTTCTGTCTTTAATAAGCTAAATTGCTTCTTAGACAACCTCGATTATGACTTTACTATTTTGGGATGCGCATCAAGTGTCACTTGTTTCACATTAATTGTTAATTTATTTTAGTTTATATCATGGTACTTGGTGTAAATTTCATTTCATCTTCTTTCCAGGCTTTGTTGATGTTAGATATAAACTGGTTTAGTGTTTCTGAATTGACGTTATTAAACATCTCAACAAAATCGTAAATGAAAACAAAGTCTCACTAAAATACTTTCAAACGCTGATAATTATGGATACACGTGAATATGAGGGCTTAAATTTCGAGAGTGAATTGTGAACAATATTACTGATTAGCTCATACATAATTATGTTGAATATTTATGGAAGTCGATTGCGGACATTTAATCCTCGACTTCTCGCCAACGAGAAGTCGAGAGGCGACAAAGCGAGGAAAAAGGCGAAAGAAATATTAAAATATCAAATATGTCATTTTGTTTAATGACAATATCAATATATATTTTTATATTAGGCTACCAAAACAGAAAGTTATATCGAAATTCTTAAAACAGTTTATGTAGTTTCCAATCAAAATACCTTTCCTTCTGTAAGTTTTTAGAACGATAAAGGAAATATGAAAAAAAATAACAGTTACAATGAAATTTATATCAATATTTTCAAATTTTGAAAAGCGCAATTTTTATTCAATTTTAGATTGTCATATATCATTGGAAAGAGAAAATTAAGCATATTATGATTGTTAAATAATATGTTATGTAAATAAGTTAGGTCACGTGACATGGTTTTTAAAAGTCAAGAATCACAAATTTTAATTGCCTATAAAACTGGAAGTATAAATCGGACAACAAACATGAATACATTTTTGGATAAATCTCACCAATGGCAATAACTTTTTACCAAGGACCAAAGGTCAAGGTCACAAGATATGATATGCATAAATGAAACAATAATGAAATTAAAATGAAAAAATCGGCGTCTTTACCATTTTTAGCAATCGATTGTAGTTTCCAAAAATACTAAAATCACGAAAATCGATCATCATCCCGAGATGATAATAAACAACTCAGCTAAGTTTCCTATTTTTGTCAGATTAGTTTTGTTTCTCTTAGGAAAAGGACCTTTTTCGCCTTTAAATATATTTTTTTGTGTGTTTTTGTTTTTTGCTTGATAAAGAGATTAGTCACGAAACGTAGTTACATTTACTCTCATTATATCAACTTGTTATCTACTGTTTGCACATTGTCGTGTATTTAGTGTTTTCCTACATTACAAGTCGATTCGTCGTTTTATTTTTGATGATTGTATAGAACAGTGGTTCCAAACCTAAGGGTCATGACCCACTAGGGGCCATGGAGCATTTGTAAGGGGCCATGGAACATGGAAGTGAATAATCTTTTCTTAAGAGTAAGTTTTATTTAAGTTTTAACGCGCTCTGTACAGCCTGTATTTATGTGTGATTGAACCCTTCCTGTCTTTGTAAAATTGTGTCTGTCTTAAACAATCTGTGATTTAAACATTAAATTCCTAGTTAAGAAATGAACAGACGGCCACGGCTCTGTGATTTCCATGCATTTGGGCCACGGCTCGAAAAAGGTACCTTTGGTAATCACTGGTATAGATCAAAAGAATGGTGATTCCAGCAGCAAGAACATATTTAGAAAACTGTTCTCGTCCCTATACTCATTTCAGAGGTTACTTGCAAGAACGGTGGATACAAATTGGCGGCAAATATAGACAACAGAAAGTGAATATATGGCCTCCTTTGTTTTAATCTTAGACTGAGCACTCTAGTTGACTGTCCTCGTGTTGTCTAGAACGTGGTTGCAATACAACAATCGTGCTCGTCGTTAATTTGAACCAACGCACGTGTATTTTGTTTCATATTTTGTCACGTGTCGATACCAGCCAATGCAATGCTTTTACTTTAAAATAGATTTTATACGAGGAGATTCTTATCTCTTTTGATTTGTCTTTGAACAAGAAAGAACAAAGATTAAAGGTTTGATATTTTATGTATTTTAAGGCTTAAGAGTAATTATTCATTTATCCAGTTTCAAAAACATCCTTAAAGTTGTAATTGACTTCCATAAATAACGATTTTAGAACAATTTAATAAAAGTTATAGTACTTCACAAATTTGAAATAGATTAATTTGATGGAAAAAAAAAATTGATAAAAAAAAACAAACAAAAAAAGAAAATTATTTAAATTAAAAATATCAGTAAAAAAAATCTATGCAGTTTGAAATTAAGTTTTTATTTTCTGTGAATCTGTTCTTTTGTAGATGACTCCACCTATTTACGTCAAAGTTTTATACACGCCAGTTCTTAGGAAATTCAACTTTTCAACTCATGTTGGAACCTCGAAGGGGGTAAAAGAAATTTTCTTCCCCGAGGAATTCAAAGAGAAATTGTTGGAAAACAAATTTTATATCATTACTAACTCGTTTTCGACAGACCAGAACATTTATACACTGAAATACAAAATTTCGCAAGTAAGTAAATGTTAACACAGGCCTTCTCAAATGGCGACCCTTGGGCAATCCGGCCTGCGACGCTAATGAGTGATCTGCAGATATAACTACAAAAACAAAAAGAAAAATGAAAAAAAAAATGAATGGATATCATTTAATACTTTTTTGGTGCAAGATTAGTGCCAAACTGTTTAACTTTTGAGTTTTTGGGTCTCTCGGATCACACTCAACATGTTTCACTAGCTTAGTCCTAATTGGCCCTTTTATTTAATCCATATGATGCATCTGACCCTTTTCAAAAATTGATGACGCGTGTCTACAGCAAGCAATGTTTTGGTACTTTCAATATTTACGATTTCATTTTTATTGGTTCGTCTCATCCTGAAAGATGATGGAACAACTAAGCCTTTTTGAAACGGTTTGAATAGAATCTTCGTCGTTGATTATGTTTTCTTCCATATTTGTATTTCCAATATTTTTTATAGATATTTGAAACTCAGAAATTTGCTATTGACGAAGATAAGGTATTGGATTTTATAAATCCAAAAGTTGTAAGTGTTGCCGACGTGATTCTTTCTGCGGGCAGCAAGAGAGTGTCGCTCGAAGGCTATCTGTTTGATGTAAGTATTTTCGAAGGTTTATACCTTGAATATGATATGTAGATAGCTTTGAGAAGTAGTAGAACTGCAAAAACAAAATCACTCAACCAACACAAGTTGTTTCCTAGTATTTCTTATTTCTCGAAGCCCACTCGAAAAGTTGGCACACAAACTACCCCCCATACTACTAATTTCATTTGAGAATGAAAAGCTTTAACCTACTTAAAATTCTGACTAAAGGCACATAACTATATTTTTCATAAGACTACAGACTACAACAAAATATGTTTTATCTTCAGTTTCTCTATTATTAGAGGCAACAATTCCATTTCTAACATCGACAGCAATTTGCTTTTTGTTTTGTTTTTTTTTTCGTTGTACATATAAAGCTATTCTGATGGACTGGAGTTTATAGATCGATTTTCTATAGAAACATAAAGCGGGTGGAGGTTTCGACAATAAATATGAGAAAATCACAATTTGTCCAGCTGCGCTTTCAATTAAAGATTTCAATATGATGGTGTATGCGGTGGGGGTGGGGTAGAATTACGATCAGGATAATGAATAAGATGATAACTCGATGTCGAGTGTATCTTTAACTTCCAACAGATTTTTGACCAGTTAAAACCTGGAGCTTTTTGTCATGATGATATAACTATTGATACCCGACAACAAACATAAAGACAACTTAATAAAGTTTTTACTACGAATATAAAACAAGCAATTTTAGTTACAATTTAACAAAATTTAACATCTGTGGTTTTAAGAAGGTCGACATCATCTGCCTTTAAGTTTTGTCATGGTGTAAATTGGTAGGTTTAACAACCCTTATACATACTATTCGTAAGTGGATAGTAGTGGATCCAAATATTATTTTAAATATCTAAATTTATGGTCTTAAATATTGTGCTTATGCGCCTTGGACCTAGAAATAAAACAATAATAATTAAAAAATGTGAGAATAAGTATTAAAAATTTGTTTGAAAAAAAAACTTCCAAAAATCAGACAGTTCGAAACAGCAAAATGTCGAAGGTTCTGTGCCAAGAGATGTAGTTTTGAAAACCTTTCTCACATTCTTGTTCTTTTTCTATTTGTGAATATAAGAGTTTCAAGCCTTTTCAGGACATATCTAAAAATAAAACGCTTGCCTAGTCAATACCATTTAAAAAATACAATATGATTATAACAACAACAAAATAAATACTTAGACTAATAATAATAAATATGTTTTGTTGGTTTTTAGCTTTGCAGGTTTTTGAGACTAATCATGTGGAAATATAAGAAAACAAAGTGAAGGAATTCTGTGATCCTTCCTTATTTAAAGTGGAGGAGATTCTTGCGTTAGCCACCAAAAGGAGAGTAACCGTTGAAGGTTTTTTTCATGACGTAAGTTCTTTTCATCTTTTTACACAATATCTTATAACATTTCTATTCTAAAAAATAAAATTTTAACTAAAGACAAAAAAAACCCCTAACAGTTTCTTTGATTCTTTCAATTAAACAGTTATACCCATTTTTTCTGGAACAGAATGAAATAAGACATTTTGCTATGCAAGATAATTATTCCCGCTTAAATCAACCAGGGCTTACCAGGCCCACTGGCAGCTGTCGGAAATTATTTGATTATATATCATAAGAATAAAAATTCTAGGGCAATAACTAAAAAACTGTTCATTGAAAATGTCTCATGTTAGAACTTGATTGAGATCATATCAATTGCAATGATCACACCAAGTTTCATTAGAATCGGTTGAAAATTGTAGCTTCAATTCTGCTCACAAACTATTTTTTGACGCGTTTTGACAAAGTCAAGGGCAATAATTCAAAAACTATTCATCGAAAATACGTCAAATTCGAACCAAGATCTTATTAATCTAAAGGATCACACCAAGTTTCAATAATATCAGATGAAAACTGTAGTTTATATAGTGATAACGATAAATATATGACGCCTTTTATCAAATTCAAGGGCAATAACTGAAAAACCATTAATCCAAAAAAGGTCAAATTTGAACTTGACCCGAGATCTTATTACTCTTAGATGGATTGTAAAGAGGTTTTCTAAACTCTGTATGTGTATCGGGGACACTGATAGCATCAATTTGCGCCATTCAAATTTCCATTCTGACGCGTGTTGTTATTGCAGTTACACTTAAACTAAACGCCACCTCCACTGATCTACCGCCAAATGAAATGATAGCCGTTGCTTAAGGAACATGATCTACCGCAAGCTACTATTGATATCTATGCAGATCAGTGGGGGTGACGTCATAAAATACAAATGTTCACATTAAATTTCATTCAAATCAGGTGAAAACTGTAGTCTCTATCGCGTCCACAAGCTAATTTCGACATATTGTCAAATTGAGAAAAACACCGAGTAACTGGACTAAATGATCTCTGATTTAATAAAACTTTCTATGGAGATGGAGAAAAATTATTATGGAAATGAAAGAAGTCATTGACATGAAAGGCAGGATCGTCAATTTTTAATATTTTAAGATGATAGGCAAGTGGTATCTCATGTCAACAAGACGATAGTGTCTTACCTTTAAGTATTATTATAAAGAGAATAGGTCTAATATCAGTCGACCGGCAAAAATTTCAAATACAATTTTTCAGTAAATCAACACAATTTCCAGCAAATATACAATTTTGATAAACTTCTTTCAAGAAAAAAAAATATCCTGCATAGGGATTATTCGGGGTTCTTAGTCACTCAGACTCAGAGGCACCAATATAAAGTAACCTGTCCCTATGTACCTGTGTGTTATATGAGAAATTTTGCAAGGAAAGCAGCATTAGACTACTCTTATTTTTGATTTCCAACTTTCTGATCTCTACACTGACCGGTTCACTGAAGAATATTATACTTTTATTGATTGGTCGATTCATCCTAAAAGTTTGTATGTTTGGTCGAATTGTCCTATAAATGAAAGGGAGGTTACTAATCAAGACCGGAAGTTCAATTGGATAAATTGAAAAATTGTTTTCCACATTTTTATTTCTTAAAATCGTCTTCAAAGTTCATAATGTTAAGAATTTTATCTAACCGTTTGTTTTTAAACGTAAGTTATTGTTTATTTCATTACTTTCTGACTGACAACAAGAATTGTGTTGTGTCTGTAGAGGTATTTATAGAAACTTTAGTTTAGTCACAATTTGAGACCACGTGTAGGTCTGCTGGACCCAGCAGAGCCTCCCCTAAATCCGCCCCTGCATCAGAACTTGAAATATTATGACACTAATTTTAAAGGGATACAACCTTTTGGAATGAACAAAAAAAGGAAGTTGTCAAAACTGGTCAATAAGAGTAATATATTCATTAACAGTGTCCAAAGTATACAAACAGAATCCAATAAACCCCTACAACTATGTAATTTTCCATACTATTATAGGTTATAATTAGGGCTGCAACGATTCACCGATACATCGGTGCATCACGGTTAATTTTCAAATTTCGATATTCGGTGTTTTATGGTACCGGTAATGTATCGCGATACATCTTAATTGTGTTTAATATATATTTTTTCCACATATAAGTGTTTCAGAAGAAAAAAATGTTGAAAACTATCTTCATTTCACATGAGGGTTAAGTTGCAAAGAACCCTAGTACCCTTGTACTATAAAACAATTTATATCTTTATTAATTCTATGTTTCATTGTGAGTTTGACCATATTTTATTGAACAAATTGTCCTAATTCACTTTTTCTTGACGTACCGGTATCGTGATACTATCGAATCGTAAGCTTTTATCACGATTCTGTATCGTATCGTGACTTTGTGTATCGTTGCAGCCCTAGTTATAATTGATACATGCTTAAAATTTGTGTAAGCGTTTTTCAATTATTGTATACCGTATAAACATAGTTTTCTGGATTTATCAGATTATTTTTGTTCATTGTAAGAGGTTGTATTTCGTTAAAGGGGAATGTTCAGCATTTTTTAGGTTGATTTGAGCCTTAAACCTATGTAAACAGTCTTCAGAAGTAATAAATCTTTACAAAATCCAAAAATCTAATATAAAAACATGTGAATGTATTAGACTGGATAGTTCAAACTTAATATTTGAAAGTAATGGCGGTTTGTTTATTTTTCGATTCGCCGTGTTCAATTTCAAACAAGGATAATTATGGATTCGCATGAATTTGAAGGATAAATTTTCTACGGTAAGCTGTGAACACTATTATTGATTAGATAATGTAAAACTTTACGATGTCTGTGACAAGGTTATGGTTGTCAAACAACGAGACATCGCGTTAGTGAACATGTCACTTTAAATTTTTTTTAATGAGACAATATTGTTTGTTCAGTTAGGCCAGCCTTAAAATTATCTACGTTGCGGATTTCCCGGCCGGGTCGTTTTGAAATAACGTAAAAAGTGCCGTGTGGGATTTTTCACCAAAAAAAATATTATGCGTGCGTATCCCCTGCATGAGAACGTAAAAAAAGTCCACCTTTTTCCGTATATGCTATAAATCCAGCGTGTATAGCTACTGCCAAATTACGACCATTTCATATTATTTTATTCTAATCAATGACCATTGTTTACCACGCTCAATTCAATTCAAACTCTGTCTCCTATCTCTCATTATGACCATTTCTTTACCGAATATGCTATTCGGATCTCATCGTTTATCTCATTATTTTACCGGAAATGCCATTCGAACTCCATCGTTTATCTCATTATTTTACCGAAATTGCCATTCGAACTCCATCGTTTATCTCATTATTTTACCGAAATTGCCATTCGAACTCCGTCGTTTACCTCATTATGACCACAAATATGTGTAATTTCCCGATAATGTCGGGTTTCTATCGCTTTAGCTTGCCATCTCCCGATCTACCGGCGGGAGGTAAAAATCTACCGCTTTTTCATTTTTTCGAAAGCATAATTTTTACGGGACCTACTGTTTTTCAATGTCTAAATTCTTTACCATAAATCAATAAAAAATCAATCATTATCGAATTCTAATTGCTCATAACACGTGTTAATCTCATCATGTAACGAGATTATCATTTTCTTATTAATAATTAATTAATTAAGATGATAATTTTATCTATTTTCACACGACAATTGACATTTTAGGCACACCATAATACGTGACATAATTATGTTTATAACAACATCCGGGTATTTCTACTTTCACTTTTATTATCAAAATTTTACAGAAGCCTAATCTTTACCACACAACGATATTTTGAAGCCTTTTAAAGTTTTCATATTGCTATGATAACATTCAATCATCAATATGACGTTTGTCAACATCGTTTAGCAAGTCTTTGGTAGATTATTATGCGAGACTGGGAGTACAAATTTAATGCATCTGTAACTTCTTTCATAAAATCGGTTTATTTTTTAATGTAGCCTGTAAACAATCAGCTCATGACTGCTTTTACAGGCCTACCTGTAGTTAGTATAAATATGCCTTTTCATGTCGGCTAAAAACTTCGTGAGTTTAAATCGCTAAAATAATCGTCATTCATTCTGTGCAAGTTAATAAATCAGGATAGGATTGTAAAGTTTTAGAAAATATGAATTACACTTGGGAATATAGTTGTCAGTTCTTGCAGTACAAGAATAAATAGAACAGAGCAAGTACCCCTGAATCATTGATTCTTTCTTATTAAAACCTTTCAAACAATGCTTTCAAGGAGATCATCTGCACATTGAAATGAAAAAAAAAAAAAAAAATCTCCTGCCTGGTGAATCCAGTTGTGACGAAAAAAATTTAAAGAAATTTCCTCGTGCCTAATTTGATTAAAAAAAATTATTTCTTTCCTGCCTGGTAAAAGATTTTATCCCTTGAAATCCGCAACAAAGATATTTTTAAGGCTGGCCTAAACAGTAGAATTTTTCTTGGTGTGTATGAATTTTTACTGGTCAGATAAAACATATTCCGATTTTTCATGACAGTAACAGAATTACTCTCTGAGTGGCCGCAATGAGTCCTGGGGCCTGTTGTCAGAAAGTTCGTAATTTTATGATATCGTATGTCTAAGATTCTCGTAAGTAGGAAAAGATACGAGCGACTTATGATAATCATAACTTTACGAGATTAGCGTTGCCTGAAACAAATCGTAAATGGCTCGTAAATATTTTAATATTTACGATAATTGTCACGTGGCCATTGTGTCATGACCTTTGGAGTCGGAATAAAAAAAATGGCGCTTTTTGATTAATTTTCATCGCTTAGTACCTAATTCGCCGCCATTTTATGTAGTTTTACTTTTTCGGGGCACGAGTTTGATCAAGATAGATATTTTGTATATGTTGTGAAGTAAATCGATCGAAAAACCAGAAATATCTGGAGAGGTTTGAGGTTCAATGTTGACAAAAAAGTCGAAGCGAAGGTGCGATATGTAGCCATAGAGTTATAAATAGAACAACTATATAACTCTATGTATGTAGCCCATTAATTGGTGGTTTGGTGACTTGTCAATAAATCAATGGAAAATTACTGGTGGGGACAGGCTGGTAGTATACATTTTTGCATAATACCTCGTCTAACTCCTTCGCAATGGATGGCATGGAGATGTTCTGCCCAGCGCTTGTAGAGAAATAATCAGTCGCCGTAGCCACAATTCGCGATACGCAGGGGCGCCGGAAGGAAATGTTAGCGGCGGGGGCGGAGCTGTGATATATAGGGCACTATGTGACTGAGCGAAGCGAGGGAACCTTCCGGTCTGGGGGTGAGCGCCGTAAACCCCCCCCGAGATAATTTGGTATTTTAGAGCTTCTTAGATCACTTTTTAGGTATACCAGAACGTACGTCATGCCTATATTTTGGGACATAGGGACACAACAAATTTTGCTGGAACAAATTTGCTTGAATCAATACATTGTATTTTTCTTTAAAAAAAAAGGGCGAAAATGGCACTTATTTTGACTCATCAAGACCAATATAAAAATATAATACGGGTACATGTACACCTACAGTCTGGATCCAACGCGCTGGTCGGGCTCCTTGGATTTACGGTTAATAGAGGGAGGGGGGGAGGGTCCGTGAACACCAGCTGACTGCAGCTCTGGGCTGCCGCATGGTTTATAGTATCGGCCGGCTCTTATTTTGGGGGATGTGAGCCCAGCCCAGATAAAATCCCCATTTTTCGTCTCTTGCCTCCGTCGGCTGTAATTATTATGACATAAAAATTGTCCGTGTCTCCATGACAAAAAGGGCACATGCCGTGGTTCCGGCGCCTCTGTAGATACGGTGCTTTTTTCAAGACCGAAACCTTCACCGGCTTATAACAGCCAATGCCTGCAAACTTAAGTTAGGTACCTACCTGAAATATAGTTCAACATTGCTTGAAAAAATCTTCAAGCAAAACTGTTTTAATGAAATTTCAAGGGTATTGGAGGTATCAGATATAGTCATTGTCATTGTCAAATGTAAATTTCGATTGCGCTATTGCAAGATTTCTGAATATGTTCATGTATTCCATATGTATGTTACGAGTGGTACCGATTTCAAATTAACGTGAAATCCCTAAAAGAGGCAATTCTAATGGCAGGAGTAAACTTATACTTGGTGGATAGATTCCAAAGATCGATGTCTCTTCGTTGGCCTAGTCATATTTGGCTCTAAAATTTCATGAATATTCCGTTTCTGCTGAGACGGAAAACTTGGACGCACTTCACCTCAGTTAAACCATTCAAAAATCCATTGTAAATCGACGAGTGTAAGGCATCACGGTTGTGTAAATGATTGATTCTTGAGTCTTTGGAGCAACACAACAGCCGCAATTTTGTCAAGTTTACATGACAATTCGCAAAATGTGTTAAAGTTATCATAAATTTACGAGAATCATAGAGTTAAGACCGGTCCAGAGCGGTCTTAAATATTTATGATTTTGAAGTGAAAATATCCGAACGTTAAGATTCTAATAAAGTTACGAATCTACTGACAACGGCACTGTCGTAAACTTAACCATTTATGACGACATTTACGATATCTTACAGATACGAACTTTCTGACAACAGGCCCCTGAATAACATTTTGATTATTATTTTTGTATGAAGTCGAATCTTAACCTCAAAATAATTTTGAGTTTCTTAGATTGTCTTTGGTTTGATGAAAATGACAACTGTTAAATAAATATTTGATTGGAAATATGATTTTACAACGCTATGGACTGCTTGAGGACCATTAACCTACTTAAAATACAGATCAACCAAAAACAGCTCACTGTAAATTCATGCGTCCCCCATCACTATGTCATTATACCTACTCTAACAAGAACGCAGTCACGTGCATTATTATAGGTCACACGAGATAAACTCACGTGCCATAACACACAATTGCAGATTAATTCTCGAGATTGGATTTATAAATATTCTTGATCGGGTAAATTATTGTAGTTTTTTTATTGCTTCACTTTTCATTAAACGAATGTAATGTACATATGGCACATATGGCATGCCTAATTGATTTTTGTCGTCTTCAGGACAATGATTTATGCATTGTATTTCGAATTTCGAACATAACAAAGCTTTCTTTGAGATTTCACACTACTGCTACTTAGAATGTCTTTGCTTTGATAACGAATATAATTTTTGTAAGTTTACATTAATTGGAAATGTATTTCTCTCTTAGAAATTTCAACCAGAAAAGGTCACAATATTTAACTGAAAATTGTCCTGTGTAAAAACAAACTTTAAAGACATAAATTGTGTTTTTTTATTTTGATGGAAAAAAGGAAATACAGTAGACTGTAGACTTAAGAAACCACAAGTTTCGTTTTACAAGTCAATTTTGTGCAGTTTGGTACTCTGCGGCAAAACGCACCCACCGATTCATACATGTTTTTGAAGCCAAAAGATATAGTGAGCAAAATCAATCAGATACAGGTCACCAAATCACCAAAAGTGAGCATTATTCAATCATTTTATGATGTCACAGCGGTCCAAAATTAGCCGCCATTTTGAAAAAATAATGTACTCTTGGCAAAATGCCCGTACCAATAAGTTAAATATTGGACCCTCAAGAACAAAGGGTGACGTCACATCTGTATTTTAAGCAATGATAGTCAGTATTCTGTCTGCACTCCCACGACAAGGTTTATGATCAAATTGTGAACAAACTATAAGTTGAAAGCGGCAAATTGTGCACTTTTTTACATTGCAATAAAACTTGATACCCAAATCTTTGGGCAATTACAGGTTATTGATTAGGCCCATACTTAATTGTTTTATGAAAATATTATCAGTAAAAAGTCTGTAGCAACGGGAAAACTGTGGTGAAACTATTAACTTAAAAGAATACCAGTCAACTCGTCGACAGAATTTTATCGGTCAACTCGTCGACAGAAATCCACTCGTCGACAGATTGTGATGAGACAACTCGTCGACAGAAGTTTTATGATCAGACACATTCGTTCTTTATTCAAGGAAGGCAATACAAATCAATGTGTTTTTAATTTATTTAAACGAGTCTTTAGTTGGGTTAATATATGAGCACCGTTACCGATTTCCTTCAATGAAGTCAATTCTTTAAACCATTATTACTTTACTGAACTGAATACAATACAGTGCGCGTTCGAGATGCCGATTGGTTCAGGACGTTTCGTCAATATAAGTGCGTTCCGTATGCACACACAACCAAATTTTCGAGATCAAACAAGTCATTTACTTGCAGAGTAGGCTAGTATCTAACCTCTTTATGCAATTACCAATAGCGGTATCATCATATTATACAACTGTACTAAGGACTGAACCATGTTTAGTCCGTAAGTTCAGTTAATCCGTAAATTGATTGAATAATTGACATTATTATCGGATTTATTTTTAAAGAGGTATTTTTATAATAATACTATCTTCTGATTGGCTGTTTGACTGTCAATCAGCTTCCGACTTATTAATATTCATGAGAAGCGGATACCTTGAAACAATAATAACCATCAATAAATTCATTACGTGATAAACATCCTTGATCTTTTCGAGACTGCAGCAATGACTGACAGGTGGCACCATTCCGTCACGCCCAGTCTGGGTATTTCTATATTTTTTCTACCTTGTAAGCAGAAGACACTACTTGACCTCTAGCCTATTGATTCTCTTCTAGATTTATTCCGTGATCTACTAGAGGCCTATCACAAATATTCAAAATTGGATTATCAATTTCATTTCAATCCTTTGTTTTCATGTGACGTCATTGATTTCTGTGCTTGGTGCCGTCCGCCATTTTGATTCCCTCGAGTCATGCCGATCTGTGGTATTTACGGTTGTGCGAATCGCCCGGGAATTGTAAAAAACTTAAGCTTTTATAAAGTTCCTAAGGTAATTACAGATCAAGGTGAAGCTACAAAAGGTTTATATGAGGAAAGGAGGCGACTTTGGAAGGCTGCAATTAACAGGAAAGATATTCAATCCGAAGAGAAATGGGAGCGAACCATCGTCTGCTCGAACCACTTCGTTGGAGGTATGTTTTTTTTCTGATACATTTAGACGGTCCAAAGTCTGTTTGTTTGAAATAATAATATTGAATATGAATAAGAAATGATCACTCTCAAATTTTTCGTGTTTTTTTTTAACTGAATGAATGAATTTCTCACTTAGATCATGCCACACCATAGTGTGCCACACAAAAGTGAAGGAAGCCGCTTGTTATGTCTGTAGTTGTACATGTAGTGATGTAGGCCTAGGCCTAGTTGTGTACGGTACCAAATCCAAATGTGAGTGCCATATATGGTCATATTGTACTCCATCTGGCACATTAAGTGATTTACTCCTCTTTCTATATTTGATCCAGTTTTAACAATCTTATCTAATTGTTGTTGTTTTTTATTTATTTCAGGTAAAAAGGCTTATCTACATGACAAGTCCAATCCTGACTGGCTGCCAACCTTACACTTGGGAACATTAGCAAAGACACCCGGTTCAGATGACAAGAAAATTAGATACAACAGGCTTAGTTTAAGGAAAGAGAAAAAGAGAGTATCAGAAGCAGTGTCATCACTTCTTTCATTTAAAAAAAGAAGAATAGACTTAGTGAAGTTAGTGCTGATACGCAGGTTGACTGTAATGCAGAAGTTGACAATAATGGACAAGATAAAGTAAACGAGGGAGGTGACATTCTTGTTAATGCTAAGGATATTGACAATGGTCCAAAGGAATGTGGAACACAGACAGATTTGCTAACTGTAAATATTGAACAATTGGAAAGTGACTTGCAGTCAAGAATAAGAGAGAAAGAAAAAGTTTGCTTAAACACAGGTTATTTGTATAGATTTTCATATTATGAAAATCATTTGGACATGGTGTCTTTTTACACTGGATTGCCAGATATTGACACTTTAAAGCTAGTGTATAAGTTTGTGGAGGGATATTTACCTAATGACGAAAAGAAATGTTTATCAAAAGAAGCTACATTTTTCATTTGCATCATAAAACTGCGTATGAACTACCTCTTTGGTGACATGGCAAATCATTTAAATGTTTCTATCTCAACCATTCAGCGATGCTTTCATGAAACACTAGATGTACTTTATTGTCGTTTAAAATTTTTAATAAGGTGGCCAAAGCGTGAAGCTTTGAGGACATCTATGCCGATGAGTTTTAGAGAAAATTTTGGCCAAAAAGTTGTTGTTATTCTCGATTGCTTCGAACTTTTCACAGAGCGCCCAAGTGGAGCAATGAACAAAGTTTACACGTATTCGAATTATAAACACCACCAGACTGTCAAATATCTCATTGGAATTGCACCCCAAGGTGTTGTTACATTTATATCAGATGGTTGGGGTGGAAGAACGTCTGACAAATATATCACTGAAAAGAGTGAAATTTTGGACAATCTGTTGCCAGGTGATATTGTAATGGTAGACAGAGGATTTAATATTGAGGAATCTGTCAATTTCTACCAAGCTGAACTAGCAATCCCAAGCTTTACCAGAGGAAAAAAACAGCTGCATCCTGTTGACGTTGAGAGAACAAGAAAAATTGCCTCTGTTCGTATACACGTTGAGCGGGTTATTGGGCATATCTTGCGAAAGTTTCATATATTTGAGGGAATTATTCCTGTCGAATTTATCAAGTTAAGAAGTAGAGAGACTGTTCCTACAATTGATAAAATTGTATTTGTGGCTTGCGCATTGACAAATTTGTGCCCATCAATTGTTCCATTTGAGTGAGTTAACTATATTATGAAAGAAGTATGACTTTTAATCATGTTTTTGATGTGAAGCATATATGTTATTATTGATTAATCATGTTTTTGATGTTAAGCATATTATGTAATGATTGATTGTTTAAATTGAAAATTAAATCCATAATAATTGTATATATGATAATGACTATTTTTTAATTGTTGCTCTCAGACTTGGGATGGGACAATATGAATAAAATAATGCGAATCGAATGATAATTTATTTCAATGTTAATCATGTTTTTTTATGTGAAGCATATGTTATTAACTGAATTGTTTTGATTGTATGGATTTTTATTATTATTGATTGTTTAAATTGAAAATTAAATCCATCATAATTGTATATATGACTTTATTTTTTATCTGTTGCTCTCAGACTTGGGAACCTGCTCTTGGGATGGGACAATATGAATAAAATAATGCAAATGATAATTATTTATTTTCAATTTTTCAACAGGCACTAACATGAATGCATACAAAATACATTTTATTATTATTTTTTACATTCTGAACAAAACCATTTCCCTTTAGGGGCTCGCCTCATATTTACACACCTCATGTGATACCATATTTTTTGACAATTTTCATTATCACACATTACCATACTTGTTCCATCATCATGACCACCACAAACACAATATTTTCGATTGTCTGTACTTTGTGAATTAGTATTTGTGTCTAAATTTGTTTTTAATATATTCTTGCCCGAAAAATATCCAAACACTAGTTCTGGCAACACACACATTTTGTGAAAATCCAAAGCTTTCGGGATCATTTCATTCAAATGATCTTTGTCCTTCAGAATACGCTCTGAAAACATGCCACAGGGCCACCAAACAACAAAATCACAGAAATCTGATTTTGTTACGTATAACTGCAATTGTACTTGGTAGTAATATGGATGTGATGTTGAAAGTTTTAAATTGCCTTCGTCATCTTTTACAAGATATTTAACATCAAGGGTTTGTTTGTCTTTCATTAATTATGGGCATTTTATTTCTAGCATTCCCTTGCCACAACATTCACATTCAAGAATTCCATCGGGGCTAGCAGCCAATTGGTAGTAGTCTTTACTGATAAAAAGTCCACATAAAGACACTTTGAACTTTGAATGTTTATGGGAGGATTCCTTTTCATACTGATCTCTAGCAATTTGTTCCTTTTTTACGCCCCAATCCGTCGCAGCACACGCTAGTTTCTCGTTGGAATTGCGGGTAATTTTTTTTAACAATGATAAAGACGGTTTGTTTACATTGGTGTGGCAAACTGAATACAGGTTTGAAGCTGTAATTCTTCCACATCTTAGTTTGTGCCATGAAGAGGACTTTGATTGTTTTTTGGTTTGCTTCTCAATGTATATAATTTCTTCATCACTAATTGTTATTTTCGATCCAATACTTTCACAATCTGAAACCATTTCTTCATATGTCCTTTCAATATCTTTGTTAGCACAGTCAAAATATTTTTCAATCTCCATGCTCGTTTTAGTAATGGATGGTTCAAACTCATTGCAAAAATTATCAGTCAGAGATAACACTGCTGATTTGGGGTTTATTTTGAAAAGTTCATTATAAAAGGTATCTTCTTCATTCTTGGTAGGGGAGGGAATTGTTTCTGGAACAGGTGTTTTTTCTTCAGGAATTGACGATAGATCACTTTTTCTTTTTTTGGCAGCACTTTGGAAGTCCATCTCCTTGACACGTTTATAGGGGGTGTCAAACTTTGCCCTGCTAGGAAATAGCCAGTACGCTGGTTCATCTGTTACGGAAGTTTTGTCAAGGGCTTTGCTGGACTGTTCCATGGCAAACAGCATTGCTCCAACATGGCTACAACATTCACCAAGTCCTGCCATGCACGTGCAATGCGCTGATTGGATTCCTTTGTCTGTGCTGAATATAACCCATGGTTCTAATGGCTTCTCGCGAATACGCATTGAATGGTTCACCTGAAAAGAGTAATAATATAAAACGTTAAATTCAGATCTCCGAGGCTATTTATTTATCTATGTTAAATAAATGATTTAACATCTTCACATCATAACTTCTGCTATGTGTATGGTCATAGGCGTAGGAGACAGGGGGGCAGCTGCCCCCCCCCAAAAAGTATGTTTTCGGGCAAAAAGTTCCAAAAAATCGGGCAATCAATTGGAAAACATTACTAAAATTCGGGCAGAAGTCGGTCTGCCCCCCTGTTGAGTCGTGGGCCCCTACGGCTATGTGTATGGTAGCCTAAATGCTACATACTAAGACTTGGCATAGGTGGATAACTTACAGTAAGGTCAGTAATAATGACAATGTGCAATTGTAGATATCTAGTTCAAGGTCAACAATGGGTACATACCTTTGCTTTCATCAGATGTTGGCCACCATCGTACACTTTATGTAGAATCTCTTGAACCCATCCGTCTTGAAAATATTTGTAGGCATCTAAAGATTTGTGGTTTCTTAGTTGGTCTCTAGTATATGATGATTCTTTGAAGATAAAAAATTCTATAATATCGAAATTTGTAACCTCCGGCCATTTGTCACGATCGTTGACTACGAAATCTTCTTTCTTTAAAATATACGGATCTTCGCCAATCTCAGATGTTTTCTCGTCGTATCTTCTTCTTACGTCTCCTTCTAAACTTTCACGGTATGACAATACACTGACTGAATTACTTGCCATTATCAACAGTTGATAATATGATAAAATTGCCTCAGGCAAGCTTTGATATTGATTTGGCTAGGGAATCAAAATGGCGGCCGGGCTTACTAAGCAAAGGATTGTGGGTAATTGCGGTCCAAATCGTGACGTCAGTGAAAACAAAGGATTGTCTTCAGAATGTCTTTAGGTTTACCAAAATATGAGTTTGAAAATATACAACCGAAATAAAGATGCTTCCCTCCAAGAAATTACGCGTGAAAATGATACACATTTCGGAGAATTCCCGTGCGTAAAATCGTATTTCTAAATAATTTATTTTAACGGTTGGTACTTTAATCAACCTAAAAACTATCTAAGATATCTATTTTAAGGCTACTATTTCAATTCATACAAATAATATGCGAAATGGGCCGTTGGGTTCTGTTGATTTCTACCGAAATTACCATTTATCACTCGCCAATTGCATAACGAAGTCACTTTTGAAACCCCGTATTATATCCAATAAGAAAATAAAGAAAAAACTCGACTAAAATAATGATATTATTTAAGTAAAATGTGTCGACGAGTTGTCTTATGATTTGTCGACGAGTTGGTCAAATTTGTCTACGACTTGGTCAAGTTTGTCGACGAGTTGGTCAAGTTTGTCGACGAGTTGGCTTGTCGACGACTTGACTAGACACCACTTAAAAACTGGTGTCAAGGGCCGGTGCGTCTTTTCACTACCGAAGACTACCGATGACCACAGAAGACTACCGAAGACCTCAATTTATTATCTAAATCATTTTTAACAGTTCTTATGGTCAATTTTTCATCACGTAAATGCCCAATATGCCATCTAACAAGCCGTGACAAATAAAAAAAACTTAGTTATTTAGTTAACAATGCTGTGTTGGTTCCACAACACCCAATTGCATTAAAGACACAGATCAATAACGAGTCGTCAGGCGCCGGATAACGCCAACAGAAATCCTGTTCCATAAGTTCAATAGAGTCTGTTCAAGGTCTCGTCGGTTCACTGAAGGTGGTAGGCTTCATGCCTTCTCAGCTGACGATTAAGATGATCCTGAAACTACTTTCATCTGTAAAGAACAGAGTGTTGAGAAGAGAAACGAACGACCATCCCATATTTATTGGACCCATGCTTCTACATAAGGATGCGACTTATACAACTTATAAGGAATTTTTCTCGCACCTTGCTACCGAAGTTTCAATTGAGGACTTCGAGATCCGTTTTGATCAAAGTATTGAGTTTGGAACTGACAATGAGAGAGCGATGACAAAAGCTATTGAACATTCATTTCCAAATGCCACACGAAGACTTTGTACAAAACACCTTAAAGATAATATTAAGTTTTACCTTCAAAATAAAGTTGGAGTGAATTCGAAACTTAGGAACGAAGTAATGGACCACATTTTCGGTGATTCGGGATTGGTCAATGCTGACGATTCGATAACCTTTGAGAGACTCTCTATTGAATTAAAATTTTTATGTGGAAATATTTAACAATTTGTAAATTACTTTGAAAAAGTTCTCAAAGATAGGTTAGATAGGTACGTGTTTCAGCCATGAAGGGTTAGCAATATTAAGTCACCAAAGTTGTGGACAAATAACAATGCCGAATCAATCAATAGAGTATTTAAATTTGCTATCAATTGGAAACCCCAATCAACACCTGAACTTATCAAAAAACTGCTCGATTGTGTTGATTATCAGTTTATGAATTTAAGAGCCGCTCTGCATAATACGGTGGATTATAAGCTTACGACAAATGAGAAAAGATACTTAGTATCTGAGCATTATTGGAGGTTAAGAACAACTGAACAAAAAAAGTCGATATTTTTAATGTTTTTAACAAATAAGAAAAGAAAAAATCCACCTGAAACTATAATTTCATCAGATGGAAAATACCAGGTACCTACTAAAGCTCGAGATGTAGCAAAAAAACCTTGCCAAAGAAAACGCCCCGTGAATGTGAGAACCCGTCCTCGTTAATGTCTCTTATTTATTGTTATTTGTGATGTATATATTCTTTGTTTCGTTATTCTTATCATATTTATTTGTGAATAAATGGTCTGATTGTACCCCTTGTATTTATTTGTCTTGCATATATGCCAGACGACACGAAACGACAGTCTGCTCCAGCAATGCAGACGGGTACATCAAAATGTCTTTGGTTGGTGTTGTTGAACCGAACCCAGTTTTCCACTTGCCACAGCTTGTTAGGTGGCATAATTTGACTTCACATGATGAAACAATTGCCCATAAGAGCTGTTAAAAATGAATTAGGTCTAAAATTTGGGTCTTCGGTGGTCGTCGGTGGACATCGGTAGTCTTCGGTGGTCTTCGGCTGTGAAAAGACGCACCCGTCAAGGGCAAGGGAACATCTGAGTTACTACTACACGTGGTCTGAAAATTGTGACTAAACTAAAGTTTCTATAAATAACTCTACGAACACAACACAATTCTTGTTGTCAGACAGAAAGTAATGAAATTAACAATAACTTACGTTTTAAAACAAACGGTTAGATAAAATTCTCAACATTTTGAACTTTGAAAGACGATTTTACGAAATACAAATGTCGAAAACAATTTATTAACTTGTACTTCCGGTCTTGCGTAGTAAACTCAATTACTTTTATAGGACAATTCGACCAAACATACAAACTTTTAGGACGAATCGACCAACCGTCTGTTCAATTGAAATACATGTATCTGATAAGTAAATAAAAAGATAAATAAGTGTTTAGTATCAAACCAGTGTCATGCGCACCAAATAGGCGTCAGAACCCCAATTTCTATCACTCATTCTTATTCCTCAGATAGTAACTAAACATTTATTGTTGAGGTAAGTTATAACTGAACAATTTTACCAGTTAGCATACAGTTTCAACTAGCACACAGACTCGGGTCGATTCGTCTCAGCATAAACATAAACAAAAACATTATTTTAACTTAACTATCGCTAAAATAACTTGAATCTTTTTACGAGAAAAGCTGACATAAGTGTTCTTTCAATTTTGAAAATGCCTATAGGGCTACCTCACATACTCTTTGTACGGTGGCCCATATAAGTCACATACTATTTTTTATGGAAAGTGGACAAAAATTAAACATCAATTTAAAAGACTTAGACGTCATAGAAACTTTTTAAAATTTGAACCCAACTATTTCACACTATTCTTGATACCAAAAATAAAGTCATCCAGTTGCTGTCTCACTTACTTCATTTATGGTGGCCCATTAAAGACATACTACAATCGACATGATATGACTTATTAATTTTTGAGGCATAACCGTCATAGAAACCTTTTCAAATTCATACCATGTAATCTCACACTAGTCCTCATTCGAAATATCCAATCATCAAGTTGCTGTCTTGTTAACTTTGTGTACGGTGGCTCATTAAAGACATACTACAATCTACATATCTGAGAATATTACGCAGAGTTTACGGGCAATTTTGAGGCATATGCCGTCACACTAGTCCTCATTCGAAATATCCAATCACCAAGTTGCTGTCTCGCTTACTTTATGTACGGTGGCTCATTAAAGACATACACATACTACAATTGACTTATATCTTATCTGGGAATATTACGCAGAGTTTATGGGCAATTTTTGAGGCATAGCCGTCATATAGACTTTTTGAAATTCCTACCATGTAATCTCACGCTGGATGTGATGGATTTGGGTACCAGGGTATGAATGAATTTCGGTGTCTGAAGTAGTTTTGGTAATTCTGTTCAGGTTAGAAGATCCAATAATTAAGGTTGATTTCTGTAGAGCGGGTAGAGTCCATGATGATAATTGTCAGTTGTTCGATGATAGAAGGGTTTGGTAACGGATATAATGGTTGTCGATGGGGTGATTGGAACTGGTACACAAGTGGAAGATGGTGTAAATATAGCATTAGATAGTGATCGGGACCTGGTACGAACGAACTTATCGTTCATGTAAGTTATAACTGAACAATTTTACCAGTTAGCTTACAGATTCAACTAGCACACAGATTCGGGTCGATTCGTCTCAGCATACACATTCGCGGCAAATCGACTCAATATAAAAAGTTCATTATTTTAACTTAAATATCGCTAAAATAACTTGAACCTTTTTATGAGAAAAGCTGAAATAAGTGTTCGTTCAATTTCGCAAATGCCTATAGGGCTACCTCACATACTCTTTGTACGGTGGCCCATATAAGTCACATACTCTTTTTTATGGAAAGTGGACAAAAATTAAACATCAATTTAATAGGCTTATACATCATATAAACTCTTTTAAAATTTGAACCCAACTATTTCACATTATTCTTGATACCAAAAATAAAGTCAGCCAGTTGCTGTCTCACTTACTTTATTTATGGTGGCCCATTAAAGACATACTACAATCGACATGATATGACTTATAGACACAGCTTTATGGAACAACAATCACTGCTTAAAGTTTCATGCAACTATATATTGTGCTTACAATTGCTAAATGCCATTTAAAAACTTTATGATATGACTTATCTAAGAAGGTTGCGCAGAGTTTATACGGGCAATTTTAGAGGCTTAGCCGTCATAGAAACCTTTTCAAATTCATACCATGTAATCTCACACTAGTCCTCATTCCAAATATCCATTCATCAAGTTGCTGTCTTGCTTACTTTGTGTACGGTGGCTCATTAAAGACATACTACAATCTACATATCTGAGAATATTACGCAGAGTTTACGGGCAATTTATGAGGCTTATGCCGTCACACTAGTCCTCATTCGAAATATCCAATCACCAAGTTGCTGTCTCGCTTACTTTATGTACGGTGGCTCATTAAAGATATACACATACTACAATTGACTTATATCTTATCTGGGAATATTACGCACAGTTTATGGGCAATTTTTGAGGCATAGCCGTCATAGAGACTTTTTGAAATTTATACCATGTAATCTCACACTGGATGTGATGGATTTGGGTACCAGGGTATTAATGAATTTCGGTGTCTGAAGTAGTTTTGGTAATTCTGTTCAGGTTAGAAGA
This sequence comes from Lottia scabra, assembly GCA_029955415.1. Taxonomy (NCBI): domain Eukaryota; kingdom Metazoa; phylum Mollusca; class Gastropoda; family Lottiidae; genus Lottia; species Lottia scabra. Next base: position 407,933 of record JARJEI010000038.1, read on the forward strand.
TCCAATAATTAAGGTTGATTTCTGTAGAGCGGGTAGAGTCCATGATGATTTGTCAGTTGTTCGATGATAGAAGGGTTTGGTAACGGACATAATGGTTGTCGATGGGGTGATTCGAACTGGTACACAAGTGGAAGATGGTGTAAATATAGCATTAGATACTGATCGGGACCTGGTACGAGGAGGGGATGGTTTGGATGTACGGCTTGACTTGGACGAAGAATTTGGGGTTTCCTGCTGATCCAAATATTTACAGAAGGCAGAAATATTTACGGAACCCGAGTCCCGTGGTGATGATTCAGATGGAGTGATAGAGGAGGAATCTGAAAGAGAAAAGAGAAGAGGGGTGCCCTCTCTACGCGAACGTGTACCAACGTCTGCTGGACTAGGTGTAGGTGAACTTCGGGCACGTTTAGGGATTTGGTTCAATACGGCGTCGACCCTAGTAGGTGCTGCTGTATTCAGGTCAATATCCATTGCAGTTGGTATAGATATGGTGACTCTGGCCTTGGTACTGTTAATCGTTTGGTAAAATTGGGTAATGACGGATTGGGTAAGACGTTTCCCGAAAGAGCGACGGATCCAGGATAGGGCATGGGATATAATGCGGTCGACGGCAGGTGGTGCTAAAGACTTGGAACGGATGGTGGTTAACTTCTCTTCAATGATGGAATGGTAATGGTCGATCAGGGCCTGCGTCACCTTTGAGAGCCATTTCCGATTGAGGAATCTAATATTCGCGTCGACAGCTGGTGAATTCATTGCTAGACGAATGAAACTATCCAATTCACGGACCTTGTGCTTGAAAGTAAACGCAGGTTGACCTTGCTGCTGAAGTGTAATGGTTGACCTTAACAAATGGTTCTTCCGCCTTAAGCGTGGGTACTGGTTGGCGTGGATGGGCGGGTGGTCGTTTCTGTTCTTGGTTAGGTCGGTGGTAATTTCTCGGTGGGTAAGCTGAGTTATAGGTTGGTCGGCGATGGGGTGGAACATAACTGGTTTGGTTGGTAGGTGGTCGACGATTGGTAGGTGGTAGTGTCGGTGAAATACAGGGTCATTATAGGGTACTTGGAGTTGGTTTGGTTGACGATTAGTTCTACAGTGTCTGGCTTCTTGCCAGTGGTTGTTGTAGTTTCTGAACATAAAGAAAATGAATGGAGGTTAGGTGTGGAATATTCAGGAAATGTAACTGGGATCAGGTTATGCAGATAAAACAAACTGGGCGTGAGAAATGATGTAGAATAAAAGCTGGGTGGTATATATTTTACAATTCCCAATTTATGATCTTTTTGGAAGAATTAGAAATTAGAAATACATATTGTATGGATAATTTATACCTTAACCCAATTTGAAACAGCTACAAAACATTAATATAACGTAATGAAATTATGTGTGCAAGAAATATAATTGAAAAATCAATGTAGATGATGCATCATAAATATTGTTGAAATACATGAACTAGTAACCTGATTATATTGACTAATCGTGTTACAGTGATATTATCTGTGTCAGTTGTTGTCGTTTAATTGATATCATATATCATGATAATTAAATAACAAATAGAAAACTAGAATCGTGAGACGATACTGGGCAGTGCGCATCCGGTTTCGTCTATGGGTGAAAAGTGTCATTTTCAATCCATACATATACGTAAATTGTTTATATTCGGGAGTGAAAAGTAGAATAACCAGTTAACGTTCGGTGAAAAATGGAATAACTAGCGTAATATGATCGGTAGTGAAAAGTCATCTGATTAAAAAGTCGTTGTTTTTATTTATGTACATTTTTATACATCATTGGAAGTAGAATATTTAAAGAATATTTATTAATATTTTTCATATGTAATATCATACATATGAAAGAAATGAAGTGAAATGAATGGAGTTTAAGTCCTATTTTTTCTGCACCTATATGGGCTAACTGAGGACGGGCAAATGATTTGCCAGGACAGCGGCAATAGGCTGCTCTTTTTTTCGATTTCCAACTGTCGAGGTGTCTTTAACGTGCACAGCCAATAGCACACGGGACCATGGTTTTTTGTCCCATCCGAACGACTAGGCGCTTTTTCCATGTCAGCCCCTCCGACCTGCATCACTGACGGGATTCAATCCTGGGCGTTCAGGGTCTTACTCACTTAGCTACTGCGGCCCCCTTCATATCATAACACCATTACTTGATATGATGTATAAATAGCATCAGAATTCTGAGTGCTAACTCTCATAAAAGTTCGCAGTTCAACTCGTATTTTATGATTTTAATAAACCTAGCAAAACATTTATATTATTATTTTTTTTAAAAACATTTTAATGGTCAACGTTTTTAGACATGCAGTTTTAAAACCTTTTTTTAATAAATGACAGAACCAGATTTTTAGAACGAATTTTCTTCTTTTGGCATCGGATCGTTATCTTCTATATTTAGATTTTATTTTTTCATTTTTACTACATAATTTAAAACGTTAAAAGCGCAAGTGACAATGTAAGAAAGTAAGCACTTTCAATTGTCAGTTGAGGGGATAGAACTGCATTTGAACATATAGACAACAAACATTTGTCAGTTGAAGGGAGCGAACTGCATTTAAACATACAGACAACAAACATGTAAGTTTTAATCTTATATTTTGCAAGCAAGTGTTTTTTCAGATCATTTGAAAAATTCTTAATATAGTTTAGTAGGATACAATTCTCCCCAAAAAATTTCATTGTTGTATTTTAGTTTTATGATATTATAAAAAAAAAACATTTGTTGTACATTATATCAAAACATTGACCAGTGAGAAGCGTTAAATGAAACAATACACTGTACACAGTACACTGTACACTGATCATGAATTGCTTGACGTGTTGAGGGGATGATACATTGTAACTCAACAACGTAGACTCTCACAATACCCCCCTGTCAGTGATGCAGGGTTAAAGATATGAAGGGGGTCCCGTTGGCTTAGTGAGTCAGACGCTTGCTCGCCAACCTGAACATCCAGGGATGAAACCCGTCAGTGATACAGGTCGGAGGGGCGTGTGTAAATAAACCGATGTGATAATTGGCTGTGCATGTTCAAGATCCCTCGACAAATGGAAATTGATAATAATATCAGGCTAATGCAAAATTTTCCTCATTGCGCACTGCATGGCGTTTGACCGTCCTCAATATAGGTGCAGAAAAGCAGGACGTAAAACTCATTTCATTTCATTTTTCAAAAATTGGAAATTTTTATAATACTTCCACTGTAATATATTTTTTCCGGGTCGCATTACATTATTTATTTTTTTTATGATGACCATTTTTAACATAATGCAAACAAATATTTTCAAATATCTCCAAAACTGAGGAAGTTAAAATTTCAAGATTACAAGCAAATGACGTCAAAACCGGAAGTGATATAAAGATTTTAGAAATATTTTTTTGTTCAGAATCAAATTGTCTATCTACCTGTAAGTTTTTAGATCGATCGAAAAATTTTCAAAAAAACACGCACAGTTTCAATGGAATTTGACACAAAATTTGCAAGTTTTAAAAAGCGCAATTTTGATTCAAATATATTGTGTTATATATCATTTGAAAGAGCAGATTTAGCATAGTAAAAATGAAATAGAATTTGTGACGTATGTAAATTAGGTCACGTGACAGAGTTCTTTAAAGTTAAAAATTGCAATTTTCAAATGGCGATAAAACCGGAAGTAAACATCAGAAATCGGAAATGAATATATCATCTGGTAGATCTCGTCAAGGGCAATAATTTTTGTACAGGTCAAGAGGTCATCAAAGGTCAAGGTCACTAGATATGAGCCTTGAAAGTTTCGGTCATTACTGAAATTCTTGTTCCGGAAATGTAAAGAAATTGAAATCGAAATTCAAAAATCGACAACCTACATTTTTTTTGCAATCAATTGCAGAAGTCGTAGATTTCAAAATTAAAAAAATCCGATTAACCCTCGGTTCTGAATTAAAATTTTAAGAAACATAGGTCAGTTCAAAATGGCGGCTGATCCCTTACACCTGGATAAAATTTCATCATTTTATTTTTTATGTATGACCAAATCTATGATAACACAAAACATTTTTTTCAAATATCTTCAATATTCCGGAAGTTGAAATTGAAAGTTTAGAATCAAATGACGTCAAAACCGGAAGTGATATCGAAACTTTGAAAATTGATTTTCTTTTGAAATTCATATGTCTATGTTATTGAAAAGTTTCAGATCAATCAAAATAAAATTGCAAAAGTTTAAAAAAATCCTTTAAAAAGTGCTCCAAAAGTCAGCTACAAAAGTCAAAATATGAATTTTTCAAAAATTGCAATTTGTAGCTATCGGGTTAAACAAATGAACCAAAAAAAGACCGATCACAATCTGTTGGAAAAATGAGTTGAAAATGGAAAATCCCTGAAATACGACTCTTTAATATACGTCATTTCCGGTTAGGCAAAAATGCGCCATTTTACATTTAAGCAACACCGAGCAGTTAATCATCGCAGGAAATGATGTCAAGTTATGTGTGGTACGTGCAGTTTTGGCTGGGGAGCGTGACCAGAAATAGACAAAAAAAAAAATAGTCAATTGCAAACCAAAGCAGTGCGTTCGACAAATCGAACGCACTGCAATAAAAGTTTCCAAATAAATTAATTTTCTTCATGAAATATACAACATAGAAATTGACATATACTTATATACAATGAGATTATATATGTGCAAGTTGTTTTTGGGTCAATTCGATTATGCAGTCCGGATTCTCCGGATTAAATATCTGGTTTCTCCGGTCTCATGCAAAATCGAGGAGACATGAATATTTATTAGAGATTTTAGATGAAAATAATCGATCAAGAACGTATATCAGCAACAACACAATCTGATGAGGACGAAATTACTTTTTCAATTCAATTCAATTCAATTCAATTCAAAGCTCAATGTAGTCATACAGTGTGTAGAGGTTTATGCCTGGGCTAGCAGACGATCGATGTTACTCACATTGCATATCGTGCATACAAATAGACTTAAACTTAATATTCTACGTTTAAAAAACAACCATAGGCTCTTTTGATAGAATATAAGTCCTGTTCTTCTAAGACAAAATAATACAACAAGTAAAAGTTAGAAACATTGTGCAAAGAAGATACAACAATTTTATTATCGCAACAATCCGTCATTTTGTGACGTCATCTCTCCGAAATTACACCACCTCGACAGAAAGCAGAACTCTCCAAACTCTGCCAAAAAGGTCACGTGATGAATAATAAAATGAAAATGGAGAATCCGAACTGCATAATCGAATGCGCCCTATAAAACGAATAATACATTGTCGGTGTTCTAATGAAACCCTGTATGTCAGAAATAGTTATTTTCCAGGAGAGCCCTTAAACTAACTACATGTGAATTTTACAGATACATAAATATAATTATAATAAAACCTCTTGGCTTAGTTTACCATCTATTTTACATGTCTTAATAAGATGGAGTGGACCAGATTTTATGAAGAAATAGCAGAACACATTTGACACCCACTTGGCTAAGATTGTCCTCTGTCCATAAATATATCGGATGTCGCCTGAAATTTAGGGTTCGACAACAACACTGAAATATATTTGTGAGAATTTAGAAAGAGATTAGTTTATCACTCCCCGTAAAACCTTGGGACGTTTTTGTTATAAAAGGATATATATTTAAAAAAAAGAAACATATTTTACACGGATAACAGCTTTGGTTTCATGAAGATCCTTTCTCCCAGCTGGCCCTTACCCAAGCCTTGTGGCATTGTTCTTTATAGAATCAACAGAAATAAGATAGGACATCCCGAAACCTTAGAGTTCTCTGATAATTTGTCTCTCCATTTTGTTTAAATCACTCGAAATGTATATACAGTAAGAACATATTTATTGTTAAAATAATGTTCATTACGAAATTTAGACAGATATAGTAATATCGATTTATTCAAGTACATTGAACAAATATCATTGTATTTAGGACAATATAGCTTACAGTAATAGAGTATACTGCTCTGTATGACTTAAAATTATCAAACTTAGGTTATGACCTAAATTATGTATATCATTTGAATTCTTTCCACTAGCAGCTGATAGAAATAAATTTTAGCTTACTACATCACTTATCAAAATACAAATTCTCTACCTAACAAAATAATGATTCATGACAACTTATGGTGTAATGGTCATATAATCTCTTAATGATGTTGTTGACTTTAAACCACATATTGATAATCATCTTTTATACTCTCTTCTAGTTCTAGCATCGATTAATCTCAACTTTTACATGATACGGTCACTTGAACTAAATCCAGAATATGCAGTCTTCTTGGTACCGGTTTGAGGTTAACATATGGCTAGTAGATATTTCAATGACGTTCAAGTACCAATATATGAAATTGTAACATAAATGATGTTTTTTCCTTTGATGTTTTTGAGAAATAATTTGCTTAAAATGTGTGTTTGAGGAAAACTGTGGTGTATAAACAGCAAATTTGTGTTATTGCATTCTTGGGTAATTTGACATGAAAGCCATATAGAATCTAATAGAAAAAAATGAGTGAAATAACCAACTAAGTTATTGCACTCGCAGTAGCTCCGCCCCTTTTTGGAAAGACATCCCCTTTGCAGACGAAAATGAAACGTGCACGAGCTTCAATTTCATTGGATTAAAGAGTAACGTGTTCGATGCTGTCATAACTTTTAAGCTGTCAATCATATTATTTATGTTACAAGTAATATATACCACGTGACTTACTCATTAACATATTTAAACAAACTCATCCTAACGGATTCGTTTGTTTAAATATGTTCACTCGTAAGCACCGTGGTATATATAGTACTTGTATTCAACATTTATTAGTAAGTCGAAGGAAACTTGACTCAAACGCATCTTTTGTCCTTTCAATCCCCGAAGTCAAGAAATCCATTGGTGGATCTACTCGCTCCAAAAACAAATTCTTTTCTGGCGATTCATGATTCCCTGTTTAAAACCTACGTCACCACAAGATATTGTTTTGGAACTTTGTTGTAAAGTAACTGAGACACTGGGGAACTTGAAAGAACACTCGAACAAAGTCAGTTGGAAATGGTTGAGCTGATGGTTGTTTCAATTGTTGGTGTGGTGGTTATCTTTGGTTCGGTGGGTTATATTGCATACGAAACTCCGTACCGTTCTTACATGGAAATAACATACACATACACTACCTGATTTGAAATTTGAAATGTTATATCGTTTTTTGAATAAAAATCCCTCACAGAGACTGATTCTCTAAACGATTGATGCTGTCTTCATGCAAATGAAGAATATTTACAAAACCTCTAAACAATCCCTCTAAGAAGTGTCCCATGTTTGTCAAGTAGATGCAAATCATGTCCCTTAATACCAAAAATTTCATTATTTTTAAAGTAACTGTACGAAGCGAAGCTATCTGATTCAGGAGCATCTATCATGTGAAAATCCGAATATAATATTATATATTTAATTTGTGTAAGAACAATATGCTTGAGAAACTAAGATGATTTACGAACTCTTTTTAATGGCCGAAATCAGATATCAAAGTATAGAAAATTATAGACAAGTCTGTTACCTTGAAGACCATTAACTAGACAATATTACCCTTACCCTTATAGGAATTGAGTAACCAGAAGATGAGAAAATTAATTGCCAGGGAATGAAACAACGACATTTGCTGACTGTTCAATGATCAAGGACATTTTTATGGGTTCGAGTTGAATTATTTTAAGTATTGGTAATCTTGTGTAGGCTTACATGCACGTTTTATATAAAATGACGTGGTTTCTGTCCATGACATATTATGTATTCTATATTATCTGAGACAAGCCGAAATAAATATATTTTGAAATTTTATTACTCTAGATATAAAGTTGAAATTAATAACATCTGGTACAGAAAATATAAATTTAGCGAAATTAGTCAGCAACATTCAGTTCAGCATAGAATTTATTCGACATTTCAACAAAATATAAATATGGCTTCTAAATTGATTTTTCAATTATTTCAATATAACCCAAAACTCTTTGAAAATTAACGAACCATTCTGTCAGCATTTCACTTGTTCACCACTTGATGATGTTGGTTCGAAAAATGGAAAAGTCTGCAACAAAAGACAGTTAATCGTATTTTCAATCATATATTCAATACTTGATAGTGAGTTTTGGGTTAGATAGTATAGGTAAACGATAAATATTCAATAAGACTACACGAATCGTTCTTAATGACTTACCTATACAAATAGAACAGTAACGTATGTAAACTTCTTAATGACTGACATAAAGAAATAGAACAGTAACGCATGTAAACTTCTTAATGACTGACCTATACAAATAGAACAGTAACGTATGTAAACTTTTTAATAACTGACCTATACAAATAGAACAGTAACGTATGTAAACTTCTAAATGACTGACCTATACAAATAGAACAGTAACGTCTGTAAATAAATGCTTACCCATACAAATAGAACAGTAACGTCTGTGCACTGGTACGTAACACATCTATAAAAAAAAAGTCGTAACGTATATACACTAACTTGTGCATCACTTACCTACACAAATAGAACAGTAACACTAGTTCGTATCTTATCTATACATTAAACGTAGAAAAGTTTGTTAACATATACATAATTAATAACAAAATACATTTTGACCTAACTTACCTGTACATGTATGGTGGTAACCTCTGTAAAACTATGCACATTAAAATGAACAAGATTCAGCAGATTTAATGCCCAACCAGAGCTTTCGTACCAATGGTTAAATTATTGACATTTTTCTTATTTGTATAATTTTATATAAGGAGCAACGTTTCATATATATAAAACAGTATAGGTGTAAGTTTAGAACGACTGACTTTTAATGAATCAATTTGCAAAGCATTTAAGAATAAATAAAAGATAAAGTAAGATACAATTCGATACAAAAAAAAACAGACACAAAATAAATATCAAACAATGTATTTCATAAGGCATTAAAATGCTTACGCCATGAAATAACCAAAACAGCAAGTCTTCCACAATGCAAACATGCCATTGAACGTTTCTCTCATTATATATGTATAGACTTCATTCACAAAAATATCTCTTAGTCCAGTAATCATCTGAATATTTAACTCAACCATTTAAAAAAAAAAATATTACGAAAACAATATAGCTCCGAACTAATCTCGAAAACTGACAAAATGCTTACTCGAAAATTAATGCAATGTAGTCATATCGCAGCACGTTTATCTTCTCTATATAAATTCACATAACTATCTCTCTACATTTATACTGTAGTATCATTCAGTCAAAATGGTGGTAAATTCTAGTTTGATGTTGGCATTAGTTTTGATGTATGTTGGTTCTTTGGCAATGGCCAAGTCAGTTAATTTGTAAAACTTTATATTTAGTATAGGATGAAGTAGGAACCAGTTTTGTAATAACGTCCAGTTTTGTATTAGCTCACCACTTTTGTAATAAAATCAACCGCTTTTGTAATACTTACCAGTTTTGTAATAACATGCGCCCATTTTTGTAATAAAATTAGGTCACCTCTTTTGTAATATCTTCAAGGGTCACAACTTTTGTAGTAAAGCTTCCCCACCTTTGTAACAGCCAAGTTTATTACAAAAGTTGGTAACCAATAGACGTTTATTACAAAAGTGGTCAGGCTTCATGTCAGCCTTGAAATTAGGAATAATAAGCAGCATCCAACGGGAATGCAGTCATTTAGGCACATATTTTTTAAGAATATCTCATTTAGACACGATATTTTAGGCACACTTCTTTTAGGCACACGGTCAGATAGGCACATGCCATTTAGACACAGCGTTATTTAGGCACATTGATTTGGGGACATCTTCCGTTAGGTGAGAGGATAAAGAAACCAAGTGCTACCTTTAGAATGGTTTGGTGCCTTCGACACTCGCTTTATTTTCATAAAAAAAAAACCTATGGCAGTTCCTCAACCCCCCAAATCCAAACAAAAGTCCGATATCAGTTTCATCATTGAACTTAGCGTTTAGATACACTCTTTCCTGAAGTTCGAAAAGTTCCATTTGTTTCTTTGGTGGAGCACTATCAACGTCAGCGTGGAATGGTTTTGCGAATATCGCAAAATATTTTTCGTGCAATTTGAAGTCCTGAAATCGGGTGTTGAAGTCGTCCAACAAACTTTGTATCTGCTCACAAAAGTAATCCACTTTGTCTGGAATCATGCCTATGGAACGGAGTGTTTCGAAATGAGCGAGATTTCCACCTCGAATCTGAGTAATCCACAGTCTCAATTTGTTCTGAAAAACTTTCACGTGTGCATACAACTCGTGTACATATTGTCCTTTCTTCTGCAATTTGGTGTTGAGATCGTTCACGTGAGTTGTGATATCCACGAAAAAAGCAAAGTCACATAATCCATTCCTTCCTTTCTAAGAATATCCTGAGATCTTCACGGATGTCAAAGAACATTTTCAACATTTTTCCTCTTCTCAGCCATTGCACTTCAGAGTAGTATACCAGATCCTGATGACTCGGGACGGCCGTTACATCTAGGTAGCGCACTCATGAGCCATTCATATTGGTAATAACGTTTGGTATTTTTGCTCTATAAATAGAATAATGTACAGGCGACTTATTTACAGTGTAATTATGATGGAATAGCCAAAACAAATGGCGTCTCCTCGGCCAAAGTACCGTAGCGTTTGAAGCTGAATCAAACCCATGATTACGTCCAAGATTCCAACTCCAACAAAAATATATACGATTTTAACAAAAACTGACCAAAAGTGTGAAATATGTGCTAGTGTGTCCTAAATATCACAAACGACTGGTTCAGACCATCTCTAAATCTACATACACCCTAATATTTACCAACTTTTGAAGTTACAATTACATTTTGCGCAAATTTTATGCACCCTTTTGTAACCATGGTAACGACAATTTTTCAGAAAGAAAAAATTGTTATTTCCACATACAGTCCATGTCTGACACGTGTGTGGAGTTTCAAGGTACTACAAAATGAAATAACTTTCTGTTGGGGTTTGAGTAATGCATTACAATAAGTCTGTATTTTTATAAATTTGGTTTAGCCTTCCGTGGAATTTCACATAAATAGCACCAGCTCAGCTCACCACATATGTCCGAAAATAGTCAAAATACTGCATGTTTTTGTGTTAAATTTAAAGCGAAGACATAACTTAGAGACGTTTTTATTGAAACACACAATATAGTTACATGTACTTTACTTATCTAAATTTATATTTTAGAATGTGATTACAAGTATACAAATAAAACATCTGTGTATTCTGGTGCAATTGATAGTAAACGAGTATCTGGACAGGCGGAATGTGATGACTTGTGTAATGCCAATACCAAATGTTCCGCTACATATCTGCATGTCAATAGCAAGTATTGTTCTCTGTTTCCAACACCACTATTATTCATGTCTTATAACGATAAAGATCTAAACCAATGTTTGAATAGGTGTTCTGAGTTGAGAGCATGTTTAACGATGAGTTTTTCGTCAGAGTTTGTGAATGAATGTTCATTATATAACGTTACTCTACAGGAGATAGATGATGCTATAAAATATAATCAGAAGAAAAGTACCATAGCAGAAAAAATATGCCAATTAAAACATGATTATCTTAATATAATTATTTTGTTTCTATACTTCGGGTAATAACCTGAAGTTTGGGGGTTATGTTTTGGGTAGCTTATTGTCATCATCTGGTTACCATTTAAATTGACCAGTATAGCCATTCATTAGTTTGAGATTTATTTTGATGATGTCAACACTGTTCATCAAAATACCAAACGCTCTATATTTACATGTCGTTGTTGACATGTTGTCAAAGTCAATGAATCGTGAGCTGTCTATACACAAAAGCAAGCAAACTTTTGTCCAGATCGGAACAAAAAAGGGAGAAAACTTAAAGATAAGTTTTCGGTGAAGGATGGTTTCGATTCTGAAGGTATGGGCTTGGAGTGAAACAGAAACTACTACTTTTCTTCCTCTGTTTGATAAAAATAGGACGTTAAAACGCCATGCAGTGGGCACTGTGGGAATTGTTGCCAGGGTATTGGCATTAACCTATTCTTAGTATCGATGTCCAAACTGTCAGGATCTTTATCACGCTTTATTAACTGGATGAGGATCATTAAAGCTATCATGCTGTAATTACACTAGAAATAGTTTTTTTTTTAAATAAGTCAAGCAATCCGCCATTGGCAGCCATATTTACAACTAGCAGACGCCATACTTGATGATGAAATATGACCGCCACGGACCTACTATGAATCCCAGGTAAGCCACGCCCATCGATCAGTTGTTTACAGAATTTAGACTGTCAACATCGATAATCAACACTCACAGTGAAACCAACCAATCTTGACTTTCAAAACAATTTAAATGGAGGCCTAAGTAAGAAAATACAAATTCCTATATATTTCCAAATACATTTAGTAGCAGCTCCAAATATTATCTCATATATATGCACACTGCATCTTAAGTTATGAACTTCTTAGAATCTCAATATGAAAGACAAATATATATTCAATCATTTTATTTCATACAATATCAGACAAGGACAAGGTTTACTCAGTTTTGAAACATGCAACAAATATCTACTCCGCCATTTTATCATTCACTGGCCAATTGACAAAGTTTGTATTCTGTTCAGTTCTTGCTGTACTAAGTCAGCAAATACAATCTATGAAAATTGCTAAACTAAAATACGGATTAGCAAACATAACAAAATATACAGGGTCACTATTTGGCAAATGTCTTTTCGTATTGCAATGTCATTTTAAGGCACAACATCAAATTCACCGGTTAGGCCCGAAGAACAGGTATAAGGGAAAGTCGTTTGATGTACAATTAGTTGATATACAAATACTAAGTACAATATGTAATGTATTGCAATGTATTGTGAACTATGGTCTTATGTTATCCCAATGGACTAATTGAATTTCATTAGCAAGTCTTTTAAAGATGCAAAATCAAATTAAATAGTTAATAAAGGGAATTTCTTACCGTACGCGTGGAAGTCCTATAAGCGAATGCCAGTATGAAAGACAAGCATTTTTTCGGAATTTCTCTTTCTCTTTCTAAGCAAACAAGAACTCGTAGAAATTCTTTAATACACTCACAATTTCATCAACCGATTCGTCCATTTTTAGCTGCTCAGAGCGTTTTTTTCGAAGACGTTGACGATGTCGTTCCTCTCGCATCATGGGCGATGCACTGATTAGGATAGTAAGATTAGACAAATTCAACCCTTTGAAACGGCTCCCAAGCTGATGCTGTACAGTTATCTACAGTATCCGAAAACCCTCCCTTCCTCGAAATCTAACTGGCTGGAGAGTTATACCTCAGATAAACTTAGGGATTTTCAATGCTCAGATAAAAGCATTAAGTTAATTATTGATTGTTTGGAAAATGATACTATTCCTAGAGATTCAGATTTGTATTTGTGTAGTCGAACAACAACATATCTTTGGTTAAATCGAAATAGGTTAATTTTCGACAATGGCTTACTTTTTATAAGTAACGAAGACAAACTTGGTTCTAATTTGAAACGATTTATTACACCCGATGATTTGAAAACAATAATCTTGTATCATTCTCCGCCATAGATTATATTTAGTTAAAGGTTCTTAACGAACCAACTCTTATATTTAGATAGCTTTAAACGAACTGCACCCATATCGAACTGCTAGAGTGACTCCCCTTTCGTTCTCACTTTGCCCGTGCATCTCCGGGTGACGACATGTTGTATTATATTTGATCAATAACAACCATGTATTATATACCATCAATCCTGGTTATGAATTGAGTCTAGCTGAATACGATTCCCAATCTTCTCCTTCTACTGGCGTGGTGGCAGATGTTTATAACCTACGTCTTCTCAACAACAACGAAAACTTAGAAGGTAAACTTGACAACCACATTTCCAGTTAGATACTCGTCCATATTTACGACAATTCAGCCTTCATATATGAAGTTACAGACCAGGATTCAACAAATCAGTTGGTAAATCACATTTTGTTATCGATTTTAAACAATATGGCAACAACACACAGAGCTCCAAAACAATGGTGTTTAACGAAGACAGAGACTGTCAATTCTTTCGAGAATTGGAAGCAAAACTTGATCTACACATTATCCCTCGACGAAAACTTCTCTCCTTACCTTTCCAACGACTTTACATGGCAGAAGAAAACTCGCACAGCACCATTGAGGGGTTTCATTAACGACGCAGAAGCAATACCAGAAGCTCGACGAAAAACTGCTTACCAGAAAGTAACTGCCTTGGAATTAATGCTAGGTCAAATAGCTAATTATTGCCCAGTGATTGCCCGCAACAGCATCGTAAAGAACTCCACTTGTATAAATGATATTTGGCAGCAAATTAGATTACATTATGGTTTCCAATCAACAGGTGCACACTTCTTGGATTTCTCAGATATCCACTTAGAAGCAGATGAAAAACCAGAAGATTTGTTCCAACGATTGTCCGCCTTTGTCGAAGATAACCTTTTACAACAGGGCAGTCAGATCGAACATCATGGCATACCAACAACAGAAGATGAGGAGCTAACACGAACACTGGAAAATTTCTTAGTCCTATCATGGCTCCGTCTTATCCACCAAGACCTACCAAGATTCGTCAAACAAAGGTATGGCACAGAATTAAGGTCACGCACTCTGGCTTCTATAAAACCAGAGATATCCCAAGCATTAGATTCTCTTCTAGTCGAAATACAGACGTCTGATAATGCTAGAGCCTTCCGTACACAAACCAACCAGATTAAACGATATCCTCAACGTCAGTCAAGACAACAGTGGCCACACAAACCAATTAAAGTTTGCCCTCTCTGTCAACAAGCCAGCCGCAAAGACCAGCACCACTTCTTAAGTACATGCCCTTACCTCCCCGAGCAGGACAAGAAATTCATCTTAAAGGCTCGACAGATAACCAATGTCTTAGAACTAGAAGATAACGAGTCTGAAGACCCCACTCAATATGATCTTACCATAGCCAATGCATGTACTTTTACAGATGAACAGGAAAATACAATACGAAGAATTCAGATACGTCAGTCACCGAGTCTCAACGTTTTTTACCAACACCATGTCGCCATCCTCACCATTGATAGTGGCGCCACTGGTAATATGATGAAATACTCAACTGCCTTGAGATTTGGTATCAACATAACAAAGACAACTCAGTCAGCTCGACAAGCAGATGGCACATCACCATTAAAGGTCATTGGAGAAATCAAAATCACCTTTACAATAGATGGAAAGCAGCTCCTGTTTGATGGACTGGTCGTCGAGAATCTAGATGTTGAAATCCTAGCAGGGACCCCATTCATGGAAAGCAACGACATCAGCGTACGACCAGCCAAACATCAAGTTATCATCGGAGACAACGCTGTTTATACCTATTGCCCAATCCAAGACACCAACCATAAATACCGAATTCGACGAGCTCATATCCTTCGAGCACCAAATCAACGAATTACCATATGGCCAGGCGAATTCGTAGAGGTCGAAATCCCAGACCATCTACAGTCAGAAACGGCTCTTGCATTGGAACCTAGAAGCAGTGATCCTAATGTGCCCGACTCTTGGCCTGAACCAAATGTCATATCTAGTGTGTCTGGTAAAATTCGCATACCAAATAACACAAACAACCCGGTTACTTTGAAGAAACAGCAACATTTCTGTCAGATCCAAACGACTTTCGTCACAGATGCAGAAGGTATGTTGAACTGCAACGATAACTATTCAACATCACCCACTTCATTACCTTGCCACAAAACGTCAACAGAACCATATTCAAATCTTGTCAAGATCGACCCAGACAACATCCTCCAACCGAGTGATATTTCAAGAATGAAACAACTTCTCTACAAATATGATGAGGTATTTGAAAAGTCCTTTAAAGGCTACAATGGAGCATCTGGGCCATTTAAAGCTGTGGTTAATATGGGCCCGGTACAACCACCACAACGAAAAGGACGAGTCCCTCAATATTCAAGAGATAAGCTTCGTGAACTTCAACAGAAGTTTGATGAATTGGAAAACGAAGGTGTTTTCACTCGACCTGAGGATTCTGGCATTACCGTCGAATACCTAAATCCATCCTTCCTAGTCAAAAAGGCAAGTGGTGGTTTCCGCCTGGTTACAGCTTTTGCAGACGTAGGAAGATATGCTAAGCCACAACCATCATTAATGCCCGACGTCAACTCCATTCTCAGACAGATATCTCAATGGAAGTATATAGTCACTACTGACCTAACCAACGCTTTTTTTCAAATACCTTTACAAAAGGATTCCATGAAGTATTGTGGCGTGGCTACTCCCTTCAAAGGTATTCGGGTTTACACTCGCTGTGCAATGGGTATGCCAGGATCGGAAACAGCTTTAGAAGAGCTTATGTGCAGAGTATTCGGACATCTCCTTGAAGAAGGATGCATCGCAAAACTGGCTGATGATTTATATTGTGGAGGCAATACTATAGACGAGATTATACACAACTGGAGCCGTGTATTGGAAGCTATACAGTATAACGGATTAAGACTATCCCCAAACAAAACTATCATATGCCCGAAAAGCACAACGGTCCTAGGATGGATATGGTCAAATGGTTACATAAAGGCAAGCCCACACAGAGTTGCTACGCTTTCATCATGTTCACCTCCGGACACAGTAAAGGCAATGAGATCGTTTATTGGTGCATATAAAGTGTTAGCACGAGTTATACCCAACTGCTCTTCACTCCTTTGTCCTCTGGATGATTTAATAGCCGGAAAGCAGTCATCAGACAAAATTCAATGGACAGAAGATATCGTAGATAAATTCAAACATGCTCAGCAAGCTCTATGCTCCAACAAGTCTATAGTATTACCAAGGCCTGATGATCGATTGTGGATTGTCACCGACGGTGCTGTTAAGAACCATGGGATTGGAGCCACACTTTATGTCACACGCCAATCCAAAACTTTACTAGCCGGATTTTTCAGTGCTAAACTTCGTGGAAGACAGCCAGACTGGATACCCTGTGAAATAGAAGCACTGGCAATAGCTGTGGCAACAAGGCACTTTAGTCCTTACATTATTCAGTCGAAGCACACGACATGCATCCTGACTGACAGTAAACCTTGTGTGCAGGCCTTTGAGAAGTTGTGCCGAGGAGAATTCTCTGTTAGTCCAAGAATTTCCACCTATCTGTCTACTGTTAGCCGATACCAAGCCTCCGTTCGCCACTTAGCTGGATCTGTTAACTTGCCCTCTGACTTTTCCAGTCGCAATGCACCAGAATGTACATCATCAATTTGCCAAATCTGTTCCTTTGTTCGCGAGTCCGAAGAATCTGTTGTACGTAAAACGTCACCTAAAGACTTTAAAGTACCATATACCAATAGAGCAGCATGGAAGGAACTCCAGAATGAGTGCCAAAATCTACGACGCACATTTGCACACCTCACTCAAGGCACCCGACCTTCAAAAAAGCTAACGAATATTAAGGATGTCAAACGATATTTAAACATAGCAACCATTGCCAAAGATGGTTTATTGGTAGTTCGTAAAAGTCACGCCTTAGAAAACCCAAGGGAATGCATAATAGTACCAAGAAGTGTAGTTAGTGGCTTGTTAACATCCCTACACTTACAGCTTGATCATCCATCAAATCACCAACTTAAACTAGTTTTCGACAGATGGTTCTTCGCCTTGGATATTGACAAAACTATTGATGTGGTCACCAGTTCCTGTCATCAATGTACCTCACTCCGTCACACACCAACGACAGTCATTACACAATCTTCATCGGACCCACCCGAAACGGTCGGGACCTCCTTTGCCGCTGACATATTAAAAAGAGAACGTCAACTCATCCTTGTAGTTCGAGAATGTGTGACATCATATACTGTAACCACCTTTATCGAGAAAGAGACAGCTGAATGTATAAGAGAAGCTTTAATAAAGTTATGCATTGAATTACGACCACTTGATGGACCAATAGCTGTTATTCGAAGTGATCCTGCTCCAGCGTTTAAGTCTCTGGAAAACGATAGACTTCTCTACCATCACAGGTTGTCAATTGAAATCGGAAGAGTCAAAAATACGAATAAAAACCCGGTTGCGGAGAAAGCCATACAGGAATTACAAACTGAGATATTACGCCAACAACCAGTCCCAGGACAGATCACAACAATGATTTTAACGTTAGCTACAGCCAGATTGAATTCACGTATTCGTTCCAATGGTATGTCATCCAGAGAAATGTGGACCCAAAGGGACCAGTTCACTTCAAACCAACTGCCCATCTCTGATCTTGAGTTAATTACCCAGAAACAGCTATCAAGGTCGCGCAACCATGAATACAGTGAGAAGTCGAAAGCTCCTTTTAACAAGGTTTTCGCATCTCCGTCTATACAGATTGGTGACCTTGTATATCTACACGTAGATGGTAGCAAAGTTGGAGCAAGACCACGATATCTGGTAACTAACGTCGAGGGCCAATGGTGTAATATCAGAAAGTTCATTGGTCATCAACTACGAAAGACGTCGTACCGTGTAAAGTTGGCGGAATGTTACAAAGTACGAGATACCATAGATACGACACCAAAACCTGATACTCAAGAGGACGAGGACGAGGACGAGGATTGGGATCCAGTACCAGTTCCTGATTCCCCAGCACCCCCGTCACTGAAGACTACCCCTCCAGTTTTACTTCAACCATTTCCAGTTGAGTCCACTGCAGATAGTTTGTCGCATACGCCCCCCTCCGGTGTTGACAGTCCCCAAAATGATAGTTCGATGCATTGTGAATCTTCCATTGGCATTACAGAGAGTAACCTTGAACTCCCTAGAAGTCCTCCACAGACTAGAAGGTCAAGTCGTACACGACAACTTCCAAAACATTTGCAGGATTATATTCTAAATTCATAATCTTTGTATTGAGATGATTTTGTAAAGGAGAACGAAGGAAAAAAAAGAAAGTCACGCCATAGATTATATTTAGTTAAAGGTTCTTAACGAACCAACTCTTATATTTAGATAGCTTTAAACGAACTGCACCCATATCGAACTGCTAGAGTGACTCCCCTTTCGTTCTCACTTTGCCCGTGCATCTCCGGGTGACGACATGTTGTATTATATTTGATCAATAACAACCATGTATTATATACCATCAATCCTGGTTATGAATTGAGTCTAGCTGAATACGATTCCCAATCTTCTCCTTCTACTGGCGCTCATTCCTCCAAGACTGCAGGTCATTTCGATCGAAACAAAACTTACGATCGACTTCGTAAACAATATTGGTGGTACGGGATGTCTAATGGCTGCAAATTATTCGTTACGAATTGTTCGTTATGTAATCAAAACAAAAAGACATGTCGTAAATCAAAGGCATCTTTAAGAAGTTATCATTCGAGTTATCCCATGGAACGTTTACACATAGATATTCTTGGTCCTTTCATGACTAGTAGTAAAGGAAACAAATATGTTCTAATGATTGTAGATCAATTTACAAAATGGTTGGAGATTATTCCGTTACCAGATCAGTCGGCGGAAAAAGTCGCTAAGAATCTATTGATGAAGTTCATTTGGCTGTCCACTACAAATTCACTCTGATCAAGGAGCTCACTTTGAGAGCAATCTCTTCAAGTTACTATGTTCTTTACTTGAAATTTGTAAAACCAGGACGACACCATATCATCCTTCCTCTAACGGTCAGGTGGAACGGTATAACTGAACTGTTCTTCAAATGATGAGATGTTATATAGACGGAAAAGGACATGAATGGGATGATAATCTCGCCCTTGTTTCCATGGCATTACATTCCGTAGAAAATCAACAAACTGGTTTTACTCCAAACATGATGATGCTTGGACGTGAAGTTTCCCAACCACTGGATCTTCTGTAAGGAACCTCAGATGCTATAAGTTTTGAAGGGGAATTCAATGCCGCCTGCAATTATGTCGTAAAAAATCATAAAGATGCGATTTGAACTTGATGTTTAAAAATATCCTGAAAAAGAGGTGTCAAATGGCGCAGTTATCAAGTCTTTTAAATCGAACCCGTTTGATAGTTTTATGAGATTATTTCCCCTTAATACCGTCCTAAAATCTAAATCCGATGAGAGGAGGGTTATTTCCTAACGGAAACTCTGTAAACAACCATATATCTAGACAACTTTATCCGGGTGAAAAAAATTGATATATCCTACCCAAATGTTGACTCTGGTTGAAATCATTAAACAGAAAGGTAGAGTGTGTCTCTGCTTTAAGAAGGATTTAAAGCGCTGTTAGGCGGAGCCGAAACCAATAGGGCGTTTGAGGCTAATAGGGCTTTAGGAGATTTGTTAAGGTCATACCAAATTTCATATGATTCCATCAAAAAATCTAGATTTTAGAGCGTTTACGAGCAATTAATGTTGACTTACTGTATACAGGTTAAAGGGAGGTAACTCCTCAAAACTGACGTAAGAGACCTAAATCTTGAAAAAGCTTTAACTTAAATCAGAAGTAAACTAAACTTTCTCAAACCTTGCGATTTAGGTCCATTTTAATTTTCATCAAAATCGGTTGAAAACTAAGAGAGTATATTCAAGAATTTGGGGCAAAGGCAATAACTCTGCTTCTAACGGTAGAAAACAGCTCATATTCGATCTTGATCTTCGTTTTATGAATACATACATATACACATACTGAATTTCGTTTCATTCCATCAAAATCTAGTTTATAGAGCGTTTACGAGCAAATGTTGACGGACGGACGAACAGTGGTGCTGACAATATACGTCCACATAGAGAGATGTGAGCGTATACAAAGCTATCTGCGCCCCTGGTTATATGAATACAGTGATCGTTTGGGACGTTTTATGCACATTTGGGCGAGTTGGTATCACTATTTTGAATCGATGGTTGGGACTATGCGGCCAGCTTGACATCTGTAATCGACGGCTAAGCGAAAAGGTGGTCAAATTGACTTCAGGATTCAATAATATGCTGAGGTATGATGATATAATTTAAAGTTTAATCAAATCAGAAATTCATACAAAACATAATGCAATAATAATAATAATTAACATAAAGATAGCTTGCCAGGCAAGGTAATAT
This sequence comes from Lottia scabra, assembly GCA_029955415.1. Lineage (NCBI taxonomy): Eukaryota > Metazoa > Mollusca > Gastropoda > Lottiidae > Lottia > Lottia scabra. The sequence continues at coordinate 429,037 of JARJEI010000038.1, forward strand.
ACGCCCACTGGAAGCTATGTTTGAAAAAGAACATTTGGCAAAAAACAGCAACCATCAAATATTCAACCTGAGGCCTACATTTCGTTCAGAACTTAAATTAGGTGTCCTCCAAACAATTTTTTTCTCGATTTCATTAAGGGTTCAGCATTCATCAAGTTTAGTCAAAATCCTTCTCTGCTATGAGCTAAAAACTAAAACCTATTTTATACAAGAAGGGCAATAAGTCATATCAAATATTTTTTGATTTTTCAATAGGGTTTATCGTGTGATAATAAACTATTTCAATAGGTTTCATTAAAATCAAATCGTAAAAAGATTTTGCCATCTAGAGTATTTACAACCTAAAAATCAGTTCGTTTTAAAGAACAAGGGCAATAATTCATATTAAATATTTTTTGATTCTTTTGATTTTTAATAGGGTTCATTATCGGGTGATAAAAAAAAATTTCAGTAAGTTTTGTCAAAATCCATAAAGAATTGTGACCTGTAGAGTGTTAAAAAGCTAAACATCAAATGCATTTTGAAGAACAAGGGCAATAATTCATATTAAATATTTTTCGATTCTTTTCATTTTCAATATGGTTCATCCTTGGGTGATAATAAACAATTTCAGTAAGTTTTGTCAAAATTCGTAAAAAATTGTGACTTGTAGAGGGTTAACAAGCTAAAAATCGAAAGCATTTTAAAGAACAAGGGCAATAATTCATATTAAATATTTTTCGATTCTTTTCATTTTCAATATGGTTCATCCTTGGGTGATAATAAACAATTTCAGTAAGTTTTGTCAAAATTCGTAAAAAATTGTGACTTGTAGAGGGTTAACAAGCTAAAAATCGAACGTGTTTTAAAGAACAAAGGCAATAATTCATATTAAATATTTTTCGATTCTTTTGATTTTCAATATGGTTCATCCTTGGGTGATAATAAACAATTTCAGTAAGTTTTGTCAAAATTCGTAAAAAATTGTGACTTGTAGAGTGTTAACAAGCTAAAAATCGAAATCATTTTAAAGAACAAGGGCAATAATTCATATTAAATATTTTTCGATTCTTTTGATTTTCAATATGGTTCATCATTGGGTGATAATAAACAATTTCAGTAAGTTTTGTCAAAATTCGTAAAAAATTGTGACTTGTAGAGGGTTAACAAGCTAAAAATCGAACGTGTTTAAAAGAACAAGGGCAATAATTCAAGTTAAATATTTTACGATTCTTTTGATTTTTAATAGGGTTCATCCTTGGATGATAATAAACAATTTCAGTAAGTTTCATCAAAATCCATAAAGAATTGTGACTTGTAGAGTGTTAACAAGCTAAAAATCGAACGCGTTTTAAAGAACAAGGGCAATAATTCATGTTAAATATTTTACGATTCTTTTGATTTTAAATAGGGTTCCTCCTTGAGTGATAATAAACAATTTCAAAAAGTTTCGTCAAAATCCGTAAAGAATTGTGATCTGTAGAGTGTTAACAAGCTAAAAATTGAACGCGTTTTAAAGAACAAGGGCAATAATTCATATCAAATATTTTTCGATTCTTTTGATTTTCAATAGGGTTCATCCTTGGGTGATAATAAACAATTTCAGCAAGTTTCGTCACAATCCGTAAAGAATTGTGACTTGTAGAGTGTTAACAAGCAATTGTGGACGGACGGACGGACCGACGGACATGGGTGACGGCAATATACGCTCCACATTTCATGTGGGCGTATAAAAATAAGTTTATACAAAACAATATAATATAGAAATTATAATAACATAAATATCATTTCATTTATTTTAAGTGTTTAAATGACATCTAGGGTTTACATTCTCAATTGAACCTAAGTTATTTATAACTTTATTTGCTTATTTCACTTTTATATAAGTAGGCTGAGATGGTGAAGATGACCTCACACTAAATATCAGAAAGAGAGATAAAGAGATATCAATCTAAGAGAATTATGGATCAACAATAAAACATACTTTGATCTGGGTGATATATGATAGCAGGAGAAATGTCAATCAACACACTATTGAAGAAGATAGCTTGCCAGGCAAGGTAATATACGCCCACTGGCAGGTTTGTTTACAAAAAAAACATTTAGCAGAAAACAGCAACCATCACAACCATGAAATATTCAAAATAGGGTTCATTTTTGGGTGATAATAAACAATTTCAGCAAGTTTCGTCAAAATATGACTTAAAGAGTGTAACAAGCTAAAAATCAAACGTGTTTTAAAGAACAAGGGCAATAATTCATATCAAATATTTTACGATTCTTTTGATTTTCGATAGGGTTCATCCTTGGGTGATAATAAACAATTTCAGCAAGTTTCGTCCAAATCTGTCAAGAATTGTGACTTGTAGAGTGTTAACAAGCTAAAAATCAAACACGTTTTAAAGAACAAGGGCAATAATTCATATTAAATATTTTTCGATTCTTTTGATTTTCTATTGGGATCATCCTTGGGTGATAATAAACAATTTCAGCAAGTTTCGTCAAAATCCATAAAGAATTGTGACTTGTAGAGTGTTAAGGAGCTAAAAATCGAATACGTTTTAAAGAACAAGGGCAATAATTCATATTAAATATTTTTCGATTCTTTTGATTTTCAATAGGGATCATCCTTGGGTAATAATAAACAATTTCAGCAAGTTTCGTCCAAATCCGTCAAAAATTGTGACTTGTAGAGTGTTAACAAGCTAAAAATCGAACGCGTTTTAAAGAACAAGGGCAATAATTCATATTAAATATTTTACGATTCTTTTGATTTTAAATAGGGTTCGTCCTTGAGTGATAATAAACAATTTCAGCAAGTTTCGTCCAAATCCGTCGAGAATTGTAATTTGTAGAGTGTTAACAAGCTAAAATTAAAAATCGAACGCGATTTAAAGAACAAGGGCAATAATTCATATTAAATATTTTTCGATTCTTTTGATTTTCAATAGGGTTTGTGATAATAAACAATTTCAGCAAGTTTCGTAAAAATCCGTAAAGAATTGTGACTTGTAGAGTGTTAACAAGCAATTGTGGACGGACGGACGGACCGACGGATATGGGTGACGGCAATATACGCTCCACATTTCATGTAGGCGTATAAAAATCAGTTGAGTCGTTACAATGTAGAATTATTATGTGTATTAAATATGAAATGTTATTGTTACATGGTGTATTGTTATGATTCAGGTTGAATTTCATCTCACCTTTTGTCGTAAATGTCTTGCTACAAACTTCACAAGAAAAAGGTTTCTCTCCAGTGTGTGTCCTTGCATGTACTGTCAATTTGTTGTTTTTTTTGTAAATGACTTGCTACAAACTTCAGAAATTTACAATTTCACTCAAGTATGTTGACTTTTTATATGTTTTGTTAAATTACTACTTTGGCTAAATGCCTTATTACAAACATCACAAGTATAGGGTTTCTCTCCAGTGTGTGTCCGTGTATGTTTTGCCAATTTCGATTTTGTCGTAAATGACTTACTACAAACATCACAAATATAGGGTTTCTCTCCAGTGTGTGTCCTTGTATGTACAGTCAATTCACCTTTTGTCGTAAATGACTTGCTACAAAATTCATAAGTATAAGGTTTCTCTCCAGTGTGTGTCCTTGTATGTATTGCCAATTCACTTTTTGTCTTAAATGACTTATTACAAACTTCACAAATGTAAGGTTTCTCTCCAGTGTGTTTCATTATGTGTATTGTTAAATGATATTTTTGTCTAAATGACTTACTACAAACGTCACAAATATAGGGTTTCTCTCCAGTGTGTGTCCTTGTATGTACAGTCAATTTACTTTTTGTCACAAATGACTTACTACAAACGTCACAAATATAAGGTTTTTCTCCAGTGTGTGTCCTTGTATGTACTGTCAATTCACCTTTTGTCTTAAATGACTTACTACAAACATCACAAGTATAGGGTTTCTCTACAGTGTGTTTTCTCCTTATATGTCTTGTCAAATTACTTTTTACACTACATGCATAGCCACAAACTTCACAAATATAGGGTTTCTCTCCAGTGTGTGTCCTCGTATGTACTGTCAATTCGCCTTTTGTCTTAAATGACTTATTACAAACTTCACAAGTATAGGGTTTCTCTCCAGTGTGTGTCCTTGTATGTATTGTCAATTCACTTTTTGTCTTAAATGACTTATTACAAACTTCACAAGTATAGGGTTTATTTACATTCGAAGAAGATAATGACTGACATGTATGAAATTCCCGAAGACATGTTTCTTTCCTTACTGGATTTGTCAACTTGTGAACTTGGTACTGAAGATTTCCAATGCAATTTTGTAAGGAACTGGAGTTGAGAATTACTCCTTTTTCATTGTGAAAATTTGCACTTCCAAAGGCAACATGTCTTCCTTGATAGACTGTCAGTCTAAGAGAGATAACTCTTGTTAACACTAGTTGTATCTTCATTTCATACTGAAAAAGAAATTAATAATATTACTATCCTTATTCAAACCAATGTTTTAAGTGATTTTCAATAATTACTAATAGTTTTATGTATATTACGTGATGGATAATGGCCGAAGACTGTCCAACGCCCTCTTACTTGTTCTTTCTATTTAAATAATGGACAGTCTAAGGCTATTATCAAACTAAAAACATACAGATCCAAAATATCTCCCAACAACAAGACACTACTAAAATAATGGAGAGATTCTTAAAACAACTCGGTATGATACATAACCAGGGCAAGGTAACATACGCCCACTGGCAGATGTCGGAAATGATCTTATTTTAATTAGGAATAATACAAATTTTATTATATTAAAAGAATAAAAAAGTCAAGGGCAATAACTCAAAAACTGTTCATCGAAAATGCCTAATGATAGAACTTGACCGAGATCTTATCAATTCCAGTGATCACACCAAGTTTCATCGAATCAGTTTAACTTCTATGGTGCTCACAAAAAACTATTTATGATGCTTTTTGGCAAAGTCAAGGGCTATAACTCAAAAACTGTTCGTCTAAAATGCATCAAGTTAAAACTTGTTCAGGATCTGATCAATTGCAATGATCACACCAAGTTTCATCAGAATTGGTTCAAAATTGTAGCTTTAATCCTGCTCACAAACTATCTATGACGCATTTTGACAAAGTCATGGGCAATAACTTAGAACCATTCATCAAAAATGTGTCAAATTAGAACTTGTCTGAGACTATATCAATCTCAAGGATCATACCACGGGCAATTACTCAAACATCTTTCATCCAAAATACTTCGAATTCGAACTTGACAGATATCTTATCAATCTTAAGGAACATACACAAATTCATCATAATCAGATGAAAACTGTAGTCTCTAGAGTGCTCACAAAATAAATTTGATGCGTTTTTACAAAGTCAAGGGCAATTACTCAAAAAACGTTGATCAAAAATATGTCAAATTCGAACTTGATCAAGATCTTATCAAGCTAAAGAAGCATACCAAAATTCATCAATATCAGATGAAAACTGCAGTCTATAGAGTGCTCACAAACTAAATTTGACGCGTTTTTACAAAGTCAAGGGCAATAACTCAAAAACCGTTCATCAAAAATATGTCAAATTCGAACTTGATCAAGATCTTATCAATCTAAAGAAGCATACCAAAATTCATCAAAATCAGATGAAAACTGTAGTCTATAGAGTGCTCACAAACTAAATTTGACGCTTTTTTTTACAAAGTTAAGGGCAATAACTCAAAAACCGTTGATCGAAAATACGTCAATCTTAGGGATCATACCAAGTTTCATTAAAATCAGATGAAAACTGTAGTCTCTATAGTGCTCACAAGAAATGTTGACAGATGGACCGACGACGACAATATACAACCACATATTCATGTGTAAATTCCAAATAAAAGTGACAGTTGAACAAAACCAATCATGAAGATGTTTAATGGTAATCTCAGTTGTAAAAGATAGCTTGCCAGGCAAGGTAATATACGCCCACTGGCAGCTTTGTTTGAAAGAGAACATTTGGCAGAAAACAGCAACCATCAAATATTCAACCTGTAGTCATAGGCCTACATTTAGTTTAGAACTTAAATTAAATGTCCTCCAAACATTTGTTTTCTTTTCTCGATTTAATCAAGGGTTAAGCATTCATCAAGTTTAGTCAAAATCCTTCTCTGTTTATGAGCTAAAAACTAAACTTATTTTGAACAAGAAGGGCAATAAGTCATATCAAATATTTTTTAATTTTCGATAGGGTTTATCGTGTGATAATAAACTATTTCAATAGGTTTCATTAGAATCTATTCGAAAAAGAATTGTGCGTTCATGAGAATTCACAACCTAAAATTCAATGTGTTTTAAAGAACAATAATTCATATTAAATATCTTTCGATTCTTTTGATTTTCAATAGGGTCATCCTTCGGTGATAATAAGCAATTTCAGTAAGTTTCGTCAAAATCCGTAAAGAATTGTGACTTGTAGAGTGTTAACAAGCTAAAAATCGAACGCGTTTTAAAGAACAAGGGCAATAATTCATGTTGAATATTTTTCAATTCTTTTGATTTTCAATAGGGTTCATCCTTGAGTGATAATAAACAATTTCAGCAAGTTTCATCAAAATCCGTAAAGAATTGTGACTAGTAAAGTGTTAACGAGATAAAAATCAAACGCGTTTTAAAGAACAAGGGCAATAATTCATATCTAATAATTTTCAATTCTTTTGATTTTCAATAGGGTTCATCCTTGGGTGATAATCAACAATTTCAGTAAGTTTCGTCAAAATCCGTAAAGAATTGTGACTTGTAGAGTGTTAACAAGCTAAAAATCGAACGCGTTTTAAAGAACAAATGCAATAATTCATATCTAATATTTTTCGATTCTTTTGATTTTCAATAGGGTTTATCCTTGGGTGATAATAAACAATTTCAGCAAGTTTCGTCAAAATCCGTAAAGAATTGTGACTTGTAGAGTGTTAACAAGCCAAAAATCGAACGCATTTTAAAGAACAAGGGCAATAATTCATGTTAAATATTTTTCGATTCTTTTGATTTTCAATAGGGTTCATCCTTGGGTGATAATAAACAATTTCAGCAAGTTTCATCAAAATCCGTAAAGAATTGTGACTTGTAGAGTGTTAACGAGCTAAAAATCGAACGCGTTTTAAAGAACAAGGGCAATAATTCATATCAAATATTTTTCGATTCTTTTGATTTTCAATAGGGTTCATCCTTGGGTGATAATAAACAATTTCAGCAAGTTTCATCAAAATCCATAAAGAATTGTGACTTGTAGAGTGTTAACGAGCTAAAAATCGAACGCGTTTTAAAGAACAAGGGCAATAATTCATATCAAATATTTTTCGATTCTTTTGATTTTCAATAGGGTTCATCCTTGGGTGATAATAAACAATTTCAGTAAGTTTCGTCAAAATCCGTAAAGAATTGTGACTTGTAGAGTGTTAACGACAATTGTGGACGGACCGACGGACAGACCGACGGACGGACCGACGGACGGACGGACCGACGGACCGACGGACATGGGTGACGGCAATATACGCTCCACATTTCATGTGGGCGTATAAAAACTATGATGCTTTGACAGGATGAAGATATGAGGCTTTAAAAAATTAAATTTCTGTTAACATAAATGGTTTTATGTTGATAGAAGTTTAATTTTTTAAAGCCACATATTCATGTGGGCGTATAAAAACATACATTAACTCATACAGCAGTAATAAATACATATCATTAAACAAGATGTCTTCCAGTGGAGATGATATATTTATTACACAATAGAATACAATCCAGGATTTAGATACTGATAATATTCTACGTGATTTAAATAGAGAATCTCACCCGAGTGTCTTTTGATATCAGATATATCAACACAAGTTGATAAAGTGGAAAAACTCCGAGGCTTGCCATGGAGTTTTTCCACTTTTATCAACGAGTGTTGATATATCTGATATCAAAAGACACAAGGGTGAGATTTTATTTATCATCCAATATCATTCTAAAATCGAAATATGCGAAACAACAACTTTCGAGGGGTGAACTGCAGATTATTGAAAGAACTTTCGAAGGGCGAAATCAATATGACGTCATTGCTATTAAGACGTCATTGGGCGAAATGCTTATCACGTGACCATATTGACCAATCAATGATTCAGAAAAGCAGTATCTCCTAGTAGATATAGTGCAGTAGATAATGCTTTTTATCATACAAGCGATATCTACTGTAGAATACCTTATTGGGTGATAAATAATATTTATAGCATAATAATTACATACCAGTTACAATAATTATACATTAATTGGATATTCAATATGATGTATTTAATAATAAGAATATTTGTAAAAAAGGTTTAGAAACTGATAATATTTCAAGTCATGTATTAAAAATCATATTTAGTGAGACTGAGCCATATAAAGGATACACATATATAGATTTCGGCCACTCGATTTTCAGATTTCGGAAATTATAAAAGAAAATTATAACAAGTGGTTTCCTAGCAATATACGCCCACCTTCCTTATAAATTTTTTAGTATATCAAGAGCATTACCCAATTTGTGTCAAATCGTATAAAGAATATAACCTGTCAAAAATATAGTTTATATCTTTTGATAACTGTGGTCTCTTTCACGTTCATAAGTCATTTATAACATATTTTAGGTGTAAAACACCATAAAACATTTGTCGAATCAATCCAGAATTCAAACTTGTCCAAGATCTTATGGATATTATCCTACACACAAAAGTTTATTAAATTCCTACCACAACTGTGGTCTCTATCACGTTCACAAGTAATTTTTAACATATTTTAGGTGTAAAACTCCGTAAATATTTGTTGAATCGATCCGGAATTCGAACTTGTAAAAGATCTTATGAATATAATCCTTCACACAAAATTTTATTCAAATCAAACCAAAGCTGTGGTCTCTATTGCGTTCTCAAGCCATTTTTAACACAATTTGGGTGTAAAACTCCATGAATTTTTGTCGAATCGAACCCAAATTCGAACTTGTCTGAGATCGTGTGAATATAATCCAGACATGATTTTGCCAGGAGAAAAAAAAAGCTGAAAATCCAACCCAGTCAGGGCGGGGGTACTGGTGGCCAAAATCTAGCCATTCCCATTTCCAAACATTTCTAAGCCCCTTGTCTAAATCCTTCGTACGTATCAAATTCTCTTTCGACAACACGGGACGCCATTTTTCTCATCAACACGTAGACGCTATCATCCAAATAACCGATGTCTGTGTCAACGAGAAGTCTGGGTATCGGAGACTACTAAAGCCAGTAGACGCTATCGTCCAAAAGACCGATAGCTGTGTCAACGAGAGGTCTGGGTATCGGAGACTATACTATAGCCAGTAGATACAGTAAAATTTTGAAATTTTCGTCAACAGAAATCGAATCATTTAAAACGAACCGTTCAAAATCGGAATTTTGTGAAAAACGGAATAAATTTTAAAAAATCGGAATCAGATTGGACTAAAAGCGGAATTCCGCTTTAAAACGGAGGAAAATCAAGTCTGATAATCCTACATACAAAATTTTATTTAAATCCAACCAAAACTGTGGTTTCTGTCGCGTTCACAAGCCATTTTTAACATATTTTGGGTGTAAAACTCTGTGAATTTTAGTCAAATCAAACCCAAATTCGAACTTATCCGAGATCTTATGAATATAATCCTACATACAAAATTTTATTCAAATCCAACCAAAACTGTGGACTCTATCGCGTTTACAAGCCATTTTTAACGTATTTTGGGTGTAAAACTCCGTGAATTTTTGTCGAATCAAACCCAAATTCGAACTTGTCCAAGATCTTATGAATATAATCCTACATACAAAATTTTACTTGAATCCAACCAAAACTGTGGTCTCTATCGCGTTCACAAGCCATTTTTAACATATTTTGGGTGTAAAACTCAGTAAATTTTTGTCGAATCAAACCCAAATTCGAACATGTCCAAGATCTTATGAATATAATCCTACATACAAAATTTTATTCAAATCCAACCAAAACTGTGGACTCTATCGCGTTCACAAGCCATTTTTAACGTATTTTGGGTGTAAAACTCCGTGAATTTTTGTCAAATCAAACCCAAATTCGAACTTGTCCAAGATCTTATGAATATAATCCTACACACAAAATTAAATATAGATCAAACCAAAACTGTAGTCTCTATCGCATTCACAAGCCATTTTTAACACATTTTGGGTGTAAAACTCTGTGAATTTTTGTCGAATCCAACCCAAATTCAAACTTGTCCGAGATCTTATGAATATAATCCTACATACAAAATTTTATTCAAATCCAACCAAAACTGTGGTCTCTTTCGCGTTTACAAGCCATTTTTAACATATTTTGGGTGTAAAACTCTGTGAATTTTTGTCGAATCGAACCCAAATTCGAACTTGTCCAAGATCTTATGAATATAATCCTACACACAAAATTTAATACAGATCAAACCAAAACTGTGGACTCTATCGCGTTCACAAGCCATTTTTAACATATTTTGGGTGTAAATCTCCGTGAATTTTTGTCGAATCGAACCCAAATTCGAACTTGTCCAAGATCTTATGAATATAATCCTACACACAAAATTTAATACAGATCAAACCAAAACTGTGGACTCTATCGCGTTCACAAGTCATTTTTAACATATTTTGGGTGTAAATCTCCGTGAATTTTTGTCGAATCAAACCCAAATTCAAACTTGATCGAGATCTTTTGAATATAATCTTACACATAAAATTGTATTCAAATTCAAGCAAAACTGTGGTCTCTATTGCGTTCACAAGCCAATTGTGGACAGACGGACAGACGGACGGACGGTATAATGGTTTTTGGTATAAAAATATTTTGATGAAAAATAAAAAAAAAATTAACAGCCAAAAAGTGGGGGGGGGGGGGGGGGGGCATGGAATATGTATACACATACTGAATTTCATTTGATTCCATCAAAAATTCTAGTTTTTAAGAGCGTTTAAAAGCAATTGATGTTGATAAAAGCACTTACTTTATAGTGGTTAAAGGGCGATAACTCCTCCTGATAAAGGGCCTAAATCTTGAAAATGCCTTAATTTTTATAATTTTAATCAGGAGTAAACTAAACTTTCGATTAAGGTCCAATAACATCCAATTTAAGTTTCATCAAAATCGGTTGAAAACTAAGAGAGTAATAGTACGGTATTTATAAGCTTATTCAAGATTTTGGGGCGAGGGCAATAACTCTGTTACTAATGATCGAAAAATAGCTCAAATTCAAACTTGATCTTCGTTTCATGAATATGAATACACATAACAAATTTCAATTGATTTCATCAAAAACTTTGTTTTTAGAGCGTTTACGACGACAATTCTATACATCCTCATCATGAGGGCGTATAAAAAATTCCAGGTTCTAAGACAACATTTTTTTTGGTCGAACAGTTAGTGAACATATCCCTTTAACTGTACACTAGCTGCCTAAGAATCATCCACCAAAATTGGTTACAATAATATTTTTTTTTCATTTGGAACCATTTTGACCTTTTCAAGGACAAGGGACCATTTTGACTTTTAATCCAAGGGCAATTTTGACCTTGTATTTCAGACTATTTAGGTTTAGATTAGTCAGGCTTTCATGTGATTTCTGGAAAAATTTACAGAATATAGTATTTCGTAATTAAAATGGGAAGGAATGGCAACTTTAATGAAATTAGCGGCATTGAATTGAATTGAGTTTCACGTCCTACTTTTCTGCACCTATCTATATGGGCTAATTGAGGACTAGTCAGATAAAACCTGCCGTTGAGGGGTCAACGTCAGGCTGCCATGCTCTATCGTTTCATTACGGAAATTCAAATCCTTTATTAAGTCCCTGTGTCCTTCAAACTCGGCACATCTCGATACATTTTCATAAAATAATAATTAAAAATGTAAATTAAATGATCTCCTAGCTCAATTAATACCTTTTATTTTGATCGAAAGTTTCCAAGCGAGAATTCTATCAGTGATGGCTGCCATAAAGGCGGAGCTTACAGGTTGTGAGCGAGTTATCTCTGGTTAAACATGTAAACTCCGCCCACATCCGACAACAGTTAAAAAACAAAAATGGCGGTCCAAGTCGATCTGGGACTGCTTCAAATTTTGTTTCGGCGTAAGACGGCACTTTTGAGAGTTTCTTGTGAAGTTTTTGTATTCCATCGATAAGAAAATTCTTCGAAATTTCCGAAAAACGTAAATTTATAAAGGTAGGCCAATTCGTTAAGACCTGAGAGTCGTTCAAACGCCGGGGACCCTGGTATCCGGACAACCGCTATGGGATTTAATAGGCCGGATCCCCAACTAATTGAGGACGGGCAAACGCCATGTAGTGTTCAATGAGGGAAATTTTGCCAGGACAGCGGCATTAGCCTGCTCTTATTTTCGATCTCCAACTGTCGAGGGATCTTTAACGTGCACAGCCAATAGCACACGGGAAATTAGCGAGAGTCCACAATATTTTGGTTACACGTGGTCTCAAAATGACTAAACTAAAGTTTCTATAAATAACTCTACTGACACAACACAATTCTTGTTGTCAGTCAGAAAGTAACGAAATAAACAATAACTTACGTTTAAAAACAAACGGTTAGGTAAAAAGTTTAAAAACAAACGGTTAGGTAAAATTCTAAACATTTTAAAGTCGATTTCAAGAAATAATAATGTCGAAAACAACTTTTCAATTTATCCAATTGAACTTCCGGTCTGGCTTAGTAACCTCACTTTCATTTATAGGACAATTCGACCAAACATACAAACTTTTAGGACGAATCGACAAACAGTCTGTTTAAAGTCTTCTGTCGGTTGGAAACGAAAAAAAAAGTTTTGTTTTTAAGCTTTCATTAGCCGCACACGGAGGTTATTAGTCGCATACGTTAGACTTTTGTTCAAAAGGAACATTATTAATGCCGCTTCGTCTAGTGACTTCTTACCCGCTCAACGGCAGGTTTTATCTGACTAGTGACTTCTATCGTACATAAATTACGATGGGCCTTCACTATTTTTTAGTTGGCTTAAAGTTGGGTTTTCGCATTGTTTAAGGGTCAAATCAAGCTTAATTGGTGTTTCTAATGAACAATCCGTGTATTTGTAGAAAGGCATGGAGAATTCATTTGACTTCATCAGCTTCAAAATGCTTAATTTAGGCTCCATGTTTGATCACGTGACCAAATGACGTCATATGACGTCGTATGATTGAAGCTGTATAATAATTAATTTTCGTATTTTATTATCGTTAACTAAATCTATTCAAAAGGAGAAATGGTGAGTTTAAACTGATTTAGATTAATTAGTTATCTTTTTAAAAAATGATATTTGAATAAATCATTTCCTGTTTATAAGACATATAGAAGTAGGAAGATTACATTAAAAACACTAAGATATATGGATATACTACTTCTGCATTTATGTTATAGGGTGGTCTGGGGTAATTAAAATAACCAGACAGGGTTCTTTTATGGTTTTATTATTTGGTAAAACAGAGCAACAAAAACCCTGCAATACACAAATATAACAATTATAAACAATTATAAAATAAAACAAATACAAATAAGATAGAAACTCGTATTATCAATCTTTCGTATAAATCAAATTACATACTGTACACTAAATTAACCTAATGCATCAATATTTGAAATAAATAATAATGCCACATTATATACACGTATAATACAAAGGTTGTAAATAAATCTTACCCGAAGTGGGGTGATACATAGAACTATATAACTTAATAGGCTATCTATCATACAATACTATTTCTGAAACAGGACATTAAATCGAATAACTAAAATACTAACGAAATTGACTTCTATTATTGAATAAATGGTACTTTAATTTTACAAGTATAAAAATATGTTGATTTATGAAAACTTGCTATAATTAATAATAATATTCTTTAAACTATTTATAAAACCTAAACTTATACTTATAAAACACTTTAACACACCCTTAAACTACCTGTAATCCTTAAGCGACATTTAGGGGAAAGAGGTTGTAACATTGCGAAAAATCAATGTTACGAAAGCACAGGCACAGGACATATAAGTTTACAGTTCTCGCGGATAACAAATTGTGTGTTAATAAAAAAAGAAATAACATTCTTTCATCTGCTATCTTCTCGTCTGATGATCTGGAAAAAGAGAAGTGTCCCTCTTGGGATCATATGATTAGGATCAATTTAATAGATGTAAAATTTTACTTTAAATGGAAAAAATATAAATGTACCTAGCTTTCATTGTTAGCAAAAATAATGATACAAAATACTCATATTAATGCATATTATAATGATTTCATTCGTAGTGAAAATAGAAATAACTAATATAATAGGTATAGATATAAGGTTTGCGTTGTGATATTGTATTAAGTAGTAATTTCAAGTTAGTTTCGGCAATCTACCAATTTTTGTTTCGTTTATAGGCTATTACCAAATCATTTTTAAAGGCACAAGGAAATTTCTCTTGTAATTTACCGTATATATCTTTTATCAGACGGGGACACTGTGCAGCTGTACTATTGAATTGGATAACAAAGGGTAAAATTTGAAAATCCACTTGGATGTTCATACCAAATGGGTACATTGTTTTTAATTTATTTATCCAAAAGTTTTCTCGTATAAGTCGAACTTTTGTAGAAGGAATAAGCTGATTATCATAGATTTGTTTAATAGGGGTAATTTTCAGATCGTTTATGTCATGGTCGGGTTGATTGAAATGCCGTGAAACTGTTTTATTTAAATTTACATCAGATTTATGTTGGGCGAAACGGGTTCTGAGATTATTCATGGTTTCACCAATGTATTGTTCGTTACATTTTAAACAGGATATCATGTAAATTATATTTTCACTAGTGCAGGTAAGTTTTTCATTTACAAAAAAAGTCTGGTTTTTCAATTTATTAGAGAATCTATCACCTGGTAAAAAATAAGTACAAGTTCTGCAACGAGAACTGTTATAATAATAATAATAATAAACTCTTTATTTTACATGGGTCAGAATTAGGCCCAATAACGTCCTGTCTCACACCCAGCCCATGGGGACAAACATACAGAGTTTTTTTTTAGATATACACACCTCGGGAAAGTTTTCTCTTTGTTGTCACACGATATTGAACATAACAACCCGGTGATGACGTCATCAGAGGGTGATATCTGATATCGTCCCTGTAGATGATATCCGATATCACCCGCTGATGACGTCATCACTGGGTGATATGTCCAATGTTGTGAGACACCATCAAGAAATAAATAAACACTGTTTTGTCAACTTTAATTTGAGTACATTATTTTATATCAACAGTTCACAAAAACAAGGGATTTTACAATTTAGACCAAACATGAAATTGAATGGTATTTACGTCTCACTACACCTACTGGGCTAAATAAATTAGGAGGGACAAACACCTGCAGTGTGCAATAAGGAAACATTTTGCCAGTCCACCCTCATTTGCATACTTAGGGATCCGTAGCACGTTGGGTCTCGATTTATATTCCCATATGTCATAGAATGTAATTCAATAATTATTAGCAACACGTGGATTGATTGTCACAAACCTCCCTTTCACTATGGTATATATATTCCATCCTGTATATTTGGGCTTCACAGCAGTCCACAGGAAAATATTCACGCTTTGTTTTTCATGTAATGCCAATCTTGCTGTATTTTCACATTTCCGTTTTTGTTTGTATATTTCACTATGACGGCCATTGATTGTGTATTTCAAAAACTTTGACCAGGATTGTGCACATTTTCTTCTGCATTCGATGTATCCATGAACTATACCGTTTTTCTAAATATATAATCCAATATTGTCCATATTTCATTCGAATCGAATTCGATGTAAATCCAGCACTTTTTTCTATGATTTGGCTTGCAATAACTAATTCCCATCACAGCCATTAATTGTTGACTACATGTTCATGTTGTTTGTACTGTGTCACGTGTTATATCTACACGTGCATAATAGTACTCAGTGAGTAAAAATCTACTAAATCAACACAGGGTGATATGGAAGAGGTCATTGTAGATTATAGGTAGGATTTGAATAAGGGATGTATTAAAAATCATGTCGATGTGTATGTAAAATATTACCCTCTTACCCTCGGTTAGATATTAGAAATAACCCTCGGCCTTCGGCCTCGTGGTTATTTCTAATATCAACCTCGGGGAGGTTAATATTTACTACATACAATATAGCAATATATAGTCAAACAGAGATATTTCGGCTCATCCGGGTACAGTCAAAACATATACACAACCAGTCCATTATATTTTCAAGGGTGTTGCTGTAACTTGCCAAACAAACAACCCTCTAAATAAGATTCTTTTATACCCTTGAAAATATAATGGACTGTCTTTGTATATGTTTTGACGGTACCCGGATGAGCCGAAATATCTCTGTTTGACTATACACAAGTACATGTGTATTAAATGGACAAATTATCCTCAAGCGATTAAGTACATGACCACAGACTACTGGATACATGGGGTAGCGATGTTATTGGGGTTTTGGAAAGCCAAAGCGTTTTCTTTCGCTTTAATTTCTGCTAGAGTAGAGCTTTTTATAGTTCGTAGGTATCTCCTAGAATAACCTCTTTCTCGAAGTTTTTTAAAAACTAAAGAACACGCCTCCTCGAAGTCAACATGTCTCGTGCAAATTCGGCGAAAGCGTAAAATTTGAGATTTAATAATGCCAGAAAAAGTATGTTTTGGATGGAAAGAAGATTTGAACAAAAGTTGGTAAAAATACTCGGATATCTAATTTATTAGTTTGAGAAAAATTGGTATCTTTAAAGACGGTTGTATCTAAAAAGTCAATGCTATTTTCGCTAATGTTCGCAGTTAATTTTACAGAAGGGTGGTAAGAATTGAGAATATGAAAATATTCCCAAAATTCATCAATAGAGTGAGTCCAAATAAGAAAAATGTCATCAAGAAAACGTACATAAAAAATTGGTTTTTTAGGGTAAAGAGAGGAGACCTCTCTTTCCCACTCAGCCATAAAAATATTTGCATATGAAGGAGCAAAACGCTTCCCCATAGCAGTTCCTGAGGTCTAAAGGTAAACTTTCTCATTAAATACAAAATCATTGCGTTTAAGACATATTTCTAATAGTTCAATAATTTCAGAATCGGGTCTTTCAATGTCAGAATTGCGTTGAAAAGCCTTTCTCACGGCTTGGAGTCCGGAATTATTATCAATTCGAGTATACATACTCTGAACGTCCAGCGAAACTAGGAGAGCATTCGAAGGAATGGTTAAGTTCTTAATCTTTTAAACAAAGTCATTTGTGTCTTTTAGATAGGCAGGATGTTTTGAAGCCAGAGGTAGAAGGAAATATACTTTATAACACTCACTCGCACAGTCGGAGACGATAGGGCGACCTTTAGGAATTCTGCATGGTGCATTGTGGATTTTTGGTAAAGCATACGTATGACGTTGTCTAGGTTCTGCATCGGGTTTCAAGTAGTTAAATTGTTTTTGTTTAAGAAATTCTTTGTTCACCAATGTTTGTAAAATCTTTTTGATCATGGACGCAGTTTCTTTGTAGATTGGATTTTGGAGAGTTGAATAATGATCAGTATTGCCTAATTGAGATTCTACTTCTTTTATATAATCCTGCCTATCCAAAATGACACAACTACTTCCTTTATCACTTTTCTTAATAACAAACGAGGTATCATTTTTTAGGACGTTGAAAGCTGTACGCTCTGCGTGAGTAAGATTATTTTTTTCTTTTACTAATGGTAAATTGTTAATATTATTATTCATCGTCTTGAATTCATCTAGAATTTCAGGATCAATAACGGAATCTGATGGTGTGAATTTAGATTTTTCAATATACTTGGTTATGGGACCACGAGAAGGCGTGTTTCTGTAAAAGTAGTTAAGTCTCAAGTTTCTTTGAAATCTTTCAGTTGCTTCGAGTAATGGGATACGTGAGGTAATGTTCCTGGAGGGAACAAATTTAAGAGCTTTGTCCAAAAGACTTTCTTCAGCGTCCGTCAGTTTTCGGGAACTTAGATTAACTATTGTGTTACCCAATTGTGCCGTAAGAGGACCCCCCGCTTCTAGTTTAAAGGTCTTGAAAGAATGTGATTAATCCAGTGTTGCATGATTCCATCAGCTGTCTTGGGTTCCCAGTGAATCAGATCATTTACTGTCTTGATGTTAAATGGTGCTGGTGGGATAATTATGACATTAGAAGGAGACTGTTTGGAGTTCAAATCGTTGAAAGTCTGTAGGTTTTTAAAATCTTCTTTGAATTTTTGCTGAAAAGCAAAGCTGGTAGGGATATGGGTCAGATAAATTTTGGTATCAGGAAAAGTAGTGGCGGTGGTAGATAACAACTCGATCATCTGCTTGTGAGTAGAGCCAGCAGGTTCACTGCGGTTGTTTAAACCAATATGGAGAACAATGTGGTCCGGACTACCAGAGGAAGACTGGTACTTAGAAATAATATCTAATAAATGACAAATTTTGCCGCCTGGATAGGATTCTATCTGTGTATTTGGTTTGCCTTTGGTTATCTTGCTAAGGTTTGACGATCCAATAATAAGAACTGGTTTGGTTACAGGTGGAAGAACCCATTCGGCTTTATTTCTTTTCTCGTGTCGACGTGGTGGTGAGGGTATGTCGAGATTTAATTCTAAACGTCGGCAGGATTTTGGTGCTGATGGTTGAAAGGAAGGGAGAACTTGAGTTGACCCCGCAGGTGATGGTTGGGAGGTAGAAAGTCTTGGTGATGATCTGACTGGAGAAGGCTGAGAAGCAGGTGGAAATGCAGATTCAGCTGTGTGTTGCAATGAAGAAGTACTAACAGGTGGCGAAGATCTAGATGTAGAAATTCTTGAGGACGTGAATGAAGAACCGTTCGATGTTGAAGGTCTCTTGATAGGCGACTTTGGTTTAGCTACTGTGACAGACATCAGAGGTTGAGGGGGCGATTTAGAAGAAATATGATTCAGATTAGTAGATGATGTGGATGACTTATTGAGATTAGCAGGACGCTTTGAAGTTGATGGCTTGTCGAAATCGACAGTTCTGGAGAATATGGAGGGCTGACTGGGGCTAGTGGATGATTTAGAAGAACAGGGAATATCGAAATGAGTAGATGAAGATGTAGATGGTTTGCATATTCTGCGAGAGGCTTCAGTTGTGGGTTTGTTGGCTTTCTTAGGTGTAGGACTACATTCTGGTGAAGAGGATGGTAGACGCTTTCCTGGTGTCTTCCTGAGGTTGCTGTCAATCCTTCTGTCTACTTGATTGTGAATAGGAGATACGGGCCCAGTCTCTTCATCAATTTCAATTGTCTCATGAGAAATAGAATCGCCAAGAGATTTAAAGAGGCACAGGCTTCATTTTCGTGGGTCGATTTTTCCAAGTCAGAAAAGGGGATTTTTTAGCTCAGCAATTTAGTACTGGTTATCACAACTCACCATTGAAATTTGAGTCTTCAAATCCATGTGCATCCATAATTATTAGCATTTGAAAGTTATAATGCCCTACTACACATTAGCGATACTATGCAATATATAGAAAAGTCACCTATAGAAATAGAAGGAGAAATATCTAATTTAAGATATATTTTAAGGAAATACGCAATTTTCGTACATTTCTAGTGCTTCTGAAGGATACTTAAGTATATTCAAGACCCAAATCAACCAATAAAAATGAAGACTGGTCCCCTTTAACTATTTCTGAATATTTTTTTAGAGTGAATTCTGAAAGTTTTTTCCTGTATGTAGTTTTAGCCCATTGAATTGCTTTAGTAGAATAATTAGTAAGTTGAGATTTTGAAAAGGAACGAGATTTAATTAGATCAAGTTTAGAAGTGATCATGGAATCATAGTGATTCTTTAATGCTACGGCTATGTCCTTTGCCCATGCTTGATTAATTTTGTCAATAATGTTTGAAATAATGTTGTTCTTCATGCCAGGCTTTATAAATTGATTAAGCTCGTGTATCTTTTGCGACATTTAGGGGTAGAGATCACATTAAATAACGGAACACAATTTTTATGGTATACTACTCCTTAGTTTTATTACACACAACGTTTCAACAATCTACATTGTCATCCTCAGCACTCCAAAATACTATATGCAATACAAACAAATTAATTTGAAGAAGGAACTGACTATTCTATACAGAAACTATGTTACTAATGACTCTGTATCCAGGTATCCCAATATCCCACAATAATGTTACAACAAGGTGATGAAAGATCACTGAACATTTATAGAATTTAACTCAAGAGAAATAAGAGAAAGAGAGAAAGAAGAAAGTGAGAACAAATTAAGAGATTAGTAATAAGTTGTGTTTTGCTGTAAATATAAATCATTTATTAACGTCACACTCTCTCATACTATAACATTATACGTTAAGAATTGTTCGTTATGTAATCAAAACAAAAAGGCATGTCGCAAATCAAGGGCTTTCGCACCCAGAGTATCGTATATATGGAAGGGGATCAGTGCCAAAAGTCTATGCTAAGTAGAAATGTCTAATTCACTAATGCTATGTAGATAATACATATATTTTGTGTTATAAGTTAAAAGTTGAAGGTAGAAATACCAGTAATGCATAAGACACACGTCAAAATTCATATGTTACATGTTTTAAGTGAAAAGATTTAACACTTGTTACAAAAGTCACATGTTAAATTTTCACTTTAAACCTCTGACATAAGTATTTTGTCCTCAATCGCCTTCCATAAAACATTTGATCTTTTGAACTTTTCAAGCGACACAAGTTTTTTGTCGCTTTACATATTACATTTGCATCTTTACATTAGACATTCAACATAGAATCAGTTTAATGATGACGTCACGTTGCTAGGTCTCGAAAAGTCTCACGTGACTGATGTATATATAGTTTTTCAATGGACACTTCGTGTTTACTTTAGTGGCCGACCAACGGATACACTAATTTCTTGGAATTGTTGTATCAAAATGAAAAAAACGAAAATCTTATAATTCAAACTAGTCTTCAGTAGGCCTAGGCCTAATGGGGGTGAAGCGTAGCCTATTAGTCTACACAGGGGGGTGGTCGGATCTGGATGGAATTGGTAGAAACCTGTGGCGGATCCAGGATTTTTATTGGGGGGGAGCTATGTAAAATAATTATCATGAATAGGCATGCGTAGCAGTTGCCTCTGGACGGCGAAGCCGTCGAAGCGCCGATCAAAGCGAGGTGCGGGGAGGGTGCGGTAGGGGGTATCCCCCTACTTCAGGGGGGTATGGGGAGTCTCCCCAGGATTTTGTTTAAAAATCAACATGAAATCATGTAATTTTAGACCATTTTGTGTTGAAACTCCCTGTAGGCCATAGCCTTTGAAGGGGGGGGGGGGGGGTGGGGGGGGGGCTACCGCACAGGATAGCCTATATAAGCCTATACAGGTGCCTATCATTGTGTCCCCCATGAAATTTTAATTCTGTTTTATTTTTTACCGACTTAGTTCATATTTGACATGCAGTGTTCAATGGAGGATTTTTTTTCTCGAAATAAACATTTATCAAAAAATAAAACTTCATGGAGGACACATAGGCACCTGTTTAGGCTATCCTGTGACTCCTGTCCGTACAGGCACCTGTGAGAAAAAGCGATTATTTTGTAAACTTTATTATATTCACTGCTTTGGTGGCACTCTAGAATTGCGTTTCTACCAATTCCGTCCGTCAAAACATCTGTCCCACCCCCACCACAGAATAAGGACAATTTTGGATATAACTCACTAGAAACTGTAGAAAAATAATATTATGTACATCCATTTTAGGCTTAATTCTTTTAATAACAGATTTAGGTACGAACATACAGTTTTGAAATTTTTAAACACTGGCACTTTGGGATGGGGTTTCTACTAATTCCATTCAAATCCACCCACCCTCTCTCAGTAGACTAATACGTACGCAGGCCTACGCTTCATCCCCATTATGCCTACTGAAGACTAGTTTAATTAAATTACAATATTTTCGGTTTTTCATTTTAATACAACATTTCCAATAAATTAGTGTATCCGTTGGCCGGCTACTAAAGTAAACACGAAGTGTCCATTGAAAACTATATATACATCAGTCACGTGAGACTTTTCGAGACCTAGCAACGTGACGTCATCATTAAACTGATTCTATGTTGAATGTCTAATGTAAAGATGCAAATGTAATATGTAAAGCGACAAAAAACTTGTGTCGCTTGAAAAGTTCAAAAGATCAAATGTTTTATGGAAGGCGATTGAGGACAAAATACTTATGTCAGAGGTTTAAAGTGAAAATTTAACATGTGACTTTTGTAACAAGTGTTAGATCTTTTCACTTTAAACATGTAACATATGAATTTTGACGTATGTCTTATGCATTACTGGTATTTTTACCTTCAACTTTTAACTTATAACACAAAATATCTGTATTATCTACATAGCATTAGTGAATTAGACATTTCTACTTAGCATAGACTTTTGGCACTGATCCCCTTCCATACGTATATGATATATTGTCTTTTTCAACCGTCTGTATTTACATTACACCAAAAGTGTTTAATTGGTAATAAAATTTAAGTTTAAAAGTATGATTAAATTGAAATTTGAATTAAAAACCAGTTCTCCTTTATATGATGTTTTAAAAGCTTATGAACCTAATACAGTCTAACGTTATGGACTAATATCAAACTTTTCTAAAAATTATAAAAATAAAAAAACATTGAAATATAAATTATGTTATTGTATTATAATATTCCTAATATGATTCCAATTTATTCTTTCTTCCCCCCTGTCAAAAATATTGAAAATATGACCAAAAAGGCTCATGTATCATATATGATACGGTGGTTGCCTCCACGAAAATGAATACCATAAATCTTGGCATTGTAAATGGTTGGCTTCTGTATAGGAGACACTGTACTAACAACAACATCTCCAAAACATCACAGATGGTACTTTTGCAGTTTGCTGCCAATATAAGCACTTCTCTTATCCTTGGGAACAAAATGTACTCAATGTAAGCGGGGCAGACCTCAGAATCCTGTAGCTGAAAATGAACCAGAAGGAACTCCATCAAAACTTAGAAGAGTTCTTCAGTCAATGGTATCAAGAGATGTCCGCATTGATAATTTTGGTCATTTATCTGAAATGGTGGAGGTAAATTCTAGACGCAGAGGCAAAATTTGCAAAGCGTTGACCCAAACCAGATGCATCAAATGCTTCATTATATGTAAAAGAAATCTCCATCAGGCCAAATTACACAAGCAAGTCAACTGAAATACATGTTCGCATTTGATGATTATGATAGGTATTGGACTCAGATATAATTTCCAAAAGCAAAACATGTTGACCCTGGATTTTAACATACCAAATATGTTTTTCGTTGCGCACAGCTAAAATATTCTATTTTAATATACTCTCAAGTGGGAATTTGCCGTGTTTGATGATTTCTCAAATGCTTAAGATCCCCAGGTTTATCAACCTTTAATATCCATAGTATCATATATGAAACATCCCCAAAAAAGGGCAAGTCTGACCGAAAATTTTATACCAACAATACATTTAGTATTTTATGTCTAAAATATTGTGAAAATATGTAGTAAATAATTTGTTCATCCCTAAAGCAAAATGTGGTAATGAAAGGGTTAAGAAGTTATCATTCCGGTTATCCCATGGAACGTTTACACATAGATATTCTTGGTCCTTTCATGACTAGTAGTAAAGAAAACAAATATGTTCTAATGATTGTAGATCAATTTACAAAATGGTTGGAGATTATTCCGTTACCAGTTCAGTCGGCGGAAAAAGTCGCTAAGAATCTATTAATGAAGTTCATTTGCACATCTGGTTGTCCACTTCAAATTCACTCTGATCAAACAGCTAACTTTGAGAGCAATCTCTTCAAGTTACTGTGTTCTTTACTTGAAATGTGTGAAACCAGGACGACACCATATCATCCTTCCTCTAACGGTCAGGTGGAACGGTATAACAGAACTGTTCTTCAAATGATTAGATGTTATATAGACGGAAAAGGACATGAATGGGACAGTAATCTCGCCCTTGTTTCCATGGCATTACATTCCGTAGAAAATCAACAAACTGGTTTTACTCCAAACATGATGATGCTTGGACGTGAAGTTTCCCAACCACTGGATCTTCTGTAAGGAACCTCAGATGCTATAAGTTTTCAATGCCGCCTGCAATTATGTCGTAAAAAATCATAAAGATGCGATTTGAACTTGATAATTTAAATATCTTGAAAAAGAGGCGTCAAATGGCGCAGTTATCAGGCCTTTTAAATCGAATCCGTTTAATAGTTTTATGAGATTATTTCCCCTTAATACCGTCCCAAAATCTAAATCCGATGAAAGGAGGGTCATTTTGGATTTAGGTTTTCCTAACGGAAACTCTGTAAACCACCATATATCTAGACAACTTTATCTGGATGTAACAAATTGATATATCCTACCCAAATGTTGACTCTTTGGTTGAAATCATTAAACAGAAAGGTAGAGGGTGTCTCTGCTTTAAGAATGATTTAAAACGCTGTTATAGGCAGTTCCCAGTCTGTCTTGGAGATTTGTACTTATTAGGTTTTATTTGGAACGATTCTTATTATTTCGATCGAGTTTTACCAATGGGTAATAGGTCCAGTGCGCTTATATAACAAATAATAACTTCGTCAGTTAGATACATGTTTGGACTAGGGGCTTTTCAGGTTGTCAATTATTTAGATGACGTTGGCGGAGCCGAAACCAATAGGGCGTTTGAGGCTAATCGGGCTTTAGGAGATTTGTTAAGGTCATACAAAATTTCATTTGATTCCATCAAAAAATCTAGATTTTAGAGCGTTTACAAGCAATTGATGTTGACTTACTGTATAGAGGTTAAAGGGCGGTAACTCCTAAACTTAAATCAGAAGTAAACTAAACTTTCTCAAACCTTTCGATTTAGGTCCATTTTAAGTTTCCTCAAAATCGGTTGAAAACTAAGAGAGTATATTCAAGATTTTGGTGCAAAGGCAATAACTGTGCGGTCGAAAAAGGCTCAAGTTCGAACTTGATCTTTACGTATACCCATACTGAATTTCGTTTGATTCCATCAAAAAATCCAGTTTATAGAGCGTTTACGAGCACATGTTGTCGGACGGACAATATACGTCCACTTAGAGAGATGTGAGCGTATAAATAGCTATCTGCGCCCCTAGTTATATGATGACAGTGATAGGTTCGGACGTTTTATGCACGTTTGGGCATCACTATCACTATCTTGAATCGACGGCTAAGCGAAAGGTGGTCAAATTGACTTCAGGATTCAATAATATGCTGAGGTAAGATGATATAAGTTAAAGTTTAATCAAATCAGAATTTCATACAAAACATAAAGCAATAACAATAATTACTAAAACATAAAAAGAAGTTTATACAAAACAATATAATATAGAAATTATAATAACATAAATATCATTTCATTTATTTTAAGTGTTTAAATGACATCTAGGGTTTGCATTCTCAATTGAGCCTAAGTTATTTATAACTTAATTTGCTTATTTCACTTTTATATAAGTAGGCTGAGATGGTAAAGATGACCTCACACTAAATATCAGAAAGAGAGATAAAGAGATATCAATCTAAGAGAATTAGGGATCAACAATAAAACATACTTTGATCTGGGTGATATATGATAGCAGGAGAAATGTCAATCAACACACTATTGAAGAAAATCAGTCGAGTCGTTACAATGTAGAATTATTATGTGTATTAAATATGAAATGTTATTGTTACATGGTGTATTGTTATGATTAAGGTTGTAGTTTTGTCAATTCATATTTTGTAGTAAATGCAGGGCTATACAAAATTCAAATGTGCCTGCGCACAAGGTTTTTAGTAAACGAATGTGCCTGCAAATGTTAAAATGCAGAGAGGTGCAGAGAGGACCAGAGAGGCAAATTGCATCTTGAAATTTAAACCATGTACAGTGGAACCTCGTTTATCCGCACATTTGCGTTCCCGATAACTTCGTGCGGATTATCGATATTCCGGATAGCTGAAAAATGTCATTTTGCTCGATAGAGTTATGTCCCTTACTTATTGACCAGCTGTCAATAGCTACCTGTCGAATGTCACGTACACAATAATACATATAATAGCCATACGTGAGTACGGTAGTACAATACGATGGACAACCCTAGAACCCCGTGATTTTGGTGCTTACTTTAACAATTATTGTTATATAAAGTAAATAAATAAGATTTGAACTAATTTTGAAAATGATATAGGGCATACAACGACAGTTTCAAACAAAGTTAAAACATTCGTAATGCCATTGAGAAAAAGAAACACGTCTTTGATATGATAATAATTTAGACTTTCTAGATCCCCGTGATTTTGGTGCTCACTTTAACAATTATTCTTATATGAAGTAAATAAATAAGATTTTAACTAATTTTGGGAAAATGATATAGGGCATACAACGACAGTTTCAAACAAAGTTAAAATATTCGTACGGTCATATAATGCCATCAAGAATGGGAGAAAGAAACACAGCATTGATATGATACTAATTTTAGCCCATATACATTTATGGCGGGAAATATCAACCAATGAAAATTGGGTATTGAATAAATATGACCCCATCGTTCTATATTTAGTAATTTTAACTTGTCATCTATCAACCATCATTATTGAAATTGATTGTGGACGATACTTCTCATTATTATATCTTATTAGCATTTTAGTTCGATATATATTATTTATATCGATATAGTCAATTATTAGTGACACGCGATCGGATTAGTGAGTATAAATTACTATAGAATTTGTTAATTGGTAGTCAATCAGAGCTGTGCGGAAGCGAAAACCGAATCATAGGACGGACAAAATATTTGATTTTACAGACAGTGCTAGTGTTGTTATATAATTTTGATATTGTTCAAGGAGTGAAATATTATCATGACCGAAAATTTGTGCCTGCAAAAATTTTCGATTATGAAAAATGTGCCTGCGCACGCCGTGCGCGCGTGCGTGCTTTTGTCGAAGCCTGAGTAAATGACTTGCTACAAACTTCACAAATTTACAGTTTAACTCAAGTATGTTGACTTTTTATATGTCTTGTTAAATGACTACTTCGGCTAAATGCCTTATTACAAAAATCACAAGTATAGGGTTTCTCTCCAGTGTGTGTCCTTGTATGTACTGTCAATTCAACTTTTGTCGTAAATGACTTGCTACAAAATTCACAAGTATAAGGTTTCTCTCCAGTGTGTGTCCTTGTATGTCCTGTTAAATGACTTTTTTGTCTAAATGACTTACTACAAACTTCACAAGTATAGGGTTTCTCTCCAGTGTGTGTCCTTGTATGTCTTGTCAAATCACCTTTTGTTGTAAATGACTGGCCACAAACTTCACAAGTATATGGTTTCTCTCCAGTGTGTTTCCTCCTTATGTGTTCTGTTAAATTATTTAATTGACTAAATGATTTACTACAAACTTCACAAGTATAGGGTTTCTCTCCAGTGTGTGTCCTTGTATGTATTATCAATTCACGTTTTGTCACAAATGACTTGCTACAAACTTCACAAGTATAGGGTTTTTCTTCAGTGTGTTTCCTTGTTATATGTGCTGCCAAATTACTTTTTACACTACATGCATAGCCACAAACTTCACAAGTATAGGGTTTCTCTCCAGTGTGTGTCCTTGTATGTCTTGTCAAGTCACCTTTTGTCGTAAATGACTTACTACAAACATCACAAGTATAAGGTTTCTCTCCAGTGTGTGTCCTTGTATGTCTTGTCAATTCACTTTTTGTCTTAAATGACTTACTACAAACTTCACAAGTATAGGGTTTATTTACTGGTGGTTCATTTCTTGTGTTATCATTGTTTTTTCTACCAGGATTCGAAGAAGATAATGACTGACATGTATGAAATTCCCGAAGACATGTTTCTTTCCTTACTGGATTTGTCAACTTGTGAACTTGGTACTGAAGATTTCCAATGCAATTTTGTACGGAACTGGAGTTGAGAATTATACCTTTTTCATTGTGAAAATTTGCACATCCAAAGGCAACATGTCTTCCTTGATAAACTGTCAGTCTAAGAGAGATAACTCTTGTTAACACTAGTTGTATCTTCATTTCATACTGAAAAAGAAATTAATAATATTACTATCCTTATTCAAACCAATTCTTTAAGTGATTTTCAATAATTACTTGTGGTGTTATGGATATTACTTAGTATTATAGAATGATTGGATCATACAAGGATTGTGTTGTATAGTTTTAGTAATACTTTATACCTGAAATAAAAATCTCAATGATATGTTAGTCTGGTACATTTCCCTGTTACTTATTCATGTTTAGTCAGATAAAACCTGCCGTTGAGTGGTCAATGTCAGACTGCCATGCTGTATCATTGCATTGCGGAAATTCAATTCCTTTCATAAGCCCCCGTGTCATTGGAAATCGGCACATCTCGATATATTTTCATAAAATATTAAATAAAGATGTAAATTAAATGAACTCCTAGCTCAAAAAATACCTTTTATTTTGATCGAAAGTTTCCTAGCGAAGATTTTATCAGTGATTGCTGCCATTTTAATTATCCTGACTACCGTTGTCTGTGACTGCTTCGTATTTTATTTCAGTGTAAGACGGTACTTTCTGAGTTTATTTTAAATTCCATCGTTGAGAAAATTCTGCGAAATTTTCGAAAAATGTAAATTGAAAAAATTTGGGCCAATTTGTTAAGACCTGAGAGACGTTAAAACAAAGTGAATCCTCCGCCATAGGTTCGTATCGGACGGATCCCCAACTAAGTGGTCATGCGTTCGTTATATCTTTTATCATATCTTGTCATGTTACTGTGGCAATCAGATTTTTTTTTATATATTTCAGATTCTCTAGATTGTGGATTATTCAATGAAAATATTTTTAATGGTTTAACTAACTGAACAAACAATATTGTCTCATTAAAAAATTTTTTAAAGTGACATGTCCACTAACTGGATGTCTCTTTGTTGGACAACCATAACCTTGTCACAGACATCAGGGGTTCAAATCAACACTCGCTCAGTCGCCATTGGGGACTAAAATCCTGGAATAGGTTGCCCAGGTTTTGACCCGATTTTTTCTCTACTTCCGCTTTATTTATCTTCGACATTTTATGGTAGCCGTACTTTGAACACGAAACGAAATCTCAAGGTATTTGTTTTGCTCAGCTGATAGGGTGTAATAGACGCCGTTGTACCAGTCTTTTTACTTAACATGATTGTGATACTGATAAGAGACTTGATAGTCTAATGTCATACTCGTTTGATATAATAATTTCGTTTCATAGAATATCTCTTTTGTAATTTTCTTATAGCCTGTTAACTTCCACTTCAATTATTCGCGAATTTTCTAAATAAATCTTTCTAAACATATTTTACTAATTAATCATGTAGAGATTTTTGGATGGTGTCAATAAACCGGCACCGGCATCAGGAAAGAGAAAGAGTGACGTGGATAACTACTCTAAAGATAGTGGACCACGGCCATATACGCCTAACGAAAAAGTCGAAAAAGGAAAAAATTTAATCAGGAGAAAACTAAACTTTCTTAAACCTTTCGATTTAGGTCCAATAACATCCATTTTAAGTTTCATCAAAATCGGTTGAAAACTAAGAGAGTAATAGCATATTTAAGATTTGGGGCAAGGGCAATAACTCTGCTTGTAACGATCGAAAATAGCTCAAATTCGAACTTGATCTTCGTTTTATGAATATGTATACACATATCAAATTTCATTTGATTCCGTCAAAAACTCTAGTTTTTAGAGCGTTTACAAGCAAATGTTGATGGACGGACCGACGGATTTGGGGCAAGGGCAATAACTCTGCTTCTAACGATCGAAAATAGCTCAAATTCGAACTTGATCTTCGTTTTATGAATATGTATACACATATCAAATTTCATTTGATTCCGTCAAAAACTCTAGTTTTTAGAGCGTTTACGAGCAAATGTTGACGGACGGACCGACGGACGGACGGACCGACGGACGGACCGACGGACGGACGGACAGGGGTGACTACAATATACGTCCTCATAGAGAGATGAGGGCGTATAAAAATTATGAAGAAAACAAACGAATGAGAAAATATAATAAAGAATGGGAACGTGATCGCCCATGGCTTCACGACACAGAATAGATCTAATTCAATTAAACATGGCTATTTTTTTCTGGGCCCCTTAAAATTTTACTGGGCCCCAAGATAGTCTAAGTCAGGGTCCTAGTGGGCTCCTGACTCATTGTTCTTAATCTGAACCCTTGGTCATCATAATGTTTTACATAATCTAATCAATAATAGTGTTCACGGCTTACTGTAGAAAATTTATCCTTCAAATCCATAATTATCCTTGTTTGAAATTGAACACAGCGAATCGAAAAATAAACAAACCTCCATTACTTTCAAATATTAAGTTTGAACTATCCAGTCTAATACATTCACATGTTTTTATATTAGATTTTTGGATTTTGTAAAGATTTATTACTTCTGAAGACTGTTTACATAGGTTTAAGTTTAAGGCTCAAATCAACCTAAAAAATGCTGAACATCCCCTTTAACGAAATACAACCTCTTACAATGAACAAAAATAATCTGATAAATTTAGAAAACTATGTTTATACGATGTACAATAATTGAAAAATGCTTACACAAATTTTAAGCATTTTGCAATTATTACCTGCAATAGTATTGAAAATTACATAGTTTTATGGATTTATATTGGATTCTGTTTGTATACTGTAAACACCGTAAATGAATATATACTCTTATAGACCAGTTTTGACAAGAGGCTCCACCTCCGTGCTTCAAAAACGGAATCAGGACCGGTCGGACCATTACTGAGTCGGACCATTACTGAGTCGGACCATTACTGAGTCAGACCACTATTTTTTTTTTATTACTGAATTGGACCAAAGATATTTTTCTCCCTACCGACCCGGACCACTTTTTTTTCGAGACTTGGACCATAACTTTACCGACTCGAACCATGACATGAAAGACTCAGATCACTTTTTTAGTTTTGATCATTACCGACTCGGACCACTTTTGTAAACAAATTGAAAGTAAAAGACAACTTTTCGTGACAACCTTTCAATATTCCACGCAAAAAAAAAAATTGACTAAGATTCAACTAAAATATTTTTAGTTTTGATCGGACCACTTTTGAAAACAAATTGAAAGTAAAATTGTATAGATAACTCTTAATATTTTCCAGTACATGTATAACTCTATTCTATATTCCCTGATCAGTGGACAACAGGTGTTTACAGTTATCTTTGATCTTCCTTTGATCTCATGCCTCTTGTGTCCTGTACTGTACTCATAGAAAAGTTAATCAGTGGTGTCACAAATTAACAGAATCTTATTGTTTTTCACAATTATCTTAAAATTAGTTTATTCAAGTAGCTTTTGTTTGAACAATAGATTTACAAAAACAATTATTCTTGATTCCGCAATTAGGACATTTTTTCCCGCCATTTTCTCTGGCGCCAATAGGTCTCACAATCTGAAATAACCTTTGACCTAAATTCAACTGTTATTACTTGTAAGCGATGTGAATGAAAGTTCCGAAACTTTTGGATGATTTTAATGGAATAAATAACGATTCTGGTAAGAAGCTGTATTTTTTGGGACATTTCAAAGATTTAATTCCCTCATTGTCATTTTGACAAAACGTTCTGTCTTTTTCTTCTTTTGTTTTTTTGGGGGGGGGGGGGGGGGGGGGAAGAAAAATAAGCTTATATCACAAATGCATTGTCTTTTAACATTGTTCTGAGTCCCAGTGAGAGTTGTCCTTACCATTTTACTTTCAATTTGTTTACGAAAGTGGTCTGAGTCGGTAAGGTATTGGTCCAAATTTATAAAAAATGTGATCTGAGTCTGTCGTAAAAATTAGTTCGAGTCACTAAGGCATTGGTCCAAGTCTAGTGGACCGAGTCGGTAGTGAGAAAAATACCTTGGTCCGAGTCGGTAGTGAGAAAAAAATGGTCCGACCGGTCATACATTCTTCAAAAACACATTCCACATTCATCATTGACATTTCAAACCTTGTTTACATTGAAAATATCGACACACTAGATTCAAATGATAAAATGGAAAAACGTACCACGTATTATTACTATGAAGCCAATAGTCACCTTTCCTTCCTTATCACGCGTGGCAAATAGACAATCTCTATCTGACCTACACATGGTCTCAAAATTGTGACTAAACTAAAGTTTCTATAAATAACTCTACAGACACAACATAATTTTAGTTCTCAGACAAAAAGTAATGAAATAAACAATAACTTACGTTTAAAAACAAACGGTTTGATACAATTCTTAACATTATGAACTTTGAAGACGATTTTAGGAAATAAAAAAGTCGAAAACAATTTCTCAGTTTATCAATTTGTACCGGTCTTACTTAGTAGCCTCCCTTTCATTTATAGGACAATTCGACCAAACATACAAATTTTTAGGATGAATCGACCAATCAGTCAATAAAAGTATATATTCTTCAGTGAACTGGTCAGTGTAGAGATCAGAAAGTTGGAAATAAAAAATAAGAGCAGGCTAGTGCTGCTTTCCTGGCAAAATTTCCCATATTACACACTGTATGGCATTTGCCCGTCCTAATTAGCCCATAGCCTATAGGTGCAGAAAAGCAGGATCTAAAACGTCATTTCATTTCCTGTATCATTATCATCCTACCGTTATTCAAGTTGTCATTTAATATATATACATGTAGATACAAACTAGGTTCATTTTAGTAAATCATAAAGGGGAATGTTCAACTTCATTGGACCATCGACCCTTGTCTCAGAAACAGGTAGACCCTTGAGCCGCCGCCATTAGCCGCCGCCGCTGATTTCTTTACAGCCATAATCTATGGAGGTATAACGTTGCCAATATTGTCGATTGTGTTGCAACGTTAAAATACCAATGTCGTAATTACAAAATGCATTTGTCAATGCTGCAAAGTACAATTGTCGATGTGTTAAAATGCAAAATGTATAAGTATACTTAACAATCCAATGAAATGCAGCTAACAATTATGTATATACCTTTGTTACACATTGACCTGTTAATAACTTTTATATTGCGGTCTCGTAAATTACCATCTTAAAATTACGCTCAGAAAGGGATACTAAATGACGTTATTTTGAGTATAATTTATAGTTTTTTTTAATAAATTGTATATTATACTTATGTCTTTATCACAATTGCCCTTACATACTGCATGTGTAGCTTCCATTCGTTAAGTAAATTATGTTATGATGGTTCATTTAGGAAATGGGCTCGTAAATTACTGAAACTGGGCGACGAAGATAAAATATTACTGATGAATTAGATGGCATAAATGTTTTGGTTAATTTTGCACTTTACAGAAACGTAACATTATAATCATTTAGAAAAAGTACTTTTTAAACGATTAATAGATACTAACATGTGTATTTTCAACCAGTGAAAACAGATTTTCCCGT
This sequence comes from Lottia scabra, assembly GCA_029955415.1. Taxonomy (NCBI): domain Eukaryota; kingdom Metazoa; phylum Mollusca; class Gastropoda; family Lottiidae; genus Lottia; species Lottia scabra. The sequence goes on from JARJEI010000038.1 coordinate 462,488, forward strand.
TGGCGACATGCATTTTTAGATAACTACGGTGGTTTTGAGAGGCGATATTTTTTTAATATATGTGTATTCTGACCAATGTTTTGGGTTCTAGATACAACCAATATATTGTTTATTAATATTATATACAATTATACAGAATAAATCTTTATCAATTTATACTACTGAACATTACATGTAGGAGACCAGGGGCGGATCCAGGATTTTGGATAGGGGGGGCGTTTATCCCAATTTGAGCCGAGCGAAGCGAGGCGAAAATTTTTTTGACCTTTTTTTGGCTTAATAACATAGAATAAGTATAAATTATGTATGTTTTATAGTAAACGTTAATGGGTTAGACATTTTTGATGTCGTAATACAGTCTAACTTAAAAAAAAAAAAAAAAAAGACCAAGTAAAGGGGGGGCGTACGCCCTCTACGCCCCCCCCTGGATCCGCCACTGGGAGACTGCACATTACTGATCTAAATGAGAATGAGTCTGGAATGATGACGTATATTCATTTGCATACGTAAAAAACGGCGGATATGTACGAAAACTAATAAATATGCATGCGCATTGATACATGTCCTTGTTGACACTTAAAGACGAGTTCCCCCTTAAAGATAAATATCTCTGTATTATTTCAAATTTGGAGTCTTGGGAAATATTTCAAATTGATAGTTAATAATTTGTAATATTATGTATTAATCTAGTCCTTCTAAAAAATGGAGGGGGTTGGGGGGGGGGTGTGCAAACGTCCTCGAAAACTTTGTGAATTTTTAAGCTTTGCAGTGCTTCAAGGATGGAGTCTTGGAGCCCCCTCTAGAATATTAAAAAAGAAACTCCCTGAAACGAAGAAAATGTTAGGAATAAGACACCTGGAAATGCAAATTTCTGAAATATCTGAGAGACAGATTTAGACAATTTTGAGGACTAGACGCGATCGAACGCAATTTACTGACATTTTTTGACGAATTTAAGTTTTATTTGTATAGGGACAGCAATGTCACCAGAAGAAAAATTTATAATTTGACGCATGGAAACGCTAATTTCTGAAATTTGAACCTTGTGGGTTGTGGGATCACCGGAAGAAAATTTTGAGAATAAGGCGCCTGGATTCTTGATACTCAAATTCCTGACATCTCCCACCGAATTTAAGATTCAGAATTATTTGTATAAAGGGTCTCAGGTATGCCGCTTAAAAAAAATTGAGAATTAAGATGCCCATAAACATTTCCTGACATTTCCCGTTGAATTTAAGTATCAGAATGGGGGTGGGAGAAAATGCGCTTACAGGCGTCCAGTACTCAAAATTGTCAAGGTTAGGTCCCTCAAAAATTTCAGAATTGTGTTTCCAGGCGTCTTATTCCTGACATTTTCTTCTTGTAGCACTGCAATTTCAGTCCCTTTAAAAAAAACTTAAATTTGTTAAAAATAACGTTTCATTTTTTATACGCCCTCATCTCTCTATGAGGACGTATATTGTAGTCACCCCTGTCCGTCCGTCGGTCCGTCGGTCATGCCGTCGGTCCGTCCGTCCGTCGGTCCGTCCGTCAACATTTGCTCGTAAACGCTCTAAAAACTAGAGTTTTTGACGGAATCAAATGAAATTTGATATGCGTATATATATTCATAAAACGAAGATCAAGTTCGAATTTGAGCTATTTTCGATCGTTAGAAGCAGAGTTATTGCCCTTGCCCCAAATCCGTCGGTCTGTCCATGAACATTTGCTTGTAAACGCTCTAAAAACTAGAGTTTTTGACGGAATCAAATGAAATTTGATATGTGTATACATATTCAGAAAACGAAGATCAAGTTCGAATTTGAGCTATTTTCGATCGTTACAAGCAGAGTTATTGCCCTTGCCCCAAATCTTAAATATGCTATTACTCTCTTAGTTTTCAACCGATTTTGATGAAACTTAAAATGGATGTTATTGGACCTAAATTGAAAGGTTTGAGAAAGTTTAGTTTTCTCCGGATTAAATTTTTTCCTTTTTCGACTTTTTCGTTAGGCGTATATGGCCGTGGTCCACTATCTTTTTAATTTTCTAGAGGGGCTTCCTAGAAACCAGACTATCAATGAGCACCCTTGAACCAATACAGGTAGCAATAACTCAATTTGAAATAATACAGAGATATTTATCTTTAAAGGAGACCCCATCTTTAAATGTCAAAAAGAACTTGTATCAATGCGCATGCACATTGATTAATTTCCGTACATTTCCGCCGCTTTTTACGTATGCAAATGAATATACGTCATCATTCCATATAAGGTATATGTTCTATTGTGTAGAAGTCTATTCTGCAAGGTTTGATAATGCAGAGTGCGTAATGCAAAGTGACTAATGCAGAATGTATAATGCAAAAGTGCCTAATTCAAAATGCATAATGCAAAGAGTAAATTTTTAGCTGCATTCGTGTGACATTTCATTGGATTGTTGAGTATACTTATACATTTTGCATTTTTACACATTTGCAGCATTGACAAATGCATTTTGTAATTACGACATTGGTATTTTTACGTTGCAACACAATCAACAATATTGGCAACGTTATACCTCCATAATAATCTGCCAGTTGTGAAAACAAAGCGCCGCCGATTTATGTCAGCCGATTTCTGCCTCTTTGTAAATGAATTCAAGACGATCGTCACTTAGATCATAGAAATAGAGGTAGGGAATGCCAAGAAGGAAAAATAAATAGTTTATGCTTGGCACGCATGCGCTGAATTTGAGAGTTATCTCATAACTTCCGGTTTCTGCAAAATGGCACCTAACTGCCTAACAGACAGCAATTCAACTGGCTACCGACTGCACCTAAACTCGGCGTTAAATGTATTGATGTTTACACAGTACGAATGTGAGAGAAAGGCTAAGATAGTGTTTTATTTGGAAGATGGACTAGTTTGAGATTTGACATGTTTAAAATTTGAAACAATTTCATAAACATTTTTCGACCATATTGCGTATTGTTTGCTGGCCAAGTGTCTGCTACCTTCAGCCCGGTAAAACTCACTGCATGGTAGGTCTAAATTTAAGCCATGGCATAACAGGTTTTCATGCTTAAATTAAATAATTACATTATTTCTACAGTAACATAGGCCTATAACATTTAGAAATATATATACTTATCATTACATATCAAATCATAAAATTACAGTTGTAAAAATCTTGTTAAATTAAATTTTCTGTGATGATTTTCAAATTAACTTCTTTGGTTATTGTTTACCATAACTATTTTTACGCTGCACCAGAAGTTAAAAAAAGACCTCCAAGTAGAAATTCGGTCAACCATAAATTTAAACGGAAGTTCAATATTTATTTGTCCTTCTTGGCATTCCCTGCCTATAGTTCTATGCTTAGACCTACCATGCTGAACATGATAACTTTCATCCATGATAATTTAAAACTATTGCAGTTTGATTAAGATTTTGAATTGTGAGTTGATTATTCAGAAAGAAATAACTTGATAACAAACACCAGCAGGGGCGGATCCAGGATTTTGGATAGGGGGGGCGTTTATCCCAATTTGAGCCGAGCGAAGCGAGGCGAAAATTTTTTTGACCTTTTTTTGGCTTAATAACATAGAATAAGTATAAATTATGTATGTTTTATAGTAAACGTTAATGGGTTAGACATTTTTGATGTCGTAATACAGTCTAACTTAAAAAAAAAAAAAAAAAAGACCAAGTAAAGGGGGGGCGTACGCCCTCTACGCCCCCCCCTGGATCCGCCACTGACCAGTTGTTTATGATGTCTACAGTGTATAATGTATGTGTGAGAGAGACTTATTAATCTAGACTATAAATTAACCCCCTTTGAGAACTCTTCAGCTTTGAAAACTATTATTAATATGTTGTTTATACCATTTCATGTCTATTTAGAATTATTGACTGTCTTCCTTAAAACGCATTTTTTTCAATTGTATATATAGTATATATATGTTAATGAATGTTTATAATGTTCATTACTTGTTATATTTTGTTATATTAAGAATACTTATGTATTTTATTGTCATTATTCACATACCCCTGTTGGGGTCTTTGAGAAAATAAAAACTAAACTAAACTAAACTTGTAACTCCATTGAAATATCCATTGAAATCCACAATAAATCCAATATATCCATTTATACAGTCTTCAATCAAATGAACCATCGCATCAGGTGCTACTGGCATAAGTAGAAACCGCCATAGGAGGTCATAAATTATCCTACAGTATGTTCCTTCATTATAACTCAAATGTTTAATTAAGGAAATCCGATTTAGCTGCCGAAAACCGCCGATTTCTATTGCTAGCCAATTCAGCCAGTTCAGAACCGACTAACTGCTGGGCAGTCATTTTTTACAAAATAAATCGGCGCAACGGTCTAAACATCGTACACTGTACGGTAGTTGCCATATTGAATAAATTATAGTTCAACCAATCACAATCTTTCTACGGAATATATCATCATCTTTCGCGGTAAAAACAGCCAATCAAAATTAACCTGGAAACAAGAGTTGTCTTTTCCTGCCCAAATACCGGGCAAGATGGCCACCTATCGTGGCCGAGTCATTATATAGTCTTGAACATGGTCTCGAATAATGACGAAGGTTGAGCCGAATGGAGATTACGTGATGTAGTCCGGTCAAATGGCCACCGTTTATTATCGTGATATGTGGCACAAAATGAAATGAAATGAATGGAGTTTTACGTCCTACCTTCTGCACCTATATGGGCTAATTGCGAAAGGGCAAACGCCATGCAGTGTGCAATGAGGGAAATTTTGCCAGGACAGGGGCATTAGCCTGCTCTTATTTTCGATTTCCAACTGTCGAGGCATCTTCAACGTGCACAGCCAATAACACACGGGACCTCGGTTTATTGTCCCATACGAACGACTGGACGCTTTTTCCATGTCAGCCCCTCCGACCTGCATCACTGACAGGGGGAAACCGGGTTGAAAAATCCGAAGGCAATCTCGACCCATGCCAGGATTGAACAATTAGCGAGCACCCGTCTGAGCCACAGCGGCTCTCGTGATATGTTTCAGAGCGCTAGCGTTACTTTCATGGAGACTGTTTGGCTCACAATATAAACATCCATCTAAGTCTAGTTTGAAGGGAAGATAGGAAAGCCATTGGTGTTCAATTGTTTTTTTTATTTCAGTATGGTAATCAAATCGAGGTAGACACACCTATGGTGAAATGTTGGTAGGGTGAAAAAAAAGTTCACGGGTTATGAGTTATATTTTCTGAAACTATACCCCAGTGGCTTAAAAAAACGGGATAGTTTGAAATTCCCTATAGAGCCCTTTTCGAAAAAATCACAATTATTGAGAAAAATTGTCGTTTTGGACAACAAGGCCCAGATTGTTTAGAGGTATCCTGCCATGATCTTTCGTTTTGATGACAAAATCAGCTTAACACATTGCCAGTTCAATAAATATGAGATTAAAGTTTATAAATGAGCAGAACAGAAATTTTGGAAAGCCCGGGAACGCAAAAACGCCTAACCAAAAACGCAAAAGTCGCGCAGACAACCGCTACAAGGTTATGTGTTTTGTGGTTTGAAAAGGGGTCAAGCATGGCTCCTATAATCGGAGAGAAACTCCTCTCTAGAATAAGAACATTTTACATATCAAATTACGATCCTGAAGATCTGCATCTTCCTCGGGCTATTTTCAATCAATGTAGAAATCTTCTTTTAAAAATCGAAAGACACATTTCACAAACACATGTGTATTCTGGTTGTAGGTTCAGTCGTGTAGGCAGTGGCAGAAAAGTGATTTTCAATATCAAATGGCTCAGGAAGCACTTTCGGATGCCTCTAATGCACACATAACAGTGTGCCCATGCCTCCAATTCGCACATAGCAGTGTGCCCATGCCTCCAATGCGCATATAACAGTGTGCACATGCCTCCAATGCGCACATAGCAGTGTGCCCATGCCTCCAATGCACACATAACAGTGTGCACACAGCAGTGTGTACATGTTTCTCATGCACTCATAGCAGTGGCACATGGCGCTTATGCGCTCATAGCGTAAGTATGACTGACTGGCGCATACTGAGTCACTGACTGGCGCACACTGAGTCAATGACTTGTGCACACTGAGGCAATGACTGGCGTCATCTGTTCCTAAGTGCGTAGACTCTGTGCCGTAGTGCGTTTGACTCTGTTCCTAATTCGTAACCTCTGATTCTAAGTATGTAGACTTTGTTATTAAGTGCGTAGACTCTATTCCTTCGTGCGTAGCCTCTTTTTCTAACTGCTCATTTATAAACTTTAATCTTATATTTATTGAACTGGCAATGTGTTAAGCTGATTTTGTCATCAAAACGAACGATCATGGCAGGATACCTCTGGACAATCTGGGTTTTGTTGTCCGAAACGACAATTTTTCTCAATAATAGGGAGTTTTTTTGTTAAGTCTCTATAGGGAATTTCAAACTATCCCGTTTTTTTAAGCCACTGGGGTATAGTTTCAGAAAATATAACTCATAACCCGTGAACTTTTTTTTCACCCTACCAACATTTCACCATAGGTGTGTAGAAGGTGAATGTGGTTTATTCCCATATCGCCCCTTTCCCATTAGCCCCCAACTTATTCCTATTTTGTCCCTTCCAAATTCGCAAAATAAAAAGCCTATATTAGAAGTATAGAAGTATAGTTTTTTGGTATCAAAAATTTTACATACTGCTCCTTTAATCTTTGATGGCTCATACTGGTCAATATTTAGTTTTATTTTATATAATAATTATATTGAACAATGTTATTCTTTGATCATAAAATATTTATTCTTTGATCATAATAAACTAATGTTCAAAAGAAAAGTAAGTACCCACTTTTTTCATATTAGGCCCTACAGTTAAATTTCCAAAAGCAAGTGGGAGCCGCGGTGGCTCAGTGAGTTAGACGCTTGCTCGCTAACCTGAAGGTCCAGGGTTCAATCCCGGCATGGGTCGAGATGATACCTTCGGATTTTTCAACCCGGTTTCCCCCTGTCAGTGATGCAGGTCGGAGGGGCTGACATGGAAAAAGCGTCTAGTCGTTCGGATGGGACAATAAACCGAGGCCCCGTGTGCTATTGGCTGTGCACGTTAAAGATCCCTCGACAGTTGGAAATCGAAAATAAGAGCAGGCTAATGCCGCTGTCCTGGCAAAATTTCCCTCATTGCACACTGCATGGCGTTTGCCCGTCCTCAATTAGCCCATATAGGTGCAGAAAGTACACCCGTTCCTGTAAACTTAGCTGTTATAAACACGAAATACTTAGTTTTCTTAGCCCGTTATAAAAGCTAAAAAGGTTTAAACCGTGTACCGCACGGTATGTTTTTAGGCTGATATGAAGGCTCCTAAAGGCTAAAAAAGGACAGAAAGACGAATACATAGGGAAATTATTAACCAATCACCGACCGATTTCCTAAGATTTTTAAGATCCAATCAAAATTGTTGCATTTCATTAAAATCTAAAAAAAACGAAATTTTAGGTTTTCTCCGCAATGTTTAGCCTTTCAGAAGAGACCAACACTGATATAGACGCTTGTATCATATTAATTTATTTTTTCATTTTATCAATTTTATTTTGGCCAAAATATCTACTTTCACTTTCGGCAAGGTCAAGGCCATTGGGTGTCAGTTCGTGCCATGCAGTATGTCATCGTGTGGACTCGATGAAACGGGACGATTATATGAATTTAATGCTTATAGACAAGCCCATTCTTCATTTATTGTTGGTCCCTCATTAAAAATCAATATGCCTTGTCCTTAATCTTTGTAAACGGAAAAAATAATATTGATAAACCCCAGAAATTACGACTGGTTAACGGAGACTAAATGACCCACTTATAAAGCGCAATGTGGATTTCAGCACCATCTTTTTGCAGCACAAATGCCGTTTATTTTACCATTTTTCTCAGGTATTTTATGTTTCATTTGATCAGCATCTTTTATTTTGTGATTGCCTGGGCTAAATATTAAAATTATGCCTTAAAAGAGGATAAAAGAGAAGATATTCTCTTATCTTAGTAGAAGACCAATCTGGTGTCACAGGTGGGTAACATTGAACCCAGACCAGTTCTCTGTTGCAATAAGCGTCCATGTTGGATTTTTTTCAAACTTATAGAATCTTATCAAAGGGATTGTAAACAGGTTTGTTAACTGTGTATGTGTATCGGGGACACTGATAGCATCAATTTGCGCCATTAAATTTCCATTCAGATGTCTGTTGTTCTTGAAATTCCACTAAAACTAATGTGTTTTATGACGTCATTACCCATGATCTACCAAAGCTTTATATGTATGCTTTGTGATCTACCAGAGAGAAAAGCTAATATTGATATCTATGCAAATCACTGGTAAAGATGAAAATGAAGTGAATGGAGTTTTACGTCCTACTTTTCTGCACCTGGGAGCCGCGGTGGCTCAGTGAGTTAGACGCTTGCTCGGTAACCAGAAGGTCCAGGGTTCAATCCCGGCATGGGTCGAGATGATACATTCTAATTTTTCAACCCGGTTTCCCCCTGTCAGTGATGCAGGTCGGAGGGGCTGACATGGAAAAGCGTCTAGTCGTTCGGATGGGACAATAAACCGAGGCCCCGTGTGCTATTGGCTGTGCACGTTAAAGATCCCTCGACAGTTGGAAATCGAAAATAAGAGCAGGCTAATGCCGCTGTCCTGGCACAATTTCCCTCATTGCACACTGCATGGCGTTTGCCAGTCCTCAATTAGCCAATATAAGGTGCAGAAAAGTAGGACGTAAAACTCCATTCATTTAATTTTTCTGCACCTAAATGGGCTTATTGAGGACGGGCAAACGCCATGCAGTGTGCAATGAGGGAAATTTTGCCAGGACAGCGGCATTAGTCTGCTCTTATTTTCGATTAACAACTGTTGAGGGATCTTTAGCGTGCACAGCCAATAGCACTATAGTCCCATCCAAACGACTAGAGGCTTTTCCATGTCAGCCCCTCCGACCTGCATCACTGACAGGGGGAAACTGGGTTGAAAAATCCAAAGGTATCATCTCGACCCATGCCGGGATTGAACCCTGGACCTTGAGGCTAGCGAGCAAGCGTTTAACTCAATGAGCTACCGCAGCTCCTACAGATCACTGGTAGTAACGTCATAAAACGCTTTAGTTTAAGTGGAATGTTAAGAACCACAGACGTCAGAATGGAAATTGGAATGGTGTAAATTGATACTATCAGTTTCCCCGATACACATACCAGTACAAAGTTTAGAAAACCTTTCTACAATCCCTTTAAGATACATATTATTGTGGCAGTGTATTTCTGGATGGAGAGTCTTCAATGTAGGGGCCATAAATTACCTTAATTTGGGAACATTTTGTATTTGCAGAGAGGAGCACGGAAATGTAATGTTTCGATAGCTCTTGATAAGGTTACAGTAGCATTTTCACTAATATAGAACTAAGGTTTATATGGAGGATTTATACAGTCAGACCTTCAAAGCGTGATCTTTTTTTACTTTTATTTAAATAAAAATTTTAACATTTTAGAGAGACAAGGTAAAGATTTGGATCTAACTGAAAGAGAGACCTGCCTCCATGAAGAGATATTGAAAAATGTTATGAATTCTTAATGCTAGAGTCAAATTATCCAAAAAAGGTAAAATTACTTTGTATACCGGGTAAGGGAGGGTCATATTAAATATTAATCTCTTTTCTACATTTTCTTACTTTCCTGATAATTATATCTCCAAACTATTTTTCTTTTATCCTAAAAAATCAGCATCTCTCATGAGAATGAGGGTTTGTTCATCAGGTTGCCTTGTTCTCATTCTATTTGACTGAACTGTTCCACTTCACTTTTCTCTGTGTTACTGAGTCACTCTATAAAGGGAACAGGGTGGCACAGAGAAAAGTGAAGTGGAACAGTTCAGTCAAATAGAATGAGAACAGGGCAACCTGAAATAAAATTACATACCTCATTGATAAGATATGACGTCAAATGAATGACTAGGCTATCAATTGATGAGTGACATCAAATGTATGAATAGAATATGTGATGCCACTTAAAGGGTTAAGCATTTTCGAGGATCGATTTGGGCCTTGAATTTATGTAAATAGCCTTCAGATTTACTGGAACAGCCCAAAAATCTCACAAACCCTTTTATACCCATACCGGTACCTTAATAGTTATCTTTAATTTTCTGTATATGCGTTCTTCTATATTATGCAGTCTTACTAAACGACAAGTTGTATTTTTGAGACTTAAAATTTTTGGTCGAACAGTTTGTGAACATATCTCTTTAACACCCTACCAGTATCAACAGTGAGAAATTTTTCAATTGATGATAACATGCAAAACCACATATGGTTCTTACGTAGAAATAACACACACACAAACTTAGTGAACAAACATTTCGAATAATATTTTGAATTAATAGAAGGCTCAGAAATGGCATAAATTGTGATTAGAAAGTTTAGATGAAATATTATTGACAATAAAGTAAAAATCCATAAAAACAAGACAATTCTGTTAATACAGCATTTTTTAATTTTTAATTCTTATGTCAAAGTATTTTTTAAAATGGTTGGTTAATACGTTTTGTGTATTATTTCCATGTAAAAATCATAAATGTGTAGACATTAAAAAAAAACTTAATTAGAAGACCAGAATTACATACTGCTACTGAAACCTTTAATAATTACAGTGGTTTTTTTTTTTAATAATCTTTGAGATATTTGAGTGATTCTTGTTTGTTTACAACAAAAAAGTTTGTTGCAATAATTGTGACAGAAATGTTTACAAGAAATTTGATGACAGAAATGGTCATGGTAAATTTGGCACCAATAGCCAATAACTCTGTTACAGTAGTATTTTATTGTAATTATTTCAAGGTATAACTGTCATGTGTCATAGTTGTTAGATCACATTAATTTGGGCATAAAGTAAATTGGTTATTATTATTTAGTCACAGTAATTTTTAGCACAGTCATTATTTATTTCTGTCTATGGCCACATATCATCTATTGGATTTGTGACCTTATTTCTATCATTAATGTACAGTGTTTACAAATTCCCGTCACCAATGTTCCTTGTGTGAATATATATAGTGACCAGATCATTTTTAAACATTTACCTTGTTAGTAAATATGTTGTCCAGTGTATTTTATGACCAAATCACTTTGACACATTTACTTTGACTGAATAATATTTACTGATCAAATCCTGAAACTAATGTTTTATGTACTTTTTGAACATGATATATATATATATATAACCTGTGCTCTCTTTGTATTTTTCAGGAGAAAGATGATTATTAAGATCCAGTTCATCAGCTGGTGGAAGAAGAATTGCCTTTGAAGTTGTTTTTTTTAACCTTAATTCTTGTGAATTTAAGATTTTTTTTGGAAAAAAAATTGTTACATTTTGAAGAGAGTCTTTCATTCAAAGATCAATAGTCCATATTCCAAAAAATGCATAGTCAAAAAGCCAACCATTTGAATAGCCAATAGTCTCAACAACTGTAAAGACTATAGTCTCAACAGCTGTAAAGTCAATAGTTTCAGCGACTGTGAAGTCAATAGTCTCAACGACTGTAAAGTCAATATTCACAACAGCTGTAAAGTCAATATTCACAACAGCTGTAAAGTCAATATTCACAACAGCTGTAAAGTCAATAGTCACAACAACTGTAAAGTCAATATTCACAACAACTGTAAAGTCAATAGTCACAACAACTGTAAAGTCAATATTCACAACAACTGTAAAGTCAATATTCACAACAACTGTAAAGTCAATATTCACAACAACTGTAAAGTCAATATTCACAACAACTGTAAAGTCAATAGTCACAACAACTGTAAAGTCAATATTCACAACAACTGTAAAGTCAATATTCACAACAACTGTAAAGTCAATAGTCACAACAACTGTAAAGTCAATATTCACAACAACTGTAAAGTCAATATCCACAACAACTGTAAAGTCAATATTCTCAACAAACTGTAAAGACTATTGTCTCTCAACAACTCTAAAGTCAATAGTTTCAACAAATGTATAGTCTCCGGTCTTTACTAATTTTTCTTTTGCCAACCCAAACCCAAGCTTCGTAACTGTCAAGTCATTAGTCAATAGTCTCAGTCCCCAACAACTGTCAAGTCAATAGTCTCAGTCCCCAACAACTGTCATGTCAATAGTCTCAGTCCCCAACAACTGTCAAGTCAATAGTCTTAACGACTATAAAGTTCATATTCCCAACAACTGTAAAGTCAGCAGTCTCAACAACAACTGTCCAAGTCAGTAGTCTCAACGACTATAAAGTTAATATTCCCAACAACTGTAATGTTATCAGTGTGTACAGTTGCCAGGGGCGGACTGGGCCGCATGGCTACATGGCTAAAGCCATGCGGGCCGGTGTTCAGAGGGCCGGTTTGTTTGTGAAAAATGACAAAAAAATAAAAATAAAATTGGACGTAGGTCCGAAATGCGAAATTTAGTCGTTTGTGACCAATCTCTATATCTTCCAATGGTACCTACTATAAACATAGATCGGATTATCTTGGCATTATCTCTGTAATGCATTTCCTTTTTCCGGCTAACTAGTTTTGAGAGCTGGAGGCGCTCGGAAATCACGTTAATGGCAGTCACTTTTCAAAATTTTCTGGGGGAGGACCCATTAAGACACACCTAGTGGGCCGGTAACTGGAAAAAGCCACGGCCGCGTCACGGCCCCTGACAGTTGCTGAATAAATACAAGTTTTTTTTTGTTGTTGAGATGCAAATGATGTTGCTGAGTTTTATCCAATTAGAAATTGACTATAAATTCCATGATCTGTCTGAAATCATGTGATGTAAATAAAAACGGAGTCACCACCAATGAATGATTACAATTTGTGCAACATGTTGTCGTGTGTATACTGAAACCAATATTTTGTTGGCCAACATATCAGAACTTAACACGACCCTGGACTATACCAGATCAAGAATATTATCAATATCGATTTCAAGTGTTGCTACTAAGCGCTAAGCAGACTGACTCACTTGATAATCCGGGGTTATTACACTGTACGATCCCATAAATGTGTTTGCGATCCTTTCGAGGTGTGCCAGGGACCAAGACCGGGAGTATATTCAATAAACAAGAGGTTTTCAACCTGAGATTAAATACCTCCTAAGGGGTTTAAAACTTATATAGGAAAGAATGACATAAACTAGTGATGATATACAGAGGAAGGTGAGTAATACAATCGATCAATAATCTTGAAATGGGTAAAAAAAAAAAGGCTGAAAACCTTGCAATAGACCGAACAAACAACTGCACAAGCTCAATAATTATTCAGTATACATGTATATACATGTAGGTCAATAGTGATAACTCAGTACTCAATAAAGTAGCTTTGACACAACTACGCTTTACTCACCGAGAGATTTTAGCACTATATTAGCATCTCTTGCCACATAAAAGGATTGGATTGGATTGGTCTGCAAACTTCGATCAAGATTATAGCTTACTACCCGACCGATGGAAATAATTTGTACATTGAAACATTATATTAATTTTCCACCAAATTCAAGACCGATGCATTGCATTGGACATGGTCTGTCAGACTAACGGGGTAATTTTGTATTTACAAGAGCCAAATGCTTCATTCATTGCAATTAAATGTAGGCCAATACGTTTCCATGAACAAGATGGAGATATACCTGTGTATAATTTTTTATTTCTAAATGGTTTATTTTCTATTAATCAATTCACGACTAATGTGATGCCTTGAACAAGATCTGTCAGACTAATGGAGACATGCTTTTAAGTTTCTTCCAAGTTTTTACTATACATCACCTGTGTTTAGAACTGTCCAACGATTTACGAAATTTGTATAAATTTGAAAATAGAATGATTTATTTATTTCCATCAAATCAACACATTGCCTTGGACAATATCTGTCCGACCAATGGAGGTACGGTGTTAATGTAAAAAATTGAAATTTCACTTTCATCAATTCACCACAAATACGTTGACTCGGAAAATGTCAAATTCGACAATACAACGTCAGGTTTCATCCGACTAATTCGACAAATGCTTAATGTGCATAAAATTTGTATACTTAAAACTGAAATAATATCTTATTAAGATATTTTGGAAATAGTGATACCTCGGACCAGAATTCACTGACCTATGCAATTAAGTACCGTATATTTGCGTGTTTAGTGCGGATGCAACAAAATATTTTTACAATTTCGTTGTATCCCCTGATTGACGTTCCGCCTTTTGTGTAATAATTGAACGTTAATGGTTGAAGCTGTATGGAAGATTTGATCATATCATGCATGACAATTTCTTATGTTTTATATGTGTATTGTTAAGCGTGTCACGTCAATTTCAGACTGACCAGTGTCAAAATATGAATGAATCAAGTTATGGGAAACTGTGAAAAGATAGTATTTTTCTCTACGTTTGAAGTACTAAACATCTTAAGGACAGAATATAGTACTTTTGAAACGTATATGATGCCACCCTGCCATCACCTAGTTTTTGTCCAACAAGCATCTTTGGATCTACAGTCCATATTATTATAAAGAGTGAATGATTTTTTGCATTAATGTGGTGTTGATTTTTATCAAGGGACGGCTATCATGTTCTAGTTGAAAAGTTTGCGTTCATCAAAGAACTACCATGAACAAATTAATGTGTCTCTGAACTGAGACATCAGTGGTAGATTTTACTGGAAGCGAAACGAGGTGCTGGATAAAGTCTTCATTCAATCTTTCTATTATACATCTGGGTTATTTTGCCTGAGACATTTGAAAGTTAAGACATAACTGCCAATAACTTTAAAACACTGATTTTTAGAACTGTCAATTGAGGGAAAACTGGGAAACTGGACTGGACCCATACATAGAGCAAACTACTAACATTCAGGGATTTCTAAACTGTCTGATAGACCTAAACAAATACATAACCAGTCATAAATAGTCATTTTTGATAAAAATTAATTTTAATTCATTTACAAAATTTCAACCAAAAGCTTATTATTTGCCTCTTATAAAAGTGTCCCTGAACTTCAAGTGAGTGTATGCTTGAACCTGGTTGGTTAAAAAACAACAGAGATTTTGAGGTGTCTGAATTATGTCTAGGTCAAATATTTTTTTGGTCAAACTTGTGAAAACTATACATCATAATTTCTAACTACACTATGTGTCCTTTTATTTATCTGAAAGTTTAAACTTTCCTTATGTTTTTTTAACACTGTAAGAAACTACTTCCCAGTTCTCCCCTACATGTAAACTAAACTAAACTAAGTTTGTCATGAACAGAATAACAATTATTCAAGATTTTATTCTTCAAATTTAATAAAAACAACATAGTAAACTGAAATAATTTTAAGTAAGAACAACTATTATGGAAATACTACTCCTTTTTTAATTTTAGCAACGTTTCAATTCACATACAGGAATCTTTATCAAGCACAAACAGAACTGAAAATATAGAACAACAAAATATATATATAGTAAATACTGACATCTATAACTCCTTAGGATTAGTGATAAATAAAACAACAATAACAATAGATAAAAGGATAACATACTCAGCACAAATAGCATATAAAGGATGAAGCACTACAAGGTAATTGACAATTAAAAGAATAGTTTGGGAGATAAGAGATTAGGAGGACAGTTCAACTAATAATTAGTAGTGAATAGGGGGGGTGGGGGGGAGGTAAAAGTTAAAGAATTAAGTCATCCCACAAATAATTTTGTCCAACAAATTCTACTCTCTCTGAAGGATTTCAACAACTGTCACAAATTATCAGTAACTTTCTTCAACAGCAAGTTTTCTTTCTGAAAAAAAATAAATAAAAATATTGGATTTTGTTTTTATTTTTAAGAATTTGAATATGCATTATATTTTTCTAAAAAAATTTAAATTAAAACTGACAAAAGCAAATTTAAACTATTATAAAGATTATCTAAATCACAAGACAAATTGTTGATAAAAATTTCATCCAATCTAATATTGGTCACATACAAACAAATAAATGCACACCAAATTTCCTGTAACTCAAGACTATTCATCTAAATATCATTGCTTTGACACATATTAATCATAGATGTGCCTAGGCATACTTAGTTTCATCCACATCATATAAAACTGTAGCTAAAAGTCAAGTTAATTTCAAAATTTTACCCAGATCTAATCAATATCAACATCTACTTACTAGTATATAATATAATAATATTGAATATCTGTCAAAGAGCCAAATCATTGTAACCTTTTTCTAAAGCAAGGGCAATAACTGAAACACTATTTGCCCAATTACTACAAAATCTGAATCTGATCTTTTCAAAATACAATAAATTAATTAATTTCCATTTGTAGAAATAAGCTTTATAAATGTGGCATCATCAACTAGACTTTTTGTTAATATCTGAAAATCTACACCATTGAAAACTTATTAAATTATTAAAATATTTGACAACAGAAATTTTTTAATGTCACCAATTTTCTTGACACTAATTTTCCAGTTACAGAGCTAACCAAACTTACCTATGTGTTGTTTAGATAATAATAACATTGTCATCTTCTTTCATTTTGTTGTTGATCTCTTTGCCTATAATATAAATATTCCATATGTTTGAAATTAGCAAAAAACTTATTTAATGTTGACAATACAATGATCATACTGCTGATATTTGAAATAAATGATAACTTGCCAGTCAATTTTATATATTCTCACTGGCAGCTTTAAAAGCATAACCTAGAATAAGAAGAAGTGTAAATCAAGGACAATAACTCGTATTACAATTTCTTCTGATTTTGGATAGGATTCATTCTTGAGTGATAAAAAAACAATACCATAAGATTTCAACAAAATTCATCAGAATTCTGCTTTCAAGGTAAAAATTAAATGTTTTCAGATAGAAATATTTTTCATTTTCAGAAGAATTCTTTGTGATTCTAGAGAATACAAGCTACAAACTGTTATTAAAATGTTTTTGAATTTCCATATTGTTCATCCATTGGTCATAAAAAAAATTAATAAAGATTCATCAAGAACCTTCTCAAGCATTTCTGAGCAATTGAGGACAGACTGACGGACATTGGCGACACAGCATATTTCATGACAGCAAATAAAAATGTTTAAATCTAAATGAGAGATTAGAAATTAAATAAATGTAGATGAGTGTTTGATAAACTTACATTAACCTTTCCTTTTCAACAAGGTCTCTCTTGGTATGACCAAAATCTTTTCCTATCAAATATAAAAAGATATGGTTTTATATATTTTACCTTCTAATTTCCTAAATAAAGACAAATTGTCCACAAAAATGGTTATTGTTGAATTTCATCAGTTTAAATAAAAAAAAACCAGATTCTGAGTTTCATTAGCACTTGCATTTGAAAAGAAAATATATTCAATGATATGAAAAAGGTCATTGATGATAAAAACAATGGGATCATCAAATATAACATTAAGGGTGCAATGTCTTTTTAGTGAAGCAGGTTGAAGGGGCTGAAATAAAAAATAAGAATATACGCCCAACGAAAAAGCCTTAAATTTAATCAGGAGTAAACGAAACTTTCTCAAACCTTTTGATTTAGGTCCAATAACATGCATTTTAAGTTTCATAAAAATCGGTTGATTTTGGGGCAAGGGCAATAACTCTGCTTCTAACGGTCGAAAATAGCTCAAATTCAAACTTGATCTTTGTTTTCTGAATATGTAATATACATACCAAATTTTGTTTGATTCTATCACAAATTGAAAATTTTTTAGAGCGTTTACAAGCAAACGATGTTGATCGAAGCGCTCACTGTACAGAGGTTAAAGGGCGATAACTCCTCAAAACTGATGAAAGAGGCCTAAATCTTGAAAAAGCTTTAATTTTAATCAGGAATAACCTAACCCTTCTCAAATTTTCAGATTTAAGTCCAATAACATCCATTTTAAGTTTCTTAGTTTTCAACCGATTTTGATGAGAGTAATAGCATATTCAAGATTAAGGGCAATAACTTTAACGATTGAAAATATCTCAAATTCAAACTTGATCTTCCTTTTATGAATATGTATACACATATCAAATTTCATTTGAATCCGTCAAAAACTCTAGTTTTTAGAGCGTTTACAAGCAAATGTTGACGGACGGACCGACAGACCGACAGACAGATTGACAGGGGTGCTGACAATATTCGTCCTCATAGAGAGGGCGTATTAATATGATTTGTGACTTCTCTGATAAGCTTCTCTGATAAGTGTGTAGCAGATAATATTAAAACAAAATTTTACTATGAATTTTAATCGATAATCGAAATAAATAATTTGTAGCGTCGATTATTTCAATTATTAGACAAAGCCCTACTTTTTCATGTTCGCCTGATTAGTGTATGTTTTTGTACCTGAATGTTTGTTATTTATCAATATCTGATATTGAACACAAATAAAACTGAAATAATGTCAAGATTTTTGTATGATCATCATGATAAAATGGTGTAATCGATTAGGGAAATCTAAACTATATTTTTATGTTAAAATCTGGAATAAAATAAATACCAAGTACAAACTACCAGAACCGTAATTCAATTACCTAAACTAACTTGGCGGTTTCCCAGGAATTAGTTTTAAAACTTTAGTTTTCTTTTTCGTTTCAGTGCAGTTGGGCACGATGCGGCAAGTTTGGCAATGTGGCAAAATGGACCCACCATTATTCACTTGTAATGTTGCTATAAGCTTACCAAAATTTTTTAAATGAATGGACTTTAAGTCCTGCTTTTCTGCACCTTTATGGGCTAATTGAGAATGGGCAAACACCATGCAGTGTGCAATGAGGGAAATTTTTTCCAGGACAGCGGCATTAGCCTGATCTTATTTTCGATTTCCAACTGTCGAGTGATCTGTAATGTGCACAGCCAATAGCACACGGGACCTCGGTTTATTGTCCCATCCGAACGACTAGACGCTTTTTCCATGTCATCCCCTCCGACATGCATCACTCTGACACTGACAGGGGGAAACCTGGTTGAAAAATCCAAAGGTCGACCCACATGTAGGCCTATCAGTTTTGTCCTCAAACTCTAAGCAAAGAGTAGTCAGTATACCCAGATTCCTATATTAAATCTAAGCATACAGTACCAGAAAGCCTAACTGTGTGCTCACAAAAAAGTTGATGCTGATCGAGTGAATAATAAAATAAGCTTACCGAAAAAGCAATCCCAATCCCTTTTTTTTTCTGGATAGTCTCCGTTATCTGGTCGCAACTATTACCAATTATTTTCTCAAAGGGAAGGACAAGGCATATTGATTTTCAAACAATAAATGCAGAATGGGCTTGTTATTTAAGCATTAAATTCATATTGTCGTCCCATTTCATCGAGTCCAATGACAAACTGAATGTATCGAACTGACTCCCAATGGCCTTGACCTTTCCGAAAGTGAAAGTAGATATTTTGGCCAAAATAAAATTGATAAAATGAAAAAATAAATTAATATGATACAAGTGTCTATATCAGTGTTGGTCTCTTCTGAAAGGCTAAAAATTGCGGAGAAAACCTAAAATTCCGTTTTTTTAGATTTTAATGAAATGCAACAATTTTGATTGGATCTTAAAAATCTTAGGAAATCGGTCGGTGATTGGTTAATAATTTCCCTATGTATTCGTCTTTCTGTCCTTTTTTAGCCTTTAGGAGCCTTCATAACAGCCTAAAAACATACCGTGCGGTCCACGGTTTAAACCTTTTTAGCTTTTATAACGGGCTAAGAAAACTAAGTATTTTCTGTTTATAACGGCTAAGTTTACAGGAACGGGTGGAAAGTAGGACGTAAAACTCCATTCATTTCATTTCATTTCCAAAAGCAAGTATTAAGATAGTGGACCACAGCTATATACGCCCACCACGGCATACGGTTTGAAAAACGAAAAAGCCTTAAATTTTATCAGAAGTAAATTAAACTTACTCAAACCTTTTGATTTAAGTCCAATAACATCCATTTTAAGTTTAACCAAAATCGGTAATAGCATATTCAAGATTTTGGGGCAAGGGCAATAACTCTGTTTCTAATGGTCGAAAAAAGCTCAAACTCGACCTTGATCTTTGTGTTTTGAATATGTATACACATACCGAATTTCATTTCATTACATCAAAAATTCTAGTTTTTAAGAGCGTTTAAAAGCAATTGATGTTGATAGAAGCACTCACTGTATAGAGATTAAAGGGCGATAACTCCTCAAAACTGACATATCTATATCTTGAAAAAGCGTTACATTTAATCAAAAGTAATCTAAACTTTCTCAAACCTTTCGATTTTGTTCTTATAACTTCCATTTTAAGTTTCATCAAAATTAGTTGAAAACTAAGAGAGTAATAGCATATTCAAGATTTTGGGCAATGGCAATAACATCTAACAGTCGAAAATAGCTAAAATTTGAAATTGGTCTTCGTTTTATGAATATGTATACATATATCGAATTTCATTTGATTCCATCAACAATTCTAGTTTTTAGAGCGTTTACAAGCAATTGGTGTTGATAGAAGCACTAAGACTTAATGTATAGAGGTTAAAGGGCGATAACTCCTCAAAACTGAAGTAAGAGGCCTAAATCTTGAAAAAGCATTAAATTTAATCAAAAGTAATCTTAACTTTCTCAAACCTTTCAATTTAGGCCCAATAACATCTATTTTAAGTTTCATCCAAATCGGTTGAAAACTGAGTAATAACATATTCAAGATTTTGGGGCAAGAGCAATAACTCTGCTTCTAATGGTCGAAAATAGCTCATATTCAAACTTGATCTTCGTTTTATGAATATTTATACATATACCGAATTTCATTTGATTCCATCAAAAACTCTAGTTTTTAGATGGAAGGACTGGGGTGCCGGCAATATACGTCCATAAAGGCGTATAAAAACCACTGTGATGCATCTGAAAACGGTCAACGTAATACTTAGAACAATAAAATAAGTGAAGGAATTGCACTAAGGGCGTTGCCTATTATGTATCTGACAATGGTGAATGTCGTGCGCACTCTTGGTTGGGTCAACATGCTCCAATTTACACGTTCCCTTAGTCGCCAGGACACAGTGTCAGCCGATATGGTTTTCTTGGGTTTGGGGGAAATGGGCAAGGGACGAACTGAAAAACATGGGTACCACGTTTAAATTGCCCATATCGCCCTTCGCCCCAAACTATTCCTATTTCGCCCCTTGTCTCCCGTTTTTCAGTTCGCCACTTGCGCATACAGGGGGGAAATGGCAAAGAGACGTACTGGGAAGGGGAAAAATAGAAATAGTTTAGGGCGAAGTGCAAAGGGGTGATATAAGAAGACACCTTCGCCACTCGAGATCAGTTACAATTGCTATCAAAAGTAAACACTTGGTATATGGGCGCCATGTTAAAATTTCCATTCTAAGTGTATTCCATCCATTAATAAAGAAGGGTGATTGTCTGTTTGCATTATGACGAGAGAACACACACTTTATTTATAAGAAATTTCAAAATATGAATTTTCTACAATGTATAAGTTTAATCAAATCAGAATTTCATACAAAACATAATGCAATAATAATAATAATTAACATAAAAGAAGTTTATACAAAACAATATAACATAGAAATTATAACAACATAAATATCATTTCATTTATCTTAGGTGTTTGATGTGGAGGGTTTGTATACTCGATTAAACCAATACGTCAAGAAGAGAAATTATTTATAACTTTATTTGTTTATTTCATTATTATATAAGTAGTATTTCCATGGTAACCACCAAAATAATATTTTTTTTGGAAAATCACTCTGTACGTTTCTCGGCAATGTAATTGTCAGAATTGTCTACATTTATGCCAAGTTTGATGTAGATGGATCCATTCACATTTTTTTAAACTTGTATCAAAGGTTTGAAATGTCCAATTTTTATGACATGTTTGAAGATAGCTTGCCAGGCAAGGTAATATACGCCCACTAACAGCTTTGTTTCAAAAGAACATTTGGCAGAAAACAGCAACCATCACAACCATAAAATATTAAACGTGCAGTCATAGGCCTACATTTTGTTCAGAACTTGAATGTTTCTGAGCTAAAAACTGATTGTATTTCAAAAAAGAAGGGCAATAACTTATATCAAATATTTTTTTTTAAGGTTTATCATGTCATAAACTATTCCAATAGGTTTCTTTAAAATCTACCAAGAATTGTGTCAACAAGCTAAATATCAAACGCGTTTAAAAGAACAAGGGCAATAATTCATATAACATTTTTTGATTCTTTTGATTTTTAATAGGGTTCATCCTTTGGTGATCATAAACAAATTCAGCAAGTTTCGTCGAAATCCGTAAAGAATTGTGACTTCTCTAATCGAACGCGTTTTATCGAACAAGGGCAATAATTCACATCAAATATTTTTCGATCTTAAATAGGGTTCATCCTTGGGTGATAATAAACAATTTCAGCAAGTTTTGTCAATATCCATAAAGAATTGTAAATTGTAGAATGTTAACAAGCTAAAACTTGAACGCGTTTTCAAGAAGAAAGGCAATAATTCATATTTAATATTTTTCGATTCTTTTGATTTTTAATAGGGTTCATCCTTTGGTGATCATAAACAAATTCAGCAAGTTTTGTCGAAATCCGTAAAGAATTGTGACTTCACTAATCGAACGCATCTTTTTCGAACAAGGGCAATAATTCATATAAAATATTTTTCGATTCTTTTGATCTTAAATAGGGTTCATCCTTGGGTGATAATAAACAATTTCAGCAAGTTTTGTCAATATCCATTAAGAATTGTAACTTGTAGAGTGTTAACAAGCTAAAACTTGAACGCGTTTTCAAGAACAAGGGCAATAATTCATATTTAATATTTTTCGATTCTTTTGATTTTAAAGAGGGTTCATCTGGGGGTGATAATAAACAATTTCAGCAAGTTTCAATAATTGTTACTTGTACATGTAGAGTGTTAACAAGCTAAAAATTGAACGCGTTTTAAAGAACAAGGGCAGTAGTTCATATTAAATATTTTTCGATTCTTTTGATTTTAAATAGGGTCCATCCTTGGGTGATAATAAACAATTTCAGCAAGTTTCGTCACCATCCGTCAAGAATTGTGACTTGTTGAGAGTTAACAAGCTAAAAATCGAACGCGTTTTAAAGAACAAAGGCAATAATTCATATTAAATATTTTTCGATTCTTTTGATTTTAAATAGGGTTCATCCTTGTGTGATAATAAACAATTTCAGCAAGTTTCGTCAAAATCCGTAAAGAATTGTGACGTGTAGAGTGTTAACGAGCTCAAAATTGAACGCGTTTTAAAGAACAAGGGCAATAATTCATATAAAATATTTTTCGATTCTTTTGATTTTAAATAGGGTTCATCCTTGTGTTATAATAAACAATTTCAGCAAGTTTCGTCGAAATCCATAAAGAATTGTGACTTGTAGAATGTTAACGAGCTAAAAATTGAACGCGTTTTAAAGAACAAGGGCAATAATTCATATAAAATATTTTTCGATTCTTTTGATTTTAAATAGGGTTCATCCGTGTGTTATAATAAACAATTTCAGCAAGTTTCGTCGAAATCCATAAAGAATTGTGACTTGTAGAGTGTTAACGAGCTAAAAATTGAACGCGTTTTAAAGAACAAGGGCAATAATTCATATTAAATATTTTTCGATTCTTTTGATTTTCAATAGGGTTCATCCTTGAGTGATAAACAATTTCAGCAAGTTTCGTCAAAATCCGTAAATAATTGTGGCTTGTAGAGTGTTAACAAGCAATTGTGGACGGACGGACGGACGGACCGACGGACATGGGTGACGACAATATACGCTCCACATTTCATGTGGGCGTATAAAAAGGCTGTCAACTCATTAAAAAAAATAGCGATGCCCCATCGTAATACGCCCACTTTTGTAATGGCAGCCAAGTCGTCCGGGAGGTCGACAAGAACTATCAGTAAATGAAACATTTGTCGAAAACCGTGCCATCAAGAATGTTTACAAAATTGAACGATTTTTGAGTGTTTACAACTACAAGTTAACAAGGGCAATAACCCATGAAAGAAATATTTTTCAATTCTTCTAATTTTCAATAGGGTTCATCCTTGAGTGATTATAAACACTCAAACCAAGTTTCATCAAAATCCTTCAAGAAACCCGCTCTCTATCATGTTCACAAAGTATTTTCAAAAACAAGGGAAATAACCCATCAAATATTTTTTGATTTGTCAGATTTTCAATAGGCTTCATCCTTGGACGATTATAAACACACACAATAATTTTTATCAAATTCCATCGAGAAACCAGCTCTCTATTGTGTTCACAACTTTGAGAGTGTTACGGGCTATAAAATTAACACATTTTAAAGAACAAGGGCAATAACTCATAAAATATTTATCGATGTTTCTGATTTTCAATAGGGTTAATTCCAAGGTTATGACAAACACTCACACCAAGTTTCATCAAAATCCATCAAGAAACCAGCTCTCTATTGTGTTCACAAAGTATTTTCAAAAACAAGGGCAATAACCCATTAAATATTTTTTGATTTGTCTGATTTTCAATAGGCTTCTTCTTTGGATGATTATAAACACTCACAATAATTTTTATCAAATTCCATCGAGAAACCAGCTCTCTATTGTGTTCACAACTTTGAGAGTGTCATGGGCTATAAAACTAACACGTTTTAAGGAACAAGGGCAATAACTCATACAATATTTATCGATGTTTCTGATTTTCAATAGGGTTAATCCCAAGGTCATGACAAACACTCACACCAAGTTTCATCAAAATCCATCAAGAAATCAGCTCTCTATCGTGTTCACAAAGTATTTTCAAAAACAAGGGCAATAACCCATCAAATATTTTTCGATTTTTCTGATTTTCAATAGACTTCTTTCTTGGATGATTATAAACACTCACAGCAAGTTTTATCAAAATCCATTAAGAAACCAGCTCTCTATCGTGTTCACAAAGTATTTTCAAAAACAAGGGCAATAACCCATTAAATATTTTTCGATTTGTCTGATTTTCAATAGGCTTCTTCCTTGGATGATTATAAACACTCACAATAATTTTTATCAAATTCCATCGAGAAACCAGCTCTCTATTGTGTTCACAACTTTGAGAGTGTTATGGGCTATAAAACTAACACGTTTTAAGGAACAAGGGCAATAACTCATAAAATATTTATCGATGTATCTGATTTTCAATAGGGGTAATCCCAAGGTCATGACAAACACTCACACCAAGTTTCATCAAAATCCATCAAGAAACCAACTCTCTATCGTGTTCACAAAGCATTTTCAAAAACAAGGGCAATAACCCATCAAATATTTTTCGATTTTTCTGATTTTCAAAAGGCTTCTTCCTTGGATGATTATAAACACTCACAGCAAGTTTTATCAAAATCCATTAAGAAACCAGCTCTCTATTGTGTTCACAACTTTGAGAGTGTTACGGGCTATAAAATTAACACGTTTTAAGGAACAAGGGCAATAACTCATAAAATATTTATCGATGTTTCTGATTTTCAATAGGGTTAATCCCAAGGTCATGACAAACACTCACTCCAAGTTTCATCAAAATCCATCAAGAAACCAGCTCTCTATCGTGTTCACAAAGTATTTTCAAAAACAAGGGCAATAACCCATCAAATATTTTTCGATTTGTCTGATTTTCAATAGGTTTCTTCCTTGGATGATTATAAACACTCACAGCAAGTTTTATCAAAATCCATTAAGAAACCAGCTCTCTATTGTGTTCACAACTTTGAGAGTGTTACGTGCTATAAAATTAACACGTTTTAAGGAACAAGGGCAATAACTCATAAAATATTCATCGATGTTTCTGATTTTCAATAGGGTTAATCCCAAGGTCATGACAAACACTCACACCAAGTTTCATCAAAATCCATCAAGAAACCAGCTCTCTATCGTGTTCACAAAGTATTTTCAAAAACAAGGGCAATAACCCATCAAATATTTTTCGATTTTTCTGATTTTCAATAGGCTTCTTCCTTGGATGATTATAAACACTCACAGCAAGTTTTATCAAAATCGATCAAGAAACCAGCTCTCTATCGTGTTCACAACAATTGTGGACGGACGGACGGACGGACGGACGGACGGACGGACGGACGGACGGACGGACGGACGGACGGACGGACGGACGGACGGACGGACGGACGGACGGACGGACGGACGGACGGACGGACGGACGGACGGACGGACGGACGGACGGACGGACGGACGGACGGACGGACGGACGGACGGACGGACGGACGGACGGACGGACGGACGGACGGACGGACGGACGGACGGACGGACGGACGGACGGACGGACGGACGGACGGACGGACGGACGGACGGACGGACGGACGGACAGACAGACAGACAGACAGACAGACAGGGGCGACTACAATATACGCCCACATTTATGTGTGGGCGTATAAAAATCTGATTGACATGAAATCAACCTTAAACTATCGAGAAGGACCCCAAATCATCAACAAATGCACAACAAGTCTCAAGAAATCATTATTTCATATACTTATTCCATTTTTTCATAACGTGAAATAGCCCAATTAACACCCTTAAATATTAAATGTTATTGTTATAATTTAGGTTGTAGTTTTGTCAATTCATATTTTGTCGTAAATGACTTGCTACAAACTTCACACATTTACAGTTTCACTCAAGTATGTTTTCTTTTTATATGTTTTGTTAAATTACTACTGTGGCTAAATGCCTTATTACAAAAATCACAAGTATAGGGTTTCTCTCCAGTGTGTGTCCTCATATGTACTGCCAAATTACTTTTTATACTACATGCATAGCCACAAACTTCACAAGTATAGGGTTTCTCCCCAGTGTGTGTCCTTGTATGTCTTGTCAAGTCACCTTTGGTCTTAAATGACTTATTACAAACATCACAAGTATAGGGTTGCTCTCCAGTGTGTGTCCGTGTATGTTTTGTCAATTCACTTTTTGTCGTAAATGACTTGCTACAAACTTCACAAGTATTGGGTTTCTCTCCAGTGTGTACCCTCATTGTATGTACTGTCAATTCACCTTTTGTCCTAAATGACTTATAACAAATATCACAAGTATAGGGTTTCTCCCCAGTGTGTGTCCTTGTATGTCTTGTCAAGTCACCTTTGGTCTTAAATGACTTATTACAAACATCACAAGTATAGGGTTGCTCTCCAGTGTGTGTCCTTGTATGTATTGTTAAGTAACTTTTTGTCTTAAATGACTTGCTACAAATTTCACAAGTATAGGGTTTCTCTCCAGTGTGTGTCCTTGTATGTCTTGTCAATTCACTTTTTGTCTTAAATGACTTACTACAAACTTCACAAGTATAGGGTTTATTTACTGGTGGTTCTTTACTTGTGTTATCATTGTTGTTTCCACCAGGATTTGAAGAAGATAATAATGACCGACATGTATGAAATTCCCGAAGACATGTTTCTTTCCTTACTGGATTTGTCAACTTGTGAACTTGGTACTGAAGATTTTCAATGCAATTTTGTAAGGAACTGGAGTTGAGAATTACTCGTTTTTCATTGTGAAAATTTGCACATCCATAGGCAGCATGTCTTCCTTGATAGACTGTCAGTCTAAGAGAGATAACTCTTGTTAACACTAGTTGTATCTTCATTTCATACTGAAAAAGAAATTAATAATATTACTATCCTTATTTAAGTGATTTTCAATAATTTCTTTTGTTTTGATGGATATTACGTGTAGGTTAATTGCCGAGTGGCGTACAATAACTTCACGAATGTCCGTAGCTAGGACCGTAAGGTCCGTCGCGAAGGACATGAGTGAAGTTATTGTACGTCACGAGGCAATTAACCTACTTAAAATACAGTCGAGCACATGCACTGATTAGATTCAGTCACGTGTTCTTCTTAACTAATTACACGGATTAAGTATTAATCAAGATATTTAGTAGCCAATGAAATTGTTCCTTTTGAACACGTGAGGTCTTATACATGCGCGTCATTTGAATTTTTATCGTGCTAGGGGAAAGTTATTGGTGCAATGGATCATCTAGAATGGATTTACCTTAATGGATTTAAGTCGATATAGTGTATATTTCTTAATTCTAATATGCCATCATGGACTGTCAAAAAGGGATAAACAAGAAACTATAATCTTGGATGTTAATTTTAATGCTAAATCTGACTATGATGCGAGTCGTATTTTTTCCTTTTTAAAAAACTGAAAATTATTGATGCACAAAGATTTAAAGGCTTTGATTTTAAGGGAGAGCTGTGCACAATGTTACTGATAAGCCAAGCAAAAATATAAACAATACTCCCTCAGGCCTAAAAATTCACGCGAGTCTCCGAATCCCATTCGCGCCAAGACTCACGTAAACATCGATTGCCCGAATCTTTTTGGATTCGCGCTAAATTATTAATAAAAAGGTGTTTGTCCGATCCCATACGAATGAAATTTCTACTTAGCCGCTGGTTCATTGTTTATTTTTTTTATTAGAAGCGGGTTTTTTTTGCCGACTTGTCAAAATGATTTCAACTTTCATTTTCGAAAGTCGCAAATCATTGCGGGATGTGTTCGATTCACGTTGCTTTCAGTTCACCCGTGTCGTTTTCTATTATTGAAATCATATTGGAGGTGTATGGAACAAGAAATCGAACAAACCCGGAAGCGCGCTGCTTACACTACATCCAATAAAAAAGATAGCTTGCCAGGCAAGGTAATATACGCCCACTGGCAGCTCTGTTTGAAAAAGAACATTTGGCAGAAAACAGCAACCATCAAATATTCAACCTGTAGTCATAGGCCTACATTTCATTCAGAACTTAAATTAAGTGTCTTCCAAACATTTTTTTTTCTCAATTTCATCAAGGTTTAAGCATTCATCAAGTTTAGTCAAAATCCTGTTTATGAGCTTCAAACTAAAACCTATTTTGAACAAGAAGGGCAATAAGTCATATCAAATATTTTTTTGATTTTCGATAGGGTTTATCGTATGATAATTAACTATTTCAATAGGTTTCATTAAAATCTAATCGAAAAAGAATTGTGCCTTCTAGAGTATTTACAACCTAAAAATCAATGTGTTTTAAAGAACAAGGGCAATAATTCATATCAAACATTTTTTGTTTCTTTTAATTTTCGATAGGGTTCATTCTTGGGTGATAATCAACAATTTCAGTAAGTTTTGTCAAAATCCGTAAAGAATTGTGACTTGTAGAGTGTTAACAAGCTAAAAATCAAACGCATTTTAAAGAACAAGGGCAGTAGTTCATATTAAATATTTTTCGATTCTTTTGATTTTAATAGGGTTCATCCTTGGGTGATAATAAGCAATTTCAGTAGGTTTCATCAAAATCCGTAAAGACTTCTGACTTGTAGAGTGTTAACAAGCTAAAAATCGAACGCGTTTTAAAGAACAAGGGCAGTAATTCATATTAGATATTTTTCGATTCTTTTGATTTTCAATAGGGTTCATCCTTGGGTCATATTAAGCAATTTCAGTAAGTTTCGTCAAAATCCGTAAAGAATTGTGACTTGTAGATTGTTAACAAGCTAAAAATCGAACGCCTTTTAAAGAACAAGGGCAATAATTCATATTAAATATTTTTCGATTCTTTTGATTTTCAATAGGGTTCATCCTTGGGTTATAATAAACAATTTCAGCAAGTTTCGTCAAAATCCGTAAAGAATTGTGACTTGTAGAGTGTTAACGAGCAATTGTGGACGGACGGACCGACAGACGGACCGACGGACATGGGTGACGGCAATATACGCTCCACATTTCATGTGGGCGTATAAAAAATTGTAAACAAACAATAAAATGTCTGAAAATTCCGATCACCCGACCATTTTCAGTTGACAGATCACAATAGATAACAATGATTACTTGACCAGCGGTGTTAACTACACAACTGACATTATGAATATAAGAAAATGACCTAATGAAAATGTAGGTTACCGATGCGATGTGGAAAATATTTTCAATTTACGCAATTGACCGAAATTACAGTAGCCTAGCCGTAGTGTTACACAGTTGCAAAGCTATAACTGTGCCATTTGATTTCCCCCATCATTTTTAGATAAATTGAAATATTTTAGATATATGAAGCATTAGATAATAAAAAAAACTTGTCCTGTTGGCATTGGAAAATTTCCTTAAATTTTAAATTTCTTATGACAATACTAATGGTGAAGATTGAATAAAGAGGATTTCCATGTGATTAATTGACAGAACAAGGCTTTGTGTTAGGAAACCCTACAGTATTCGGAGGACTCTCGCAGATTGTTTTTGCAAGAATCCTTCAGGATTCTCCTTGATTCGGACGAATTTTTAGGCCTGCTCCCTTTAAAATCATATAAGGTCATTACAGGGTACAAATTACTTTTTTTATTTGCATAGCAGTTTTAAATTTTGTGGAGCAATTTCTTCTGTGAGTGTTGAATTTGTATAGCACTTTTTTAAAACTCTTGCTATATAGAAGCTACGTATGATTAATAAAAAACATGAATAGTATCATTAAATAACCTTAATTCAAGATTTGTATTTAAATACCAGTACAAAGATAGTGGACCACGGCCATATACGCCTAACGAAAAAGTCGAAAAAGGAAAAAATTTAATCAGGAGAAAACTAAACTTTCTCAAACCTTTCGATTTAGGTCCAATAACATCCATTTTAAGTTTCATCAAAATCGGTTGAAAACTAAGAGAGTAATAGCATATTTAAGATTTAGGGCAAGGGCAATAACTCTGCTTGTAACGATCGAAAATAGCTCAAATTCGAACTTGATCTTCGTTTTCTGAATATATATACACATATCAAATTTCATTTGATTCCGTCAAAAACTCTAGTTTTTAGAGCGTTTACAAGGAAATATTGATGGACGGACCGACGGATTTGGGGCAAGGGCAATAACTCTGCTTCTAACGATCGAAAATAGCTCAAATTCGAACTTGATCTTCGTTTTATGAATATGTATACACATATCAAATTTCATTTGATTCCGTCAAAAACTCTAGTTTTTAGAGCGTTTACAAGCAAATGTTGATGGACGGACCGACGGATTTGTGGCAAGGGCAATAACTCTGCTTCTAACGATCGAAAATAGCTCAAATTCGAACTTGATCTTCGTTTTATGAATATGTATACACATATCAAATTTCATTTGATTCCGTCAAAAACTCTAGTTTTTAGAGCGTTTACGAGCAAATGTTGACGGACGGACCGACGGACGGACGGACCGACGGACGGACCGACGGACGGACGGACGGACAGGGGTGACTACAATATACGTCCTCATAGAGAGATGAGGGCGTATAAAAAATTAATACAAAAGAAGAAGCATTTCTTTCACCTTATAATGCACGTTCCTTTCGACCTTGGAGAAAACCTTTGTAAAACACCGTAAATAAAGTGTACCCTTCCAGACGAAATAATCAAAAAGTTGGCCAAACGAAGACACCATATTATTAAGCAATAATATTGCATTTCCAACAACAATGTTTTTACCTACACAGGCCTACACATTTATATTTCTGCACAAATGGCTTTTCTATACTCCTCATATCTTCTTAGTTATATTTGAAAGTGGTCATACTTGCATTTGTCATTTTTATTCCCGTAACATTGAGTCTAAATTTCAAGGTCGTACGGGTTAGTCTCTGATGCCCAGACTATACCTTTCTACGACAAAGCTATTAATAGGGACTGGATGATAGAGGCTACGTACAGAAAAACAAACAATCCGAATCCGATAATATTTAAATCTACGGAAATGGATATTCATTAGTTGTTATTATTTTGTTACTAATTTCTATAGGCCTATTTCGTTCGATAAATGACGAAGCTTGAGTTTTTGCTTTATATCAACCAAGTAGGTCATTTCAATGCTGCGCCTCCCCCGAAAGGTCATCTAGCTATCAACTTTAGTATATTCCTTACTCGGCACAATCTGTGACTATGATACTATTTATAGTAACAATCATGCCTCCATTGTTTCTGTGACGAATCTCGGGCTTCGAGTTATTTTAATGCCAAGGTGTGACAAATTAAAGGATTCTCAATGTTTTCCTGATCAAATTAGAAGTTGAATTTTTAATAATTATTAGAAAATATTATGTATCGCAAAAAAACTGCTCTACTGACGGAAATTACATCGCATTTTGCCGAAAATTGTATCGCAAACTGCGATGCGATACCGCTTATTTTACTCCCTGCCATTATGAACAAAATTTATCCTTATATGTTGAAATTGTGTCATGTTAATTAATAAAGTTCACTTCAGTGAGTAGTTAATCCGGTATCTCTTTGTTGTCCCGCTTCAATAAACAGTCCAATAATTCCGCCATTTTGGTTTACTTAGGCCACACCAATTTGATTTGTTGTTCTTCGGGATTTCTACCCTTCAAACTAGGAGCGAGCGAGCGAAATTTTTTTTTTTTTTTTAATTAAAAAATTTAAGATTCCAAATATTGGAAAATAAGATAAATTGAATGATGCGAGCGAACATTTTTTTATTATAAAAAAATAAACACGGCTATGTAAAAGAGGGGAGCGAGAAAGCTTAGTATGTAACAAGTAATGTTTCAACAACTTTAAACATCAACAAACAAGGGCTTTAAAAATCATTCAACATAACATTTGAACTCTTCACTTTAGAGGTTAGAGTGGTTGAAATCAACAAGTTACTATTCAACAGAAGGCAATGGCGCAGGGTTGAAGCAGTGTTCACAAAAAATGTTATGGTTATTATGTTAAAAAATTAATTCAGAGTGTGACTATCACTCTCTTAAAAATATAAAATATATAAGATTATCATAAAAAATATATAGCCTATTATCTGTAAAGTGAAGACAAAACTATATTGAGTATTCCAGAGTGCCTCAAGTATTTCAGTATCTCCTTTGGTTGACTTATCTTTAAAAATATACATAAAATATATCTTTGTTAAGTATTTCTTACAAATCTTAAAAATATGAAAATAAAAATTGTACCAGTACATCCCCAAAACAAATTAGCATTTCAGAAGAAATTGACCAGGAATTTGATAGGAATTTTAAATAGCATTATATCATATGTTTGACATGCTAATTTGTTTGGGGCAGTACCAGTACAATTTTTTATTGATGACTTTCATATATTCAAAGTTGTACGAAGGGAACGGTACAACAATACATCATATTTTTATCAATTAAACTACAGTTATCATAGGTTTTACTTTGTAATAAATGATTTGTCAGTTCTGTTGGGTGGCTGACAAACTAACAGTCAGAAAACACTTAAGAGACAGACATGGCTCAACACAGAAATTACTTCACTGGCTTCTAAAAAAAAATTTTCCCCATGATTTGGGTTTTAAACCATTAGAGAAACATTCAGTCATTTGGTCATATTTTTTCAATTTGATTTTCGTGAATAATATTGTCATCTTTCGTTTCTGGTACCGTCACCACGGACGCTACAGTTCTGAAGACTTCTAAAAACGTGGTCTCATGGCTGACAAAATTATAAGCAGTAAATGGCCATATCAATCATGATGTACTAAAGCTTACTACCAGAAGCATGATAACAAATGTATTGTTGACAAAATACATAATATTCCGGTACCTATTTTTAAATTTGGAGAATCGGTGTTATCTACAGATGGCATTGACAAGCAACATGGCGAAGTGAAAATTTACGATTGACCACTGTATAAACCTTCTATACTAATTTGATATACGAATAACAGTCTGGATAATTGATACAAATTTATTAGAGGGCGCTACAAACGAAGTGCGTTCGATAAACACTTCTAGACTTCAGGTATATTTACGATTGACCAGTGCATACATACGATAATGGATTTGAAATACGAGAAACCGACATGAAAAATTGTTTGAGAATGAGAGCGGCAAATTTTTTTGTTTTTTTAAAAACAAAATTGTAAGTATTTAGAAAATAGGAGCGGGACATTAAAAATGAGGAGCGGCATTTTAATTATTTTTTTAAAATAAAACTACGAAAATTAGAAAAATGTGTGCGGGAATTCCGACGAACAACAAATCAAATTGGTGTGGCACTTTGCCAGTACCAATAAGTTGGATATTAGACTTCGAAGAACAAAAGATTGTATTTTAATTAGTATTATAGAATGATTGGATCATACAAGGATTGTGTTGTATAGTTTTAGTAATACTTTATACCTGAAATAAAAATCTCAATGATATGTTAGTCTGGTACATTTCCCTGTTACTTATTCATGTTATATCTTTTATCATATCTTGTCATGTTACTGTGGCAATCAGATTTTTGTGGGACTTTGCTACCGCAAAGTCCCAGTTTGTTTTCGAAATGTCTATTCTTTTTTTTTTTTCGATTTTTCCACAGGGCACACAGCCTAAACTATGCTAGCTGCAACATTTCTGAAATATGTTCTGACGTCGGCGACGTACTTTTTAAATATAAATTGGAACATTTTTGCAAAAGTGCAAATTGCACATTGCAACCTGAGCAAAAACGGGTTTTTTGACCCTTGAAGCCACATTTTTCGGCCGATTTTGCTCGGGTTTTCATATTTGAAATCTGTGACTAAATTCTGATGTGATACAAGTTAAAAAATTTCGTAGCATACATTTTTTGGCCGATTTTCGAAATCTTTGGGTCATTTTTCAGTTTTTTTCGGATTAATCTGACATTTTGATAAAAGATGCATGTCACTAATGTAAACAATTTGACGTATTCAACATTTTTGCATCACTTCCGGTTAAAGTTGAAAATCGATTTTCACTTCCGGTTGAATAACTTCCGGTGTAATTGAAATAATTCAACAAAATTATGTTCATCGGTATTAATCGTAATTCTATGGCCGATTTTAAAATAAAATTTAGTCCGAAAAAAATACTTTGGCCGCCATCTTGATTTGACACTTTTTCATAACACTCAAAATGGGGCTTCGGAGACGAAATACCAGATGAGTTTTCATTGGTCCAAATTTGTGACAAAATTTGAGTTATTTATAGACTCACCTAGTATTTCGTCTCGAAGCAAGCGGAAAATGACCTACAATGAAGTTGTCCGAACCATGTTCGCTACGCTTGGAACTCAAAAATGGTAATTACTCCGTCGTAAACCCGTCTATCATTCAAAATCTGCTTTATTTACCTAAATATATCGGTTAGACCAAAGACTTGACAGTTTTCGGGGCGAAGAAAAGCGCCAAATTTCTTTTTCTATTTTGACCCCAAAATTAGTGTCCTCCCTTCTCATTTTTCTTATCACCGTATAACAAAATTTAAAGACAATATACAACTCGATCTTCGGTAGCAATATTTTCCGTTATGAAATTTGATACCGGTACCAATGGCTAGATCGATGTATAAAATCATGCCGTCAGCAATATTTGTCATGCAATGTCAGAACAAGAAATATGCAAACTTGAACCAGTTTTATTGAAATTTAGTTCAATGACTATGTTGTAAAGAAATTAAAAGTATTTTTATTATTTGGTTATGCAACTGATATCAAGTTGATGTAAGCGGTAAAATTTTGGAAAAAATTTTGAAGTGACCTAGATTTCGTCGGAAGACAGTAAAGATGTTTTTTATCGTTTTTTTTAGTTGGCAATACATAAAATTTTCTAATTAAAAAATCGAACTTATTATTATTAATTATGAGGTTGGGTGACTTTAAACAATGAGATCCCGTTAATTTGTCACACCTTAGATCCGTGGTTCTCACCGATTTTTTCCTGCGACCCCATTTCCACCATCGAGCGTCTTGTTGCGACCCCATGCCAAACCCTTTTAGTCACAAAGCAACCATTTACCTATAATTTAATCTAAAAATGTACATATATTAGTACCATTAATAAAGTATTATACCAGCATCATTATCTGTGTAATGAAAGTCTGGAATCTTCAGAATTTATTATGAAATTCCTTGCACTATGCGCTCATAGCGTGGTAAGAGAACATATCAAACAGTCACACAAATGAGTGTCCGTACTACGGGACCGATACTTTGTTTTTGTTTGTACCATGTTTGAGAAGCCAGCTTCACACACGTAGGTTGTGCCGAACCGTACAAGAGTTATCATAGACAATAGTTTTCATAGAAAACAAAATAGAAAATCTTGGTAGATAGTATATAGCCACTGCAGTGCTAGGGAATAATAGATTGAAAAAAAAAACAATCAGGAAATTAACCCAGCGACCCAAGCGACCCCAAGACGGCCCCGCGACCCCACCATTTCGTCTCTGAGACCCCACTTGGGGTCGCGACCCTGCATTTGAGAACCACGGCCTTAGATTGAGGAGGGCTTAGAATCTGTACAGAAACAAAGGAGGCAATAAAGGCCTATAGGGCCTACTATAAATAGAATCAAAGTGCTGACACGGGAAATTAGCAGATTTATTATCTGAATTCATATTGCAATGGTTCATTATTTATAGATATTTGAAGAACGATCAAAATCAAATTGATGACAGATTTAAATTGATTAATTTTGGGTTTGACAGTACCTTGGCTTTTGAAAGACTCAAACTTTATCAGTCCACTAAATTTATCGACTAGTTTTATAATTTATAGCCTACCTACACGTGGTCTCAAATTGTGACTAAACTCAAGTTTCTATAAATAACTCTACAGACACAACACAATTATAGTTCTCAGACAGAAAGTAATGAAATTAACAATAACTTACGTTTAAAAACAAACGGTTAGGTAAAATTCTTAACATTATGAACTTTGAAGACGATTTTAAGAAATAAAAATGTGGAAAACAATTTTTCAATTTATCCAATTGTACTTCCGGTCTTGATTAGTTTCATTTATAGGACAATTCGACCAAACATACAAACTTTTAGGATGAATCGATCAATCAATAAAAGTATAATATTCTTCAGTGAACCAGTCAGTGTAGAGATCAGAAAGTTGGAAATCAAAAATAAGAGTAGTCTAATGCTGCTTTCCTTGCAAAATTTCCCATATAACACACAGGTACATAGGGACAGGTTAGTTTATATTGGTGCCTTTGAGTCTTGAGTGAGGACCCCGAATAATCCCTATGCAGGATATTTTTTTTCTTGAATGAAGTTTATTGAAATTGTATATTTGCTGGAAATTGTGTTTAAAATTTTTGCCGGTCGACTGATATTAGACCTATTCTCTTTATAATAACACTTGAAGGTAAGACACTATCGTCTTGTTGACATGAGATACCACTTGCCTATCATCTTAAAATATTTTTAATAAACGATCCTGCCTTTCGTGTCAATGACTTCTTTCAATTCCATAATAATTTTTCTTCATCTCCATAGAAAGTTTTATTAAATCAGAGATCATTTAGTCCAGTTACTCGGTGTTTTTCTCAATTTGACAATTTTCCGATGAATGGTTTTTGAGTTATTGCCCTTGACTTAGTCAAAATTTGTCGAAATAGGCTTGTGAACGCGATAGAGACTACAGTTTTCACTTGATTTGAATGAAATGTGGTATGATTGTTGGTATTTATGAGATCTTGGACAAGTTCGAATTTGACAATAATTCGATGAACAGTTTTCCAGTTAATGCTCTTGACTTAGTCAAAACGCTTTGAATTCGACAGTTTTTTGATTGGCCACTTTTGTTTTGATATTTCATTTGTCATCCAAATAATTTAGGGGAACTATGAGATAATTATAAAAAATATAAACACTATAAGTCACTTCTTTTTATTTATATAAGTATAAGTATTATTTTTATTTTCATAAATTAAAATAAGGATATTCATCTAACAAACACAATGTTTTATTTTTAACTACCTCTTGGAATTTTTAAATCAAACAGATATAATTTACCTCTACTTCTGTTAATGGACTTGAATTGATGTCTTTTGTTAGTCGACTTGAATTGATGTCTTTTATTAGTGGACTTGAATTGATGTCTTTTGCTAGTGGACTTGAATTGATGTCTTTTATTAGTGGACTTGAATTGATGTCTTTTATTAATGGACTTGAATTGATGTCTTTTGCTAGTGGACTTGAATTGATGTCTTTTGTTAGTCGACTTGAATTGATGTCTTTTGCTAGTGGACTTGAATTGATGTCTTTTATTAGTGGACTTGAATTGATGTCTTTTATTAGTCGACTTGAATTGATGTCTTTTATTAGTGGACTTGAATTGATGTCTTTTGCTAGTGGACTTGAATTGATGTCTTTTATTAGTGGACTTGAATTGATGTCTTTTATTAATGGACTTGAATTGATGTCTTTTATTAGTGGACTTGAATTGATGTCTTTTATTAATGGACTTGAATTGATGTCTTTTATTAGTGGACTTGCATTGATGTCTTTTATTAGTGGACTTGAATTGATGTCTTTTATTAATGGACTTGAATTGATGTCTTTTATTAGTGGACTTGAATTGATGTCTTTTATTAGTGGACTTGAATTGATGTCTTTTATTAGTCGACTTGAATTGATGTCTTTTATTAATGGACTTGAATTGATGTCTTTTATTAGTGGACTTGAATTGATGTCTTTTATTAATGGACTTGAATTGATGTCTTTTATTAGTGGACTTGCATTGATGTCTTTTATTAGTGGACTTGAATTGATGTCTTTTATTAATGGACTTGAATTGATGTCTTTTGTTAGTGACTTGAATTGATGTCTTTTGTTAGTGGACTTGAATTGATGTCTTTTGTTAATGGACTTGAATTGATGTCTTTTGTTAGTGGACTTGAATTGATGTCTTTTATTAGTGGACTTGAATTCATGTCTTTTTTGTCGTTAGATGCAGATACAACCATGTTAGTAATTCTTCATTTCATGTTTGGTTTTATATTGAGGGCAGTTTTGTCTGCCACAATTTAATATTGATTGTGTTAGATGTAATTGGAATTTTTTTAGATGAAAGTTTCAGGAATTTGTGAGATACACCGTTGTCAGTGGTTACAGTATCTTTGATCTGAAAAGGAAACATTCATCTTTACTGATAACAATTTGGGTGAGCATTCATAAAAGTTTTTTTTACGATTATTTGTTTATTTATTCTTCGTTCACATTGTATAGTGGCCATTTTAACCCTTGATTTAATAAAAATATATTAAATGTAAAGACAACTGGGGTAGTAAAATAAACATCACGGTTGTCAGATTTTTATATGCCTACATTTTGTCTTTCTGTGGGTTGCTAATTGTATCTACCCAGCATTGTTGTGGGTAGACCAACAAGATGACTATAAATAATACTGTTTGTTTAAGACACACGACTATTTGCCCACATGAAAGGGGGTGGGGGCATAAATATATTGTCGTCACCCGTGTCCGTACGTCCGTCAACAATTGCTCGTCTACACAACTTTGTGTGAGTGTTCGTAATCACCCAAAGATAAACCCTATTGAAAATCAGCAAAATTGAAAACATATTCTAGCGGACAGACACCACAAGAAGTACCTGAGAAGCCTCTCAAACAATTTTAAAAAGAATGGAATGGATTAAAAGTCAAACCCCTTTAACCTACAGATAAACGAGGCTATAAAGACTCCAGTTTTCATCTGATTTTAATGAAACTTTATGATGCGTTAGATTGATAAGATCTTGGTCAAGCTCAACTTTGACGTTTTTTCGATGAATGGTTTTTAAGTTATTGCCCTTGACTTTGATAAAGGAGTGAAAAATGAATCGTTAACACAATAGAAGCAATAGTTTTCATCTGATTTAATAGAAACTTGGTGTGATCCTTAAAAGGATTGTAAAGATGTTCCAATGTCCATTCTGACATGTGTGGTTCTTTACTTTAACGCGTGTTATGACGTCACCCCACTGCATATGTATCAATAGTAGCTTCCGGTAGATCAGTGGGGTGGCGTTTAGTTTAAGTGTAATTGCAATAAGAACACACGTCAGAATGGAAACTTGAATGGCGCAAATTGATGCTATGAGTGTCCCACTTTTTCATAAGGCCCTACAGTTAAATTTCCAAAAGCAAGTATTAAGATAGTGGACCACAGCTATATACGCCCACCACCACGGCATACGGTTGGTAAAACGAAAAAGCCTTAAATTTGATCAGAAGTAAATTAAACATACTCAAACTTTTTGATTTAAGTCCAATAACATCCATTTTAAGTTTAATCAAAATCGGTTGGAAACTAAGAGAGTAATAGCATATTCAAGATTTTGGGGCAAGGGGCAATAACTCTGTTTCTAATGGTCGAAAAAAGCTCAAATTCGAACTTGATTTTTGTGTTACACATACCGAATTTCATTTGATTCCATAAAAAATTCTAGTTTTTAGAGAGTTTACAAGCAATTGATGTTGATAGAAGTACTCACTGTATAGAGATTAAAGGGCGATAACTTCGCTCATTGAATCTATCTTCAAATTCAATTTTTTTTTATTTTCAATGAGATCAACAAATTCAGATTCATTGCATGGTTGTAAATTTTCTACAACCCAAGTAAAAATGGGTGTTTTGTTCGTTGCCATCTCTATTTTCAATTTTTTTCCACAGTTTAAGATTGTCAGGTGGAGTTATCCTTCACGAGCAGAAGACTACACACGCATGCGTACAGATGTTGTTTTGTAACGTTCCGGTAACAGAGGTCGAATAGACAAAAAAACAACAAAATTTCCAGCGAAAAACTTAAGAAGTGGTTGCCTAGCAATATACGCCCACTTACTACATAAATTGTCAATATATCAAGGAATGTTACTATCTTAATTTTTGTTGGATAGTGCTGAATTCAAACTTGTCCAAGATTTGGGTGTAAAACTCCGTGAATTTTTGTCGAATCGAACCCAAATTCGAATTTGTCCGAGATCTTATGAATATAATCCTACATACAAAAACTGTGGTCTCTATTGCGTTCACAAGCCAATTGTGGACAGACGGACGGACCGACGTGTCAGTAATATAGTATAACACATCGTCTGCTAATTGGCACCTAGCCAAGTCAGTCACATGACTTGTGTAGAGAGCATGTTGGGTAATATCCGTGCAGGAAGGATAGCGTCACTTGTATCCTAGCTATAGACGTGTGAAGGTGGTGGGGTTTTGCCTGTGTGTTTACATGTATGTGAATAAACTATATTTGATATTTCCACTGTATTGAGTGACTTAACATGGTAGCAGAGCCTGTTCAATAAGGATCCACGTTGGAACAATTTTAAAAGACGCAGAAAAGACTTCTTATTCCAACAAGAAAGAAAGAGATACGACTGCATCCAGGTCTATCGCTTTCTCAATGGAATAGATGGCATACCTAACCAAGAATTCATCCCAAGATCCAAATTTACAAAGACGAGAGGCCACGCCCATAAAATTGAAAAACGAACATCCAGACTTGACATCCGCAAGTACTTTTTTACCTCAAGAGTTGTAAACAACTGGAACTCTCTACCAGAATATGTTGTCGCCTCTGATACTCTGAACCAATTCAAAAGCAACCTAAACAAAGCCTGGAAGTCCGACAATATTAAATTCAACCCTTCCACAATGCAGTAACCCTGTTATCGAGACCCCAATAAAACCAGAGATTTTATATTTTATATTTATTTTTCACGTATGCGCACACAAACAAAAAAAATCACAAGGTGATCTAGAAGCATTTATTGCTTATTACAGATCGAAGATCAGTAAGAAATCAGTAAGAAATCAACGAAGTCGACCGGAAGCCGGGAGGTAAACAACCAAAATGGCGTCGTCGTACAAAACCCCACCACCGTTCAACATTGAATCGAAGTCGTACTCGAGATGGGTGGATGAAATTAGGGCATGGGAGAATCTTACTGATCTGGAACCTAAAAAG
This sequence comes from Lottia scabra, assembly GCA_029955415.1. Classification (NCBI taxonomy): domain Eukaryota; kingdom Metazoa; phylum Mollusca; class Gastropoda; family Lottiidae; genus Lottia; species Lottia scabra. Next base: position 504,193 of record JARJEI010000038.1, read on the forward strand.
AGAGCGTTGGCGATAGCGCTGAGTTTTAGTGAACAAGGAAATATTAGGGACAAAGTTTTTAGTGAATTGGAGATCGATACACTTACTGAAGAAAATGGCGTAAAAACATTGCTTGACTTTTTGGATAAATTATATAAAAAAGATTCTTTGACCGAAGCCTATGAAGTTTACATTGAATTTGACAGATTCAGAATTCGACATTTGCTAAGGGAATGCCCCGATTCATATGAGAGCATGAGACAGAATAAAAGTGTTGACGAAAAAGCTGTTTTATTCACTGGTAATGATGATAACGAATTACAGGACTTGACTGCTGAATCCTTTAACAGTGCAGTTCTAGACTCAGCATGTACATCGACAGTTGCAGGGGAGGGATGGATGTCCACATATCTAGATAGTCTTGGTGAAAATGAAAAGGGACGTGTTGTACAAGAACCAGGTGAAAAGGTGTTCAAATTTGGAGGCGGTAGGCGTTTAAAATTCAAGTGTAAGGTGACATTTCCGTGTAAGATGGCGGGTGTAGAATGTTCTATAGTGGCAGACGTAGTGGAAAGTGACATTCCTTTGTTATTGAGTAAAGAGGCGATGAAGAAGGCGAAAATAAAGTTGGATCTTGAAAATGATTCTGCTGAAATTTTTGGTAAGACCATCACATTAGACTGCACTTCGGCTGGTCATTATTGTATCCCGTTGGAACAAGATGAAGAAATTCTCATAACTATCGGAGAAGAAAGGAAAATGATAGATAAATTAATTAAGCAATTTGCACATCCATCTTCTCGTAGACTCTAATCTTTGATGAAGGATGCAGGTGCTTTAAATGAAAACTGTTCGAGAATAATTGATGATCTTGAAGAAAATTGTGCTGTCTGCAAAAGGTATCGACAAACTCCATCGCGACCAATTGTATGTCTACCTTTGGCCACACAATTTAACGATGTTGTTGCCTTAGACTTAAAATTTTGGAAAGCTGGTGTATATTTGCTTCATATTATAGATATGGCCACTAGATTTAGTATTGCTTCGGTTATTTACAATAAAACACCGGATACTATCATTGAGCAGATTTTGATCAAATGGATTGGAGCCGGTTTTGGTGCACCAAAAAAATTCCTTGCAGATAATGGAGGTGAATTTGCAAATGAAAGTTTTCGCGATATGTGTGAAAATATGAACATTGAAGTTTTGAACACTGCAGGTTATTCTCCCTGGCAAAATGGACTTTGCGAAAGAAACCACGCAATAGTGGACGATTGTGTAAAAAAGATTCGAGAGGACAATCCGCAGTTGAAGCTAGATGTTGCATTGGCATGGGCAGTAAATGCAAAGAACTCGCTTCAGATGGTATACGGATGGAGTCCTCACCAACCCAAATCTACCTAGTGTTCCAAATGATAAATTGCCAGCACACGAGGGCACAACACATAATGAACTCTTTGCAAACCATCTTAATGCCTTACATTCTGGTAGACGAGCTTTCATAAAGGCAGAAACTTCAGAAAGAATAAGGAGAGCCTTGCGTCATCAAGTTAGGGGGAATCCTGATGAACATTTTCAAACCGGTGACAAAGTATATTATAAGAGAGAGGACAGTCAAAAGTGGAAAGGGCCTGGGTGTGTTATTGGGCAAGATGGTAAAGTGGTGTTTGTTAGACATGGCAATATCTATGTCAGAGTACATCCTTGCAGACTTATAAAGATTGGAGAAGGATCACCTGAAGTTTTGAATAAAGAAACAGATAATGGTGAAAAGTTGGAACTGGTGCCACCCGTCACAGAATCTGTTGATGATGATCTTGATGAGCCAACCCCTCCACCATCAATCATAGATCACCCTACTGCCCCTATAGTCCAGAAAGAAGAAAATATTACAGTAAAAGAAAAGAGAAGTCTTCCTAAAACAGGTGATGTCATTTCATATAAACTTTTAGATAGCAATGATTGGAAAAAAAGCGTTGTAATTAGCAGAGGGGGAAAAGCGACTGGAAAAAACTGGGCATATTTAAATTTACAGGATGAAAACGAACAGCATGTCAAGGGTTTAGATTTTGTACAGATGTTAAAGAATGGAAATTAGAATCGGAAGAGAGCGTCCAAATTAACCAGTCCAATGTCAATAACAAACTTGAAGGGGCTAAAGGGAAAGACCTCTTGAATTGGAAAAACTTTAATGTGTATAGTGAAGTGGAGAATAGCGGACAAAATTATGTAAGTTCTAGATGGGTTATTACAGAAAAAATAATTGAGGGGGAAATTGTGTATAAGGCACGACTTGTAGCCAGGGGATTTGAGGAGTCTGATATTAAATCTGATTCGCCTACTGCTAGGAAAGAAACTATGCGCATTATGTTAGCTTTGTGTGCTACTTTAAATTGGAAATGTGAACCAATTGACATTAAGGCTGTATTTCTCCAAGGAAAACCAATGTCTCGTGAAGTGTATCTTAAACCTCCTAAAGAGGCTGTGAATAATAATAAATTGTGGAAACTAAACAAATGCGTATACGGTTTAAATGATGCGTCCCGACACTGGTTTATCAGTGTAAAAGAAGAACTAATTCAATTAGGATGTGTTTAATCTATTATAGATCCAGCACTTTTTTTCTGGCATGATAATGACCAACTTGGGGGCATATTCATAATGCATGTAGACGATTTTTTGTGGTCTGGAAGCAAAATATTTCGAAATTTAATTATTGATAAAATTCAGAGTAAATATGAAAGTGGAAGGGAAGGTATTGGCATATTCAAATATATTGGGCTTGAAATTAGTCAAAGTGAAAATGGCATTCTTATGCACCAGAAAAGCTATGCTGAGTCTATCGATGTTGTTGAAATTGCATTAAATAGATTAAAATGTAAACAGGATAGTCTAAATCCTGAAGAAACTAGGTCATTACAGGAAATAATTGGGCAGTTGAATTGGTTAGCAAACCAAACTCGTCCAGACTTAAGTTATGATGTTCTTGATATTGTGTCTGTGTTAAGAACCCCAAAGTTGAAACTTTAGCATTTGCTAATAAATTAGTCAGAAAGGTTAAAAATGATAATTGTGAAATCCTCTTTCCTAGTTTAGGGGACTTAAAGAATATTCAGTTTGTTTTATTTTCAGATGCTTCATATGCAAATTTAGGGAATGGGGTCTCTAGTGCAGAAGGGTTTGTAATTTTCTTACTTGGAGATAATGGGAAATGTTGCCCAATTGCATGGGCTGCTAAGAAAATAAGGAGATGGGGCTCATACAGGATCCTGTACTCAAGCACCTGTGATAAAAACCACTGTGATGCATCTGAAAACGGTCAACATAATACTTAGAACAATAAAATAAGTGAAGGAATCGCACTAAGGGCGTTGACAATCATGTATCTGACAATGGTGAATGTCGTGCGCACTCTGGGTTGGGTCAACATGCTCCAATTTCACGTTCCCTTAGTTGCCAGGACACAGTGTCAGCTGATATGGTTTTCTTGGGTTTGGGGGAAATGGGCAAGGGGCGAACTGAAAAACATGGTTACCACGTTTAAATTTCCCATATCACCCTGTTGCACTTCCCCATAAACTATTCCTATTTCGCCCCTTGTCCTCCGTTTTTCAGTTCGCCACTTGCGCATACAGGGGGAAAATGGCAAAGAGACGTACTGGGAAGGGGCAAAAAAGAAATAGTTTGGGGCGAAGTGCAAAGGGGTGATATAAGAAGACACCTTGCCACTCGAGATCAATTGCTATCAAAAGTAAACACTTGGTATATGGGCGCCATGTTAAAATGTCCGTTGTAAGTGTATTCCATCCATTAATAAAGAAGGGTGATTGTCTGTTAGCATTATGACGAGAGAACACACACTTTATTTATAAGAAATTTCAAAATATGAATTTTCTACGATGTTTAAGTTTAATCAAATCAGAATTTCATACAAAACATAATGCAATAATAATAATAATTAACATAAAAGAAGTTTATACAAAACAATATAACATAGAAATTATAATAACATAAATATCATTTCATTTATCTTAGGTGTTTAATGTGGAGGGTTTGTATACTCGATTGAACCAATACACCCTGAAGAGAAATTATTTATAACTTTATTTGCTTATTTCATTTTTATAAGTAGGCTGAGATGGTGAAGATGACCTCACACTAAATATCAGAAAGAGAGATAAAGAGATATCAATCTAAGAGAATTAGGGATCAACAATAAAACATACTTTGATCTGGGTGATATATGATAGCAGGAGAAATGTCAATCAACACACTATTGAAGAAGATAGCTTGCCAGGCAAGGTAATATACGCCCACTGGCAGGTTTGTTTACAAAAAAAACACACTATTGAAGAAAATCAGTCGAGTCGTTACAATTTAGAATTAGTATGTGTATTACATATGAAATGTTATTGCTACATAGTGTATTGTTATGATTAAGGTTGTATGTTTTGTCAATTCATATTTTGTCGTAAATGACTTGCTACAAACTTCACAAATTTACAGTTTCACTCAAGTATGTTGACTTTTTATATGTCTTGTTAAACTACTACTTGTGCTATATGCCTTATTACAAAAATTACAAGTGTAGGGTTTCTCTCCAGTGTGTGTCCTTGTATGTACTATCAATTCACCTTTTGTTGTAAATGACTTACTACAAACTTCACAAGTATACGGTTTCTCTCCAGTGTGTTTCCTCATAATATGTCTTGTTAAATTAATACTTTGGCTAAAAGACTTATTACAAACATCACAAGTGTAGGGTTTCTCTCCAGTGTGTGTCCGCGTATGATTTGTTAAATTTCTACTGTTGTTAAAAGACTTATTACAAACATCACAAGTATAGGGTTTCTCTCCAGTGTGTGTCCTTGTATGTACTGTCAATTCACCTTTTGTCGTAAATGACTTGCTACAAACTTCACAAGTATATGGTTTCTCTCCAGTGTGTTTTCTCCTTATATGTGCTGCCAAATTACTTTTTGCACTATATGCATAGCCACAAACTTCACAAATATAGGGTTTCTCTCCAGTGTGTGTCCTTGTATGTCCTGTTAAATGACCTTTTTGTCTAAATGACTTACTACAAACTTCACAAGTATAGGGTTTCTCTCCAGTGTGTGTCCTTGTATGTATTTTCAATTCAGTTTTTGTTTTAAATGACTTATTACAAACTTCACAAGTATAGGGTTTATTTACTGGTGGTTCTTTACTTGTGTTATCATTGTTGTTTCCACCAGGATTTGAAGAAGATAATAATGACTGACATGTATGAAATTCCCGAAGACATGTTTCTTTCCTTACTGGATTTGTAAACTTGTGAACTTGGTACTGAAGATTTCCAATGCAATTTTGTACGGAACTGGAGTTGAGAATAACTCGCTTTTCATTGTGAAAATTTTCACATCCAAAGGCAGCATGTCTTCCTTGATAGACTGTCAGTCTAAGAGAGATAACTCTTGTTAACACTAGTTGTATCTTCATTTCATACTGAAAAAGAAATTAATAATATTACTATCCTTATTTAAACCAATTCTTTAAGTGATTTTCAATAATTTCTTGTGGTTTGAATGGATAATACTTAGTATTATAGAATGATTGGATCATACAAGGATTGTGTTGTATAGTTTTAGTAATACTTTATACCTGAAATAAAAATCTCAATGATATGTTAGTCTGGTACATTTCCCTGTTACTTATTCATGTTATATCTTTTATCATATCTTGTCATGTTACTGTGGCAATCAGATTTTTTTTTATATTTTTCAGATTCTCTAGATTGTGGATTATTGAATAAAAATATTTTTAATGGTTTAACTAACTGAACAAACAATATTGTCTCATTAGAGAAAATATCTACTTTCTTGCCACATTGAATTTTGAATTGAATTTTTTTAACTCATTTCACAAAATATGATTGTTCATTGCATGACATTAGTCTTAAAATGCTTTTGGGTCAAAAATGCCTGTCAATTCTGTTGTAACATACAGTAAAATTGATATTTCACCTTCTTGGCTTAGTTTAAATGCAGGAATTTTTGGTTGAAATGACAGAAATCTAAACTATGTTCTAAATGAGGTGTCAAATGTGAAATTAAATTTTAATAAACTACTTCAGCAACTTTTTAATTTAGTTCATTTTTAATAAACAAAAAGAGTTTTGCAGAGAAACTTTCAATTTCACCTAGATAAGATTGATATGTTTACTACATCATTTGACAATGAGGCTTGAGAAAATATGTTGTGTGTTCGCGTAGTAGCCTGTAACAGAACAACTATATTTTGGTCTTATCATTTGACTATTTTTACGATATATTGCTACTTGGTAGTCTGCTACACCAAATCATATAGGACTCACTCCACTAAAATTTTAATACAAATGATAGTATATGAATATAGTCATATCTTTCAGATTGTGATAAATAAAATAATTTTTAGAAGCAGAAGAATCAGTATGAAAACAGTCATTTCCTGTACATAACAGTGTTTACATCCAGCAGTGTTCTACTTTCAATTTGCTTAAATCAAAATTTTCTTGGTCATCATATTATTGAAATTTGAGAGAAGCATTGGTCAGGCTTTCATGTGATTTCTAGAAAAAGTTATAAAAGATTGAATTTTGTGATTTAAGGACGTTCCATCGAATTGTTCGTGCGCATCCCGTTGCGCATGTGTGTCGCGAGAAACTACAGACAGAGATTATCAAATATTAGCAGATTTGGTTAATCTTAATAATTCACAATTATATGATTTTAGTTTTACATTCCAATGGTCATTAGATCACTTTGAATACCTCAAACATAAGAGAAGTAATTTGTCATCATATAATGCAGTGATCAGCAGAAAGATAATAGCCGAAAAGTGTGCAGCATCTGGTTTAAAATTTAACCATTTATGTTTAGCTTTTGAACGTAATGGTGAATGAGGCATGTCCACATTATTGGGTGAAAAAGTTAATGGTAAAGTGAGAGTTACAAATAGAAAACTAGTCATTGAAAAACTTTGTGAATTTATCATGAATAAAAAGTAATGTTCTGATGAGTTATCTCCCTTTCGCCCATTATTTTATTGGACCCTACCCATCTTCACATCCAATTATTCGGAGAATGAGTTCGGTGACCCCCTTTTTTTATTGGCTTACATGAATTCTTATATAATGGAGAACAAAATGGTAAGAAATATAGCTTGCCAGGCAAGGTAACATACGCCCACAGATAGCTTTGATTGTAAGTGTGAGTGATTGTCAAGTCGGACAAGATATTCCTGTGAAAAATTATCCGATCATCCCAAAAATCAATAGGGATCATCTTCATAATGATGCACAATATAGCTAATAAAGTGAAACGTCAAGTTGGACACGATATTTCAGTGAAAAATTATCCGATCATCACGAAAATCAATAGGGATCATCTACATTATGACATTGACCCATAAAATCAAAATCAAAAGAATCGGTAAAGAATTGAAGCCTGTAGAGTGAGCACGAGATGCTCAATATAGCTAATAGAGTGAAACGTCAAGTCGGACACGATATTTCTGTGAAAAATTATCCGATCATCCCAAAAATCAATAGGGATCATCTTCATAATGACATTGACCCATAAAATCAAAATCAAAAGAATCTGTAAAGAATTGAAGCCTGTAGAGTGAGCACGAGATGCACAGTATAGCTAATACAGTGAAGCGTCAAGTCGGACACGATATTTCCGTGAAAAATTATCCGATCATCACGAAAATCAATAGGGATCATCTTCATAATGACATTGACCCACAATATCAAAATCAAAAGAATCTATAAAGAATTGTAGCCTGTGGAGTGAGCACGAGATGCACAGTATAGCTAATACAGTGAAGCGTCAAGTCGGACACGATATTTCCGTGAAAAATTATCCGATCATCACGAAAATCAATAGGGATCATCTTCATAATGACATTGACCCATAAAATCAAAATCAAAAGAATCTGTAAAGAATTGAAGCCTGTAGAGTGAGCACGAGTTGCACAGTATAGCCAATACAGTGAAGCGTCAAGTCGGACACGATATTTCCGTGAAAAATTATCCGATCATCACGAAAATCAATAGGGATCATCTTCATAATGACATTGACCAACAATATCAAAATCAAAAGAATCTATAAAGAATTGTAGCCTGTGGAGTGAGCACGAACTAAATGTGAACGGACCGACGGACCGACAGGGTGATTACAATATACGCCCATCTTTCGAGTGGGCGTATAAAAATAACAGATTTTAATTTTCGATAAGCAAATTATTGGTGTTTTTGTGCCTCTGGAGGCTTATTGACTAACTGGCATTAGAATATTTTTTTATCTGTAAATTAGTATTTTAGCATATTGCTATCAAAGTATTATTGAACCGTCTGGGATCATTTTATGTTGATTTTGTGCAAAAATCAAAATTGCAGAAGCGTAAAAACAGTGTGAATTGAGAGTCAAAAGTAGGTCAACTATTGTGCCCCACCCCTACACAAATAACGCCCTCTATCTCAAAAAATAAGTCGGTGACCTATGCTAATTTTTTCATTTTTTCAATACTGATATGTTTAGCTACCACCATGCAAAAAATCAGAAACTTCTAATTTAAATTGGTTATTCGGTGGAACCTCCTTAACATGGAAAGGAATGGCAAATAAATTAGTGGACTGACTCTATAAGGACTGAAAACAAATAACTGTTAAAGTTGAGTTTGATTGTTTTGAGAGTCCATATAAGAGAGACCTCTCAGGTCTTAACAAATTGGCCTACCTTTATAAATTTATGTTTTTCAGAAATTTCGAAGAATTTTCTTATCGATGGAATGTAAAAATTTCACAAGAATCTCCCAAAAGTGCCGTCTTACGTCGAAACAAAATTTAATAAACTCACAGGTCGACTTGAATCGCCATTTTTGTGTACTACCTTTTTCTATTTCTTCACAGAAGAGTTGAAAAATGTGGGCGGAGTTTACATGAATAAAGATAATGTGCTCCGCCTTTATGACGTAAAATGGCAGCCATCACTGATACAATTTTCGCTTGGAAACTTTCGATCAAAATAAAAGGTATTAATTCAGATAGGAGATCATTTAATTTACATTTTCATTTAATATTTTATGAAAATCTATCGAGATGTGCCGATTTTCAAGGACACAGGAGCTTATGGATTTGAATTTCCGCAATGAAATGATACAGCATGGCAGCCTGACGTTGACCAAATCAACGGCAGGTTTTATTGGGTTGTAGTCAATTGGACCCTAATCCTAAATGGTCCTAAATTTGGTCAAAATGGCCCTTGTAAAATGTCAAAATAGTACTTCGAAAAAGTCAAAATGGTCTAAAAAAAAAAACAACAGTTTGCATTGCAATAAAACTTGATACCAAAATCTTTGGGCAATTACAGGTTGTTGATTAGGCCCATACTTAATTGTTTTATGAAAATATTAGCAGTAAAAAGTCTTTAGCAACGGGAAAACTGTGGTGAAACTTTTAATATCAAAACCGGTGTCAAGGGCAAGGGAATCTGAGTTACTACACGTGGTCTCAAAATTGTGACTAAACTAAAGTTTCTATAAATAACTCTACAGACACAACACAATTCTTGTTGTCAGTCAGAAAGTAATGAAATTAACAATAACTTACGTTTAAAAACAAACGGTTAGATACAATTCTCAACATTTTGAACTTTGAAAGACGATTTTAGGAAATACAAATGTCGAAAACAATTTATTAACATGTATTTCCGGTCTTGCGTAGTTACCCCACTTTCTTTTATAGGACAGTTCGTCCAAACATACAAACTTTTAGGACGAATCGACCAACCGTCTGTTCAATTGAAGTAAAGTAAATAAAAAGATAAATAAGTGTTTAGTATCTAAACACCAAACCAGTGTCATGCGCACCAAAGTATATGAAATAATGATTTCTTGATACTTGTTGTGCATTTGTTGATGATTTGGGGGTCCTTCTCGATAGTTTAAGGTTGATTTCATGTCAATCAGATTTTTTTTAATGAGTTGACAGCCCTTTCAAACATGTCATAAAAATTTGACATTTCAAACCTTTGATACAAAATGTACATCAAACTTGGCATAATTGTAGACAATTACATTGACAAGAAACGTACAGAGCGATTTTCTAAAAAAAAAAAAAATCATTTTGGTGGTTACCATGGAAATAGGAAAATTTACGCGTAGGTACGGCGAACATTTTCCAGGGGCAAAACTAATTGGAATTTTTGAAAAAAAACTCTCTGTACGTTCCTTCCATATTGAATAAGATTTCAATCAAGACCAAGATCGTAATTTTCCAATTAAAAATGGCTGAGAAATCTTGTACCAACCGGGACACATTTTGCTACGTTTTCCTATTTTTTTTAGCAAAAACTAACGAAATACCTAACTTCTTGTCGATTTCTTTCATTCTATATAGTTTACAAATAAAGTGATAATAATTATCTACAATCTGAGCCCAAAAATAATAAGTAATTCGCAAAAATGCCATATCGTGTTTTTTTTCTCGAACGTTAAGGCAATCAATACCCTTAATGTGTACTTCCATATCTAATGTGCTGTGAGTGTGAACAATAGGTGCTCACAGTCTCATGCTGGTAGAGCCACCCTTTGATTGATTCTTCCATAGCAAAGGAATTAGGTAAAACAAACTTGTTGGATTACAATTGACACAAAAAGTATCAAAAAAAAAAAACAAAAATGAAATGAAATATTAATCATATAGAAAATATGGATATTTTTAGTTTCATAGGTACGGTGGCCCATATACGACAAATTTATTTTTTTCTATTTTGAATTATAAACTTCTGTTTTTATTTAAAAACTTGAATTTCTATTTAAAAACTGGAAACAGTTCGATATGTATAAGCAATCTGATTTTAATGGGTAACTGAGAGATTCAGCTACTTAGCACTTGGTATATTTTGAAAAAAAATCCTTTATAGTCTGAATGCTATAAAAGGGAAAATATATCGAACTGTTTCCAGTCATAATTCCTGTAGTTGTGGAGCTGGTACATCTTCTTCTACTTTTTATGCTGTCCATCGACATGAAAGATGTTTTGAATATTAATTTCCACCAGGGTGAAAAATCAAGTTTTTAAATCAAAATTCACTGAATTATCACCTAGGTGAATATTAATTTCCACCAGGGTGAAAAATCAAGTTTTTAAATAAAAATTCACTGAATTATTACCTAAGTGTATATTATTTTCCACCAGGGTGAAAAATCAAGTTTTTAAATCAAAATTCATTGAATTATCACCTAGGTGAATATTATTTTCCACCAGGGTGAAAAATCAAGTTTTTAAATCAAAATTCACTGAATTATCACCTAGGTGAATATTATTTTCCACCAGGGTGAAAAATCAAGTTTTTAAATAAAAATTCATTGAATTATCACCTAGGTGAATATTATTTTCCACCAGGGTGAAAAATCAAGTTTTTAAATAGAAATTCATTGAATTATCACCTAGGTGAATATTATTTTCCACCAGGGTGAAAAATCAAGTTTTTAATCAAAATTCATTGAATTATCACCTAGGTGAATATTATTTTCCACCAAGGTGAAAAATCAAGTTTTTAAATAGAAATTCATTGAATTATCACCTAGGTGAATATTAATTTCCACCAGGGTGAAAAATCAAGTTTTTAATCAAAATTCATTGAATTATCACCTAGGTGAATATTATTTTCCACCAGGGTGAAAAATCAAGTTTTTAAATAGAAATTCATTGAATTATCACCTAGGTGAATATTATTTTCCACCAGGGTGATAAATCAAGTTTTTAAATAGAAATTCAAGTTTTTAAATAGAAATTCAAGATCATAAATGTGTCGTATATGGGCCACCGTAGAGTTCTGAATAACATTTTAACTTTTTTTTTGTATGAAGTCGAATCTTAACCTCAAAATTATTTTGAGTTTCTCAGATTGTCTTTGGGTTGATGAAAATGACAACTGTTAAATAAATATTTCATTGGAAATATGATTTTACAACAGAAGTAATTTCAGTTCGAAATGTTGGTCATTTTCACATGAAATTTCTAGGTGGGAAGTGTATTAATTTTATATTGAAAATTTTCAAAACTTATATTTTCATGGGCCTAAAGGCGTTCTAAGATACATGACATGCAATTGACAACCATGTTTTGAATATTTGTGAAAGAAAAAATTCAATTCACACTCAAAGTTTACATTGCAATATAGTCTACACCGTATAGGACCATCGGTTTACCTTGTCCGTATACTTCGTTGACTATGCTATGATAGTCGGTATTCTGCCTGCGCTCCTACAACAGGGTTTATGATCAAATAGTGAACAAACGGCCCGTATTCTAGAATCGACCTTAAAACCCGGATAAAGGTAACTTTTATTAAGGTAGCCTTAACTGAGGAGCTCCTTGGTAAAGGTCAGCTTTAGTGTTAGTTATTCTAAGAACCTCCTTTATTTCTTCCTTTCTGAAGGATTTCCTTAAATTAAAGTTGACCTCATATTTGTTTTTCAGTCATTAAGGTCGACTTTAAGAGGGACAATGATAAAGGGTAGCCTGGATCTCCTAGCAACAAGCCCACCATTTTCAAATTGCCAGCAGGTATGACTGTTATCCCAGGCCACCTTGCTACGATGTTACAAAATTTTAAATCAGCATCAGCTATACCCTGAACATTCACGGACATAAATCCCTTCCTACATCTACCGGTATATATTTCACGGTTTGGCAAAGATGGGGTTTGTATGGGAATATGAACTCCATCTACACATCCGATAACATGTGGAAAACCGTGCATGTTGAAAAACTTCTGGCGCATTGAAGCTGACTCTCGACCAGGTTGAGGAAAGTGGATGTAGTCGGTACATCTCCTTGCTAGAGCTTTTGATATCTTTACCACAATACTCTGAGCAGAAGGCTGTGACACTTCATTTAGATCACCACAAACACTTTTAGTCCAGTCATGCTAGTATTTGAGGTGAAACAAATTGCAACAGAAATTATTTTTACATTTTCGATTGCAATACATATTCTTGAGTAACATATCCAAAATCGGACAAAATCGGACATTGGGAACCTGGTTTAATCGAACCCATAAGATACACCCCTTTCAGTGTAAATGACGTTATTGGCGCACCGTACTTTTTGACGTCATTGTAAAGGGAGATAAATCAAATTCCTCGATTTTGACGTCGTCAAGGACTCTTCTTCATGTAAACAAACACCTACGCTTTTAAATAATCAGTAGAATTTAGTGATTTATATAAGAACTATTACATTTTGAAAGTACACTTATGATGGGATCAATTTATAATGGACATTTAAAGTTATTTGCCTGTTTAAAGACAGTTTTTAGTTGTAAATTACGCACATTGTCGCCAATCACTGAGCCAGACGTCTAGCCTATCTATGGCCACGCTATTTCGTTCCATTTCTAGTTTATATTTGTTTTGCAAATGAATTAACTTTATAATGTATTTATGAGGAAATATTTAACCACCATCAATGACCGATTCCAATGATCGTAAAGAAACGATTCCTTTGCTGTTTGTCTAAAAGTAGCCTAAACCGTGGACGACACATTCTTTTCGTTGTTAAAAAAGTACGGAAACACAGAGATGACATAGATTAGATATAGTAAATTTCTTAATTTGTTGTACTTTTCGAATAAATTATTTAAAATGGAAGAGGATATATGTGCTTTATGCCATAATAATATTCATGCTGAAGAGCCATCAGTTAAGCTTCGCGAAAAGGGGGCATGTAGCATCAACGCAGTGAGCGAAACCTTGGGAGAAAATATTTCAGTGACAGTAGGGCATGTAGTTCACCAGAAATGTCGAAAAAATTATACAAATGAAAAGAGTATTCGTGTGAAAACTAAAACATTTGAAAATACAACTGTATTAAACCCTGCCTTACGATCTAGAGGATCCTTTGATTTTAAAAACAATTGTTTGTTTTGTGGCGAATTCGCTAAATGTGAAAATAAACGAGGTCTAGATGTCTACCCTGTGAGAACCCTTGACTTCCAGGTAAACGTTAAACGCATTTGTGAAGAGCGTAATGATAAATGGTCAGAAAATGTACTGGGAAGATTAGAATATGCTCCGGACCTCCATGCAGCTGACGCTATTTATCATCAACAATGTAGTTCTAATTTTCGAACATTAAAACAGTTACCTTCAACGCCTGGAGTCAAAAGAAAGTCATTAGGCAGACCTACCAATGAGTTGACAGACACATCATTTCAGAAGACAATGGATTATCTTATCGATAACGAAGAAGAGCAACTATCTGTGGTAGATTTGGTTCAGAAAATGACTGAAATGTGTGGGGAAAACGTATACAGCACCAAGTACATGCAAAAAAAAGTTGAAAAGTATTTTGGATCTTCTGTTATTTTAAGTGATATGGATGGTAAATCTAATATAGTAACTCTTAGAAAAACAGCTTCTACAATATTACATGAATTTTATCAAAAACAAAAAAAAGGCAATTTAAGTGAAGCAGACGAGAAAGACAACATCATTGCAACTGCAGCGAGATTGATTAAATCAGAAATCAAAGACTTATCTTGTACAAAGGATATATACGCATCTACAGATTCAATTTCATCAATAGAAGAAAATCTCAACTTTATTCCTAAAAGTCTAAAAACTCTGTTGAATCACTTGTTTACCGAACGGAAGAAGGAAATAAAGATAGCATCCATTGGGCAGTCAATCATTCAAGCTTCAAGACCCAGATCAATTATTGCTCCTCTTCAGATCGGTTTAGGAGTGCAATTACATCATCACTTTGGTTCAAGGTTTCTCATAGATCTTTTGTATAATCTTGGCTTCTGTTCGCCATACAATGAAATAAAGAAGTATGAACTAAATTCTGCAATGGTACAAAGTACGGACACGTCGGAAGAGGCAGGTAGAAAATGTGTGCAGTTTGTAGCCGACAACGTTGATCACAATGCAGTAACACTGGATGGTCACGATACGTTTCATGGAATGGGTATCATAGCATGCATCACTCCCAGCACTAGATCAAGACTTGTTGTACCGAGAGCTGAAGTTTCAATAAACGACGTAGTTGAATTGGCAAAGGTTGACATCAAGTATTTCATGAATACGAATTCTGGAACAGAACTTAAATACCAAGAATACTTTACTCCAACCACTGCATCTAATGATACAAGCAAGGCTGTTGGAGTGTTAACCAGTTTTGTATGGCCACATAGATCTCCAAGTTGGTCATCCTTTTCCCATATGGTGCAAACGGGAGAATATCCAGGTAAATCTTCAATTAGATTCCTACCAATGATCGATATGGATCCAACAAATATTTCCTGTATATATTCAACAGTGCTTTATATATCAAACCAGGCTATGAAACACAACATGACTCCTATTGTTACATTTGACCAACCGCTTTACTGGAAATGTATGAATATTATACGAAATTCGCCAAATGACAGCATTTTGCAAAATATTGTTCTTCGTCTTGGTGGTTTCCATGCTGAAATGAGTTTCCTTGGTTCAATTGGTTACATAATGGATGGATCTGGTCTCTCGGCAGTTTTAGAGACAATATATGCTCCAAATACTATCCCGCATTTGCTGAGTGGAAAGGCCGTTTCCAGGGCGGTTCGTGGTCATTTCCTGGTATATACTGCATTGGTACATTTGATGAAAGCTGATATAAATGAAAATGGAACATCTTTGAATGTTTTACCAGAAAAGACTACCTCTTCAAAAGGTGTGTCTCTTGAAAATGTAAATGAGCTATACGATGATCTTGTTACCGGTAAACAGCTTCTGTCTCAACTTACACAGAACCAAAATATGAAGAACATTTTACAAGAGATAACAGAATTTCGACTGACAAGGAAAACAAATAGAACAGCCCAACTTTGGTTTCAATACATGGATATGGTGGATCTTTTGCGTATGTTTATCGCTGCCGAAAGAACAGGCAATTGGAATCTTCACCTCACTACTCTTTCATCAATGTTACCATACCTTGCTGCTAGCGGACACAACCAGTATGCCAAATCTGCACACATATATTTACAGCAAATGAATAAACTTCAGTCGGATCATCCAGACGTTGATGCGTTGTTTAAAGATGGGTTTCACGTAGTAAGACGTACAGACCAATTCTGGGCGGGGATTTCAACTGATTTAGCAATTGAGCAAGTATTGATGCGTAGTGTAAAGACAACTGGTGGTTTGACCCGTGGTCGGGGTATGTCTGAGAACCAAAGAGCTGTGTGGTTACTGTCGATGCCTCAGTGTGCCGAAATGAACATTGCTATGCAAACCTTCGCAAATATTGTGTTTGAGACCAGTTTTCAACACAAGGAGTCCGGTGCATCACGTCAAAATAGAGATGTTGCGGATGTTGGAAAGCTGGTGGATTTCCTTACAGAACGAAATCCCTTTACATCGTCGGAACAACTTCGAAATATTGAGACTGGAACAACAAGTGACGAACAAGTTACTGCTGACAGAGCCTTAGAAGTTGGTAGTGCTATTATTAAATCGATGGTTGGTCAGTGTGTAGACGATTTTGTCTTTAAAAGGAAATACCAGATAAAATCAATGAGCTCTAAATCAAACTTAAGAATCAAGAATGAAGAAGTACAAGTCGATCCACAGCTTCTATTCCAGAGACTAATTGCAGCTGCAAATAACATTTTACCACATACAAAAAGCCTCTTTGAATACGAACTTAGTAATGTTCCATCTGCTATATTTGAATCTTCTGGATTGATGCGACTTGCACAGAAATCAACACTTCTGGATGCAATTTGGTCATCGTTTAAATGCTCGGCTAGTGAAAATAGTTTTGACGTCGACAGCAGCTGTTTCATTATTGACGGTGGTTCTTTACTCCATCGAATACCATGGACGAAAGGTTCCACGTACACCGAAATTTTCCAATCATACGTTCAATATTTGACTAAGAGATATCCAAACTGCATAGTTGTGTTTGATGGTTACAATTCTGGACCTACAACAAAAGACCACACGCATCGCAGAAGATCTAAAGGAATCAGTGGCGCTACCGTAAACATTCAAGACCATTTGATATTTCGATCCAAAAAGGAACTTTTTTTGTCAAATGAAATCAATAAGGAGAATTTCATTTTGCAACTGAGTGGTGCATTACAAGTATGTGGAATACAAATAGTCAAATCTGATGGTGATGCGGACCTTTTGATTGTCAAAACAGCCATTGAATCAGCTAAAACTTACACCACTTTCGTAATTGGTGAAGATACCGACTTAGTGGTTCTTCTTCTTCATCACGCTGACATCAATTCAAAACCTATCATCTTCAAGTCTGATATTCACAAAACAGCGGCTTCTTTAAAGAATTGGGATATTTTGAAGACGAAGGTTGCACTTGGTCCAGATGTATCAAGGTCTATTCTGTTTCTTCACGCCTTTACTGGATGTGACACAGTTTCAAGAGTTTATGGAATCGGAAAGGGATTTGCTTTAAAGACATTAATGAAAAAACCTGAACTGGGAGAATGTGCTTCTACCTTTATATCATCTACATCTACAAAGCAACAGATTGAAAATGCTGGTGTATTGGCTATGGTGATTCTGTATGGTGGGTCTGTAACGGATAATTTAAATTATTTGCGGTATAAAAAGTTCACATCTAAAGTTTTGTCAAACAAGGCATCATATCTTCAGATACAAACCTTACCACCAACATCTGCGGCTGCAGCTTATCATTGTCACCGTGTGTATTTACAAGTTCAGGATTGGATTGGTCTTCTGAAGTTAGAACCGAAAGAATGGGGATGGAAACTATTGGACACTAATGTCTTAGAACCAACAACAACTCATTTACCAGCAGCTCCAGAACAACTATTGACTATAATACGCTGTAACTGTAAGACAGACTGTGACAACAAGCGGTGTTCATGTAGATCACATGGATTAAAGTGTTCAACTGCATGTGGTGGATGTCGTGGTCAGAGCTGTACCAATGCAATGCATGAGTATCCTATCAATGACTCTGATGATAATGGTGATGAACACTGAACAATATTGACACTGTATATAGTATATTTTTTAAATGAATATTTGGTGGATGAATGTATATATTTACTTTGGTATAATACAGATACAGTTCTATGAATTATCTTTATGGTAATCATTTTAAGTTTTAATCAATTTTCAGTCAAACTCACAAGTCCGTTTGTCGAAAGATTTTGCAAAAAACGATCATTTATCCGACTGATCATTTCGTTATATCTCAATTTTCGACAGATATTGACTAAAATCGCCCATTTTACTACCCCCCCCCCCCCAAAAATCACGTTAATTTGAGATTATTGATTTAAATGGATCTTGGTATTAATCCAATTCGGTTTATTTGATCAACAACGCATATTATTCAAAATCAGTTAAAAAATCGTTACGATCCCACTTTTCGACAGATTTTGAAAAAAATCGATTATTTTACCCCCAAAAAATGATATTTCCCATGCTCAGAATATGTCCGATTTTGTATATGTTTGACACACGGTCATGTTGAACTAAATCCCACCAAAATCATTTCTGTTGCAATTTGTTCCAGGTTCGGTACGATTTCAAAGTAGGATGACTGGACTATTTGGAAAGTCCTCGTTGCATAGAAGCGTAAAGCTACTTTTGCAACTGGATTGATGGAGGAATTGGATGTCCACGGTTATCCCCAGGTACTGGAATGTCATTCTCTAGGATTTGAAGGAAATGGTTGCATCCATCCTTTGTAAAGCATACAACCATCTTCCTAAACATAGCTTGCCAGGCAAGGTAATATACGCCCACTGGGCCACTGGCTTTGACTTTAAACAAATATATTTGACAGTTACAACAAAAGTGATGAAGAAGTTTCTTCAAAGTATTGTCCTATAGTGTTTATGAGCTAAAAATTGAACATGTTTTCAAGAACAAGAGCAATAATTCATAGTAAATATTTTTTTTATTTTGCTGATTTTCAATACTCTCGAGTGCCAAATAACAGTACAGGGTGGACAATTTTGCAAAACGTAATAACGGTACAGGGTGGAATAACAGTACAGGGTGGACAATTTTGCAAAACGTAATAACGGTACAGGGTGGAATAACAGTACAGGGTGGACAATTTTGCAAAACGTAATAACGGTACAGGGTGGAATAACAGTACACAGCAAATTAGAAAATCATGGAATTTTCATATGGTATTTATTATTCCTATATAAATTTTATTGTGAGTGTGTGATAAAATTGTAACCCTTAATTAAAACAACCAACTAATTATATAAGCACATTTACTTAAAATTCAAACTAAAATAACAGCAATCCATGAATAAAATGTTCTATGAATACTTGAAAATATTATCCCAATGACATTCCACACTATTATAAACTCAAGATTGTTTTGGTCAACATGAATAATTAGTTTGTTATAAAGTCATGAAAGGTAAATAACTGACGTGATGATGAACCAACAGGTTTAGGTAAACCAATTATTTTAACAATTTGTTCCTGTTGGTACCATAAAATGTCCTCATGAACAGGCCAGATTTAATCATGACTGATATTTCCACCACATTATTGACAATTTGCTTAATTTCACCAGGGTAAGTTTCATCATCATATCGCACAAGTACCCATTGGCCACATGAAAGCTTTGAAGTGTCAAGGCCGACACTAGATATAGGGTTATCCTCTTGGCTTAAGACAAAAATGCATTGTGACAATCGAGTCTATGTAAAAATGGAGGGAGTAACAATATATAACGGAATAGCCGTCCATCCCCCCCGTTTTCACAATATTTGTGCATGTCGCGTTGCTCATAAGAATTAATTAGACGAGAAAATTATAACTCATGGAATTTCCTTCCAATTGTTGACAGGTGTTTTATTCAATGAAGATCATTTAAGTCTAATTTAGTCTTGTTGGCGGGATGACTGTAGAACGGTCGGCTTAAGACAAAAATGCATTGTGATAATCGAGTCTATGTAAAAATGGAGGGAGTAACAATATATAACGGAATAGCCGTCCATCCCCCCTTCGGTAAAACGCCAAGAAGAATCAAAGAAGAAGGACAGATGAAGCCATAAGAGCACATCGCTCTTCAACGAAATAAGAAGAAACACAGAAGGACAGATGAAGCCATAAGAGCACGTCGCTCTTTACAAGAAGAAAGAAGATTACAGAAGAAGAAAGAAGAACGAAGACACATAAGAAGAACGAAGAAACAAGAACAGAAGAAGACACAGAAGAAGCCACAGGAGCACATCGCTCCTCACTCAACGTCTGCGATATGGTCATTTCGACCGAAGCGGACACCATACCTACCAAGAAGAAGAAGATCCCCCCCGTTTTCACAATATTTGTGCATTTACGACAAGAATCTTGAATACCTTGATTATTGATATCGCTGTACGTGCCCAAATATCGCCGCAAGCCCGATTTATAGCGATATCATATCGCTGCAAGGCCGTGGGTTAGTGGGACCCCTGAGTACAGTATTAGAACCACATATTTGGCTCACAAAATTAATAAACGTACAGGGCTAAATAACGATCGTACAGGCGGGAAATTCACCTCAAAATTAATAAGCGTACATGTACGCTTATTTGGCACTCGAGAGTATTAGAGCTGGGTCGTAACATAATAATTGCAGGCCAATAAATATCCATTTCCGTAAAAACTGTAACTCAAACTGAGTCTAGAAATGTATCGGTCCATAAATATTATCGGTTAGTTTTGTCACCTGGAGATTCATACGCGTGCAATTTAGATTCAATGTCACGGGATTATAATTAACATACAAATATCGTACTTTTTGAAGATTCAAAAATGAATTATGAAAAACCCACATCTTGGCCAAAAGTAAGGAAGAGTCAGTCACTGTCCTGGAATTAACACTATTACATGTATAAGCACTTGAAACTATGGTGTCTCCGTTTTGCCAACTTGTTGGGTTTTTTTTTCGAGTGAATGGTTGCGTGCCTATGATTTACAGTGATTTATCCAGAATTACTCGACGAGGGATGTACCTTATAATTGATAGAAAACACTAAAAATGAACACATTCGGAAAGCATTTTATATAAAATATACTAGGAATAAACGATATTTTAGCACTCAAAATTATGGTGTGTCCGTTTTGCCAACTGTTTTTTTTTTCTCGACTGAACGGGGTGCGTATTATTTACTCGAGGGATACACATTATACCTTGATATAAACACTAAAATGAAGTCAAAACACACCCTTAGAGAGCATTTTAAAAAACTGCTATACATTTGCAACTGTCAGAGAAAAAACTGCTCCACAAAATTATAAACTGCTATGCAATTATGTCCCATAGACCAAAAAACTGCTATGCATATAAAAAAATTAATTCGAACCCTGTCTTATCAATTAACAGTTCTTTTCATTAAAACTCAAGCCATGATCAACGAGTTTGGTCAAGTGAAAATCTTTTGTCATTGATTACTAATCAGCTTCAAATTTAGAGATTACCTAATTACTTAATCCAACCCGGTCTCAATTCCATATAATTCACTTGGACATATGTATTTTAAAATGCTGATACAAATTAATACGATCGCAGATAGGTCGCATTTAACGCATTAATTTTTATCTCGCAATAAAAGGTAGCCTTACAGTATTTGTTTTCAGTCCTTATAGACTCAGTCCACTAATTTATTTGCCATTCCTTTCCATGTTAAATCACAAAATTCAATCTTTTATAACTCTTTCTAGAAATCACATGAAAGCCTGACCAATGCTTCTTACAAAATTCAATAATATGATGATCATGAAAATTTTGATTTAAGCAAATTGAAAGTAGAACACTGCTGGATGTAAACACTGTAATGTACAGGAAATGACTGTTTTCATACTGATTCTTCTGCTTCTAAAAATTATTTTATTTATCACAATCTGAAAGATATGACTATATTCATATACTATCATTTGTATTTAAAATTTTAGTGGAGTGAGTCCTATATGATTTGGTGTAGCAGACTACCAAGTAGCAATATATGGTAAAAATAGTCAAATGATAAACCCAAAATATAGATGTTCTGTTACAGGCTACTACGCGAACACACAACATATTTTCTTAAGCCTCATTGTCCAATGATGTAGTAAACATGTCAATCTTATCTAGGTGAAATTGAAAGTTTCTCTACAAAAATCTTTTTGTTTATTGAAATTAAACTAAATTAAAAAGTTGACAGCGCTGAAGTAGTTTATTAAAATTTAATTTCACATTTGACACCTCATTTAGAACATAGTTTAGATTTCTGTCATTTCAACCAAAAATTCAGACATTGAAACTAAGCCAAGAAGGTAAAATATCAATTTTACTGTATGTTACAACAGTATTGAGGGCCATTTTGGACCCAAAAGCATTTTAAGACTAATGAGAAAAAAATTCAATTTAAAATTCAATGTGGCAAGAAAGTAGATATTTTCTCTAATGAGACAATATTGTTTGTTCAGTTAGTTAAACCATTAAAAATGTTTTTATTCAATAATCCACAATCTAGAGAATCTGAAAAATATAAAAAAAAATCTGATTGCCACAGTAACATGACAAGATATGATAAAAGATATAACATGAATAAGTAACAGGGAAATGTACCAGACTAACATATCATTGAGATTTTTATTTCAGGTATAAAGTATTACTAAAACTATACAACACAATCCTTGTATGATCCAATCATTCTATAATACTAAGTATTATCCATAAATCCACAAGAAATTATTGAAAATCACTTAAAGCATTGGTTTAAATAAGGATAGTAATATTATTAATTTCTTTTTCAGTATGAAATGAAGATACAACTAGTGTTAACAAGAGTTATCTCTCTTAGACTGACTGTCTATCAAGGAAGACATGCTGCCTTTGGATGTGCAAATTTTCACAATGAAAAGCGAGTTATTCTCAACTCCAGTTCCTTACAAAATTGCATTGGAAATCTTCAGTACCAAGTTCACAAGTTGACAAATCCAGTAAGGAAAGAAACATGTCTTCGGGAATTTCATACATGTCAGTCATTATTATCTTCTTCAAATCCTGGTGGAAACAACAATGATAACACAAGTAAAGAACCACCAGTAAATGAACCCTATACTTGTGAAGTTTGTAGTAAGTCATTTAAAACCAAAACTGAATTGAAAATACATACAAGGAAACACACTGGAGAGAAACCCTATACTTGTGATGTTTGTAATAAGTCATTTAAGACAAAAGGTGAATTGACAGTACATACAAGGACACACACTGGAGATAAACCCTATACTTGTGATGTTTGTAATAAGTCATTTGTGACAAAAAGTAAATTGACTGTACATACAAGAACACACACTGGAGAGAAACCCTATACTTGTAAAGTTTGTGGCTATGCATGTAGTGAAAAAAGTAATTTGGCAGTACATACAAGGAGGGTACACACTGGAGAGAAACCCTATACTTGTGAAGTTTGTAGTAAGTCATTTAAAACAAAAACTGAATTGAAAATACATACAAGGACACACACTGGAGAGAAACCCTATACTTGTGAAGTTTGTAATAAGACATTTAAGACAAAAGGTGAATTAACAATACATACAAGGACACACACTGGAGAGAAACCCTATACTTGTGAAGTTTGTGATAAGTCATTTAAGACAAAAAGTGAATTGACAAGACATACAAGGACACACACTGGAGAGAAACCCTACACTTGTGAAGTTTGTGGCTATGCATGTAGTGTAAAAAGTAATTTGGCAGTACATATAAGGAGAAAACACACTGAAGAGAAACCCTATACATGTGAAGTTTGTGATAAATCATTTAAAACAAAAAGTGATTTGACAGTACATACAAGGACACACACTGGAGAGAAACCCTATACTTGTGAAGTTTGTGGCTATGCATGTAGTGTAAAAAGTTATTTGGCAGTACATATGAGGACACACACTGGAGAGAAACCTTATACTTGTGATGTTTGTAATAAGTCATTTAAAACAAAAAGTGACTTGACAAGACATACAAGGACACACACTGGAGAGAAACCCTATACTTGTAAAGTTTGTAATAAGGCATTTAGCACAAGTAGTAATTTAACAAAACATATAAAAATTCAACATACTTGAGTGAAACTGTAACATTTCATATTTAATACACATAATAATTCTACATTGTAACGACTCGACTGATTTTCTTCAATAGTGTGTTGATTGACATTTCTCCTGCTATCATATATCACCCAGATCAAAGTATGTTTTATTGTTGATCCCTAATTCTCTTAGATTGATATCTCTTTATCTCTCTTTCTGATATTTAGTGTGAGGTCATCTTCACCATCTTAGCCTACTTATATAAAAATGAAATAAGCAAATAAAGTTATAAATAACTTAAGTTCAATTGAGAATGCAAACCCTAGATGTCATTTAAACACTTAAAATAAATGAAATGATATTTATGTTATTATAATTTCTATATTATATTGTTTTGTATAAACTTATTTTTATGTTAATTATTATTATTGCATTATGTTTTGTATGAATTTCTGATTTGATTAAACTTTAACTTATATCATCATACCTCAGCATATTATTGAATCCTGAAGTCAATTTGACCACCTTTTCGCTTAGCCGTCGATTACAGATGTCAAGCTGGCCGCATAGTCCCAACCATCGATTCAAAATAGTGATACCAACTCGCCCAAATGTGCATTAAAGATCTCAACCGTTCACTGTCATCATATAACCAGGGGTGCAGATAGCTTTTTATACGCTCACATCTCTCTATGTGGACGTATATTGTCAGCACCACTGTTCGTCCGTCCGTCAACATTTGCTCGTAAACGCTCTATAAACTGGATTTTGATGGAATGATTCAGTATGTGTATATGTATGTATTCATAAAACGAAGATCAATTTCGAATTTGAGCTTTTTTCGACTGTTAGAAGCAGAGTTATTGCCCTTGCCCCAAAATCTTAAATAAACTCTCTTAGTTTTCAACCGATTTTGAGGAAACTTTAAATGGACCTAAAGCGAAAGGTTTGAGAAAGTTTAGTTTACTTCTGATTTAAGTTAAAGCTTTTTTAAGATTTAGGTATCTTACGTCAGTTTTGAGGAGTTACCGCCCTTTAACCTCTATACAGTAAGTCAACATTAATTGCTTGTAAATGCTCTAAAATCTAGATTTTTTGATAGAATCAAATGAAATTTGGTATGACCTTAACAAATCTCCTAAAGCCCGATTAGCCCTAAACGCCCTATTGGTTTCGGCTCCGCCAACGTCATCTAAATAATTGACAACCTGAAAAGCCCCTAGTTCAAACATGTATCTAACTGACGAAGTTATTATTTGATATATAAGCGCACTGGACCTAATACCCATTGGTAAAACTCGATCGAAATAATAAGAATCGTTCCAAATAAAACCTAATAAGTACAAATCTCCAAGACAGACTGGGAACTGCCTATAACAGCGTTTTAAATCCTTCTTAAAGCAGAGACACCCTCTACCTTTCTGTTTAATGATTTCAACCAAAGAGTCAACATTTGGGTAGGATAAATATATCATTTTTTTTCACCCGGATAAAGTTGTCTAGATATATGGTTGTTTACAGAGTTTCCGTTAGGAAAACCTAAATCCGAAATGACCCTCCTTTCATCGGATTTAGATTTTGGGACGGTATTAAGGGGAAATAATCTCATAAAACTATCAAACGGATTCGATTTAAAAGGCTTGATAACTGCGCCATTTGACGCCTCTTTTTCAAGATATTTTTAAACATCAAGTTCAAATCGCATCTTTATGATTTTTTACGACATAATTGCAGGTGGCATTGAATTCCCCTTCAAAACTTATAGCATCTGAGGTTCCTTACAGAAGATCCAGTGGTTGGGAAACTTCACGTCCAAGCATCATCATGTTTGGAGTAAAACCAGTTTGTTGATTTTCTACGGAATGTAATGCCATAGAAATAAGGGCGAGATTATCGTCCCATTCATGTCCTTTTCCGTCTATATAACATCTAATCATTTGAAGAACAGTTCTGTTATACCGTTCCACCTGACCGTTAGAGGAAGGATGATATGGTGTCGTCCTGGTTTCACAAATTTCAAGTAAAGAAAAGTAAAGTAAAGAAGTAACTTGAAGAGATTGCTCTCAAAGTTAGCTCCTTGATCAGAGTGAATTTGTAGTGAACAACCAAATATGCAAATGAATTTGCTAGATTTGCAAATTGCGGTAACGGTCAGGTGGAACGGTATAACAGAACTGTTCTTCTAATGAATAGATGTTATATAGACGGAAAAGGACATGAATGGGACGATAATCTCGCCCTTGTTTCCGTGGCATTACATTCCGTAGAAAATCAACAAACTGGTTTTACTCCAAACATGATGCTGCTTTGACGTGAAGTCTCTCAGCCACTAGATCTTATTTTAGGTACCTCAGATGCCAAGAAATGTGCTCCATCTGAATGGGTGTCGCAAATTGGGAAGACTTTACAAGAAGTTCATGAATTAGCTCGTACGCATTTGAAAGGGTGCCAGATTAGACAAAAGAGGGACTACGTCGTGTCTCTTCATGAAAATTTATTTATTGTTGGAGACATAGTCTACCAAATTGATTCTTCCACAAGGATAGGATACAGCAAGAAATTAATGCCACCATGGAAGGGTCCATTCCTAATCACGAAGACTTGTCATCCCTTGTATGAATTGTCCAATCAAAAGACTAGCAAAATGATCCATCATGATCATTTAAAACTTTGTAACGATAACACATTTCCTATTTGGCTGAAACGCCTAAGGCATGAACTTTTATCACCTAGGATACCTTCCAACCTGGAAACGGTATCCGAGGATCGTGAAGAGGCTCCGGAAGCTTCTTTTGTTGCTCCCATTCAAGACACTAGTAAAACTAGATCTGGAAGAACTACCAGAATTCCAAAAAGATTCGATGATTACGTTATGAACTAATTAACGACATGTTAACTTTTATTTTATAGAATATGGAGTTTGAATTTAATCCGGATGAACATGACTATGAAATATATGGGGAGGAAGATTGGTGTAATGCCAATTTTGTAAAATACGACCCACCTGAACGGTCGGTGGCGCCGCAGCCATCGGTAGCTGTTGGTTAAAAAAACCCAGGACACACAGGAAGTGCCCCATCTGCCATAGGCGATGTGGTCACATGAAACGACATGTGTTGAGGGCTCACCTCCCAGATTTTGTAAACTTTGAAAATGCAGTTAAATCTAATGGCTGGGCACGGAAATGCAAATCCATGCTCGAGGCCATTGCCACTGAGTTCGGTTGTGTCTCGGTACTAGATTTAAAACATCTTGTAGAGGGTCAACATCTTTTTCCAACCGCATACTTCTACCTTAATAACCCTTCCCAACAGGAATTTACGAATCAAGAGAGGGATTGGTTAGTTTTCCTCCAATGTCGGGCTTTTAATAGGAGGTTGAGGCCCGAATACTTCTCAATAACACCACCAAATACGGAAGCCTCACTTGTACATTGGAGGATTCTGGCAAATCTCCTCTCGATTTGCTCGGAATCATTCAAATTGCAGATTGCCAATTTGATGTAAATATAAAAAGTGTAAAATGTAAAAAGAAGGCTTAAAGCTTTCTTTCTCTATTTTTTTTACACGAAATTGCATTAAACAGATTGGGAATATATTAATCTTTAGTTTTTTAATCTTCAGCTTCCAGCTTTGAAAAAATAAGAATGTTACGGGAATTGATCTCCCTTGTTTACAGTCTTGATTATCCAGTTACTAGTACAACAAGTTTACGAGTTCACATCGGCAATCTCCGCCGATGTACGAAGACTGGTATCAGAACGAGACCAAACCCGTGCAGAAGTTGTTATGAACGCACGTGCGTGCTCAACCAATCAGCAGCCGATGACTGGCTATATAAACCAAACAACGTGTATTGTTCAACACAACAGATCAGGAGCTACAACGAATGTACGACTGGATTTTCTATGTAACCTGATTAGTATTTAAGTGTACATAAATTTTTACTTATTACTTGTTGTCATTTCCAACACTATACTTTACCCACAGCAGAGTCGAGTAGTTACTCCTCTGCCATGTAGCGATTCCGCTACACATGTACATACGCAACCACCATGGTTTGATTCTGAATGTCTTGAATTAAAACAAGATAAATATAGGGCCCTGAATAGTTTTAGAAAAACTGATTCACAAACTGATTTAGTTAATTACAATGTAATTAAAAATGCCTTTAAAAAAGTTTGTAAATATAAGAAAGATAGGTATCATCATGAGATAGAAAATGAATTAAATGAAAACTTAAATGACCCCAGAAAATGTGAGACACTTTAGACCAAGATCTAGTATGAGTAATAACATCCAAGCAGATGAATGGTCAAACCATTTCTGCGATTTGTTGAACGTCACAGTCAAATCAGGCGAGGATGAGGTATTGCAAACAGCTCATGATGATATCAATAATTCTCTAAATGTCTGTAATTGTGAATTTAATAGTAATTGTTATTTAGAAAGTCTTATAACTGAGTCAGAAATTAAGAAAGTCATTATCAGTATGAAATCTGGAACAGTACCAGTATATGATGGTATAGGTATTGACTTTCCGGGCTTATACGAAGGAAGTTAAATATCCTAGGCAAGTTTTCAAATAATTACAATCTTAAGGTTAATATTTCAAAAACAAAAATAATTGTATTTACAAATGGTGGAACTCTTAGATACAATGACAAAGCGAGGAAAATAAAACCTCGCCCCCGAGAAAGCGAGGAAAAACAACCTCGCCCTAGAGGAATCTCGCCCCCGAGAAAGCTAGGAAAATAAAACCTCGACCCCGAGAAAGCGAGGAAAAAAACCTCGCCCACGAGGAATCTCGCCCCAACATCATTTCTAAATACTAACTCAGTGCCTCGACTAACACTGTGACTAGGCGGCAGCGCTGCCGCCCAGTGGCGGTATTCTGCCGCCCAGTGAACACAAAAGTCAGTCCCGGTCGGCAGTCCTATATTGTTAAAATATCGCTAGCAATCGAAATTCTTTACTGTAAAATATAACTAACATACCATAACAGAAATAAGAATTATATGTTGTTGTCAACAATGGAACACGACAAGTAAGTTGTAAGTTGTTCTAAGTTGTAACCTTCAAAGCACCTGGATGATTGAAGCTACTTTTCAAGGCGCTAGTGCGTTGGCAGATTATTGAACAGTGTTTAGTTTCGAATAAATATCAAATATCGTCGATTTTCTTCAGTGGCGTAGCTAGAGGAGGGACCGGGGGGCCAATGATTCCCCCTCCCCCATTATTAAGATCCGTCGTTAGAAAAAGGGCCGTCGGTAAACTTGAGCCGACCGACCGCTGGCATAGACATAAAAAAATCCAAAAATAGGCTATAGCTTCAAATAGCCTTCCTGCAGTGTTGTGTCAAATAGCTAAAACCCCAGAGCTTCCGGGGGCTTCGCCCCCTGGACCCCCACAAACCTCAGGTGGGCCTCTGGACTCCGCCCGTTATTCACTCCACTCGCAATGTTCCGTTGCGCCTCCCAGTTTCGAAAACCTGCCTACGCCTATATTTCATAGAGACTATTCGATGTTTGTTTCACTGATTGCATTTCCGGCGATCTAGTTTTCAACTTCGCCTGTTCAATTAACTGCCGCCCAGTCACAATTCCTTAGACGAGGCACTGTACTAACTACCATAATATCTTTCAGCATAATATCAAAAATAATAAAAATATTCACAATAACTTTATTAACATTATTTCTAAATAGTAACTACCATAATATATTTCACCATGATATCAAAAATAATAAAAATATTTACAATAACTTTATTAACATTATTTCTAAATAGTAACTACCATAATATCTTTCACCATAATATCAAAAATAATAAAAATATTCACAATAACATTATTTCTAAATAGTACCTACCATAATATCTTTCACCATAATATCAAAAATAATAAAAATATTCACAATAACATTATTTCTAAATAGTACCTACCATAATATCTTTCACCATAATATCAAAAATGATAACAATATTTACAATAACTTTATTAACATTATTTCTAAATAGTAACTACCATAATATCTTTCACCATAATATCAAAGATAGTGGACCACGGCCATATACGCCTAACGAAAAAGTCGAAAAAGGAAAAAATTTAATCAGGAGAAAACTAAACTTTCTCAAACCTTTCGATTTAGGTTCAATAACATCCATTTTAAGTTTCATCAAAATCGGTTGAAAACTAAGAGAGTAATAGCATATTTCTTAACATTATTTCTAGAAACTTTTAGAAAATTAATTCTAAATAGTTACTTTAAAAACTTTTTTTCTTTAGCAAAAACTAGTCTAATTATTTAACATTTTCTGTACATAAACATTATTTCTAAAATATGACTACATGACACACTACTGCACCATAATTAAATCTAGAGTTCTATTTATAAATATTAAGAATAAGGAAAACTATTCAATAAAAGTTATTATTAATTTAAATATTAAATAATGATAAAAATCAATTTGAATAAAGATTTTAAAAAATAAATTCAATAACTAAATAACTTGATTGTGTAAAATCATTGAAGCCAGACTTGACCCCGTGTTACTATTTCAAGGGCTCATTTTAAAGAGATTTTGTTTATGTTTTGTTTAAAAGAGGTGTAGGGCGTCACGCACAACAGACTTAAACCTCTCAAAAGAACTGGCCTGGGAATATTGTCTGTGTCCTAGGAGAATTAACCCACAACAACTAGAGTCTCGTAAGCACTTGCTGTGGCGTCAAAAGTGTTCTATAAAGATAAACCGTGATTATTAGCCGTGTAGACTCTCTAAAAATCTATTCTTGTTAAACAGATAAATAGATGTGATCTGAAAACGAAACCTTGTTGTTAGTTACAGAGAATATCAAGATTAGTTTACATATTAGTCATTTAACAGATGGGTCAAAATTAGTCCCAATATACCAGAATGTCATGGTTCTGTTTAACATTACAGATACTATAGTGTTATATATCTACATACTCAATATTTATAAATATTTTACAATGGAATATAAATAAAATACACATTTATAAGATGGAATGAGTTGAAAGGTTATTTAACTATATTTTAGATTCCAGACTGGATAGAGATTATAATATTGGTTCTAGTAATTTTACTCACTAAACTTTATTTCTCTGATCTGTGTTATATCAAATTGAATCACAAACTGATTGTAAGAATTTAAATAACCATTGTTTTTATCAGTGAGTTGAGACCAGGTGATAGGATTCCACCAACACCACAAATCACCTATCTCTAATCTCTTGTCACTATATGTTCTGGTTATATTTTTACTGTCATCAATATTCAATAAACTGAGTTGATTATCAATAACACAATAATCTAGTTTAGGATTTTCATCTGGTGATAGTTCAATATAAATACCTAAATCACCATCACTAAACCTGGCTACAAAACAACCCCATACCAGGTTGTTGTCTCTAAATTTATCTTTACTGTAATATCCAGTGCAATCTTTCTCTATATCACTAATATCAAATACAAACTGATACGATCCTGGTAGTTTTAGTTTTTCTATGGCTTTATTCCGTGTTTCGTCACATTCTATATCCAGTGTTTCATGATCGTTATGTTGTTTAAATACACACTTTAAGCACAATCGTACATTACAATTATAACAGTAATAATCCACCTCCCTCTGATTGTGGTTCGGACATTTTGGTTGTGTTGTTGAAGGTGGTTGGTCTGTTTCTTGTTTTGTTGAGGGAGGTTGGATGGCTTGAACTGCAAAGTTAGTAGGAAACTCCTTCGCCCCACCTTCTGGTATTGTTATTTTCCGCTGACAGAACGGACAAGGGAACTTTATACTTATATCAGCTATGTATTGTTCTAGACACTTCAAACAAAAAGTGTGACCGCATGGCAACATTTTTGGTATTTCCATGCTTTCATAACAAATGGAACATTCTATTTTGTTGTTCACTCTCGCTGTCGCCATTTTGTTTATCTATATACATAAGAGATATCTTGATTAAAAATATAAAATTCCAATATAAAACACACCAGAGATCTTGTACAATAGTATTATATACTGGGTTAGTTTAGATTTCCACGAAATGGCTTCTTAACTCGTTCCTTATAAGTAGACTCTACATGAAATGGAAAATAATGTTGTTTTAACTGAACCCTATTTAAATAATAAATATGTAAACCTACAATAGAGATAGGTCCCTAGAAACTGCCGAGTTAACACAGAACGACTCAGGCTTCCACGAATAATCTAGTCACATGTTTCAATTCTCCAGAAATAATTCCACCTCAATAGATTTTCAATTGATCAATAAAAAAATGGACCCCCAGATTAAAATTGTGGTCAGTCAATAAATAAATATGAATATAAGGTGTGGATATAAAACTATTATTATACAATGGTTAAGATTTTCATAAATGACTTGTTGATTTATTCCCTATAGAAACTTGACGTAAACAAACTAAAAAACAATATATATTTTTAACTGCCACCCCCACCCCCTCACCCCCTATTTGAAATTATAACTTGACAATACTGAAGACCCCCCAATATGACCTGGTAAACCCAGAGAGCTGACACAGAATAAATCACGATTAATCACATGATATTACATGTTAAACAATCTAAGAAATGACTTGTTCAGGTAACCAGAGACAATAAAATCAAACAATGTATAGAAATAGCTTGTAACATGTAGACTCTATAAACACAGGAAATGAGGATTTACAAGTCTTAAATCCATTTGTGATTAAGGGGAGGTAAATCTATTTTAATTATAACTTTAATAGGGTTTATTATAGCACCGTGGTCTATCGGTCACTTCGTCATTGACCACTGAGCAAGTCAGTCTACTCTAAGATTTAAGTGTATCATATTTTAGGAATTATTTTAGGAATTATTAGGATACACTTGAGCTTACGCCATTTTACGAGGTAATATATTTTGATCGTTTCTTGCTCTTCGATTGGGTCAGAACATTTGTTCTTTCCTATTTTTTTTTTTTTTTTTTTTTATTGACCTTAACTCGATTTTGTTTCGGGTCAGAACATTTTGTTCTCTTACTATTATTCTCAATCAGAGATAGTTTGGGTCTAATTTGCCGCATCTGTATGATCTGCGTATTAGCGACGAAGTTGGTATCATTAACCCCAAAAAATTTACTTTTTTCAAACAAAAAACAAATTTGTTTTTTCTCCATTCGCTTATTTATCAGAGCTGAGAACTTTCCCTTTGTCTGAAATCTATTTTTAGATTCCTTTGTTCTCTCCAAATATTCTGCTGCACAACTATTTTACGATTCCTTTGTGACAGTTTCTGGCGTTTTCATTGGCTTAATTCCCCTGTCTTCTTTCTCTGGCGTTTTTTATTTGGTTTACATTCTATGCTTTCATATATAGCGTTTTCATTCGCTTCAAATTTTTTTTTGTAGATTGTCCTTGATATGGCGAAAATTCTAATCTTCGGTACCTCCCATATTACTCACTTACATAGGTACTTGCGGGAAAATCCCAACTTAAAAAATTTTGACATATGTGAGGCACATATATACTGTGTCGATGTAGGGGTATTTTTCCCCGATTAATGATGAATGATACGTCGATTATATAATTTTATAATTGTTTTACAGCTAGTTCAATGGAGCCACCAACCAAACGAGCACGCATGCCTTCATCCAGAATACCCATACCTGTTAGTCGTGGATCAAGGGCGGCGCCTGCTATAGTAACGGCACCTTTGCCACATGCTCCGGCAATGTTACCAACTGTTCGCAACTTAGGTGAGAACGCTAGATTTGCCAAACCGTTAAGTCTAGGTATTGAACCTAAGTTAAAGGCAAAAATATGGCAAAAAGAGTATGTTGAATTTGGGCTACTAATTAAAAAAACGCATAGTAGCTCGGATCAATTCACTATTAGCCAATCACAAGGGGAGCTGCTTTTAGTAAAAAAGACACCTGATTCCTCTATTCAATCTTTGAGCCATTGGAACACAGCCTTTCACATTTTTGTCGGCATCTATTGTGAGAGGTTTCCTGATGAATCGTCCATACTCATGAAATATGCTTCCATCGTGAATAACTTAGCTACGTCTTCTGGGGAGGCGGCTGCCATTCAATATGACAAACGTTTTCGCCAGTGGAAGGAATTAAACAATGACCTTCTTCAATGGGATCATCTGTGCCTTGAGCTTTATCAAGAGGCTATAGCGACCGGCTTAAATTTCAAAGCTTCCTTGACGACTATTAAAGGTAAACCAAGCACCAACAACAACAACATTAAAACTAAATATTGTTTTAGCTTTAACAATTCCGGTGGACATTGTATTCGTGGAGCAAATTGCACCTTTCCTCATATATGCCAATTATGCAAAGGTCAGCATCATAAGAAAGCTTGCCCGAAATTTAAACCGAAAAAGAATAATAGTGACTCTCCACAGGCTCAAAAACACAAGTCCACAGCCTGACCAAAAGGCTTTATACCAAATTCCTCACTTGATTATATTTGCACGCCAGTTAAGCCTAACCGGCTGGCATTTTGGCTAAGTCGGTATTCCGCACAAATAACTAAATTTTTGGTCGATGGTTTCACTTATGGTTTTGAGATCCCGGTAAAGAATCAATTGACGTACCACGATTGTACAAATCTTTCATCACTGAATTTAAATTTATCATTTGCAAAAACAAAAATACTGTCGGAAATTTCTGAAGGTCGATTAGCAGGTCCCTTTGACGAACCTAATATTCCCAATGATATCTTTATTTCTCCATTAGGTCTCGTCCCTAAAAAATCATCGTCAAACTTAGATTTCAGACTAATTCACCACCTTTCTTTTCCGGAAGGGCAATCCGTTAACGATGCTATTCCCCATGACGAATGCACTGTTCAATATCAATCCATCGACGATGCTGTAGAAATCATTCAATCTCTTGGTAAAGGTACAATCATGAGTAAATCCGATATTGCACACGCTTTCAAAATTATTCCTATTCATCCCAAATTTCAGAAATGTTTAGGCTTTAAATTCGAAAACTCTATTTATTTTGACAGGACTTTACCTTTAGGGCTAAGCTACTCTTGTAAACTTTTTGAAATTTTCAGCACATCGCTGCATTGGATAATGATCAACAAATTTAAACCTTCTTTTTGTGTCCACATTATTGATGATTTCCTATTTATGGGCCCTCCGGATTCCAATATTTGCGCCAAGACCCTTGATAATTTTTTAAATTTATGCATGGATTTAGGAGTTCCCATCAACGCTGAAAAAACGGTTAACCCAACAACATGTATCACGTTTTTGGGTTTCGTTTTATGTTTTTAAAGTCTTATAATCGTCATTTATAATAATAAATGATCTTTCGTCATGATATTGTTATTATTTGGCGTAACAAACAGTTGCACTCGACCGACCCTTATGCACAAAATAGATTATATTTATTAAATAATTCTCTAATATTCACCACCATATAAGATTTATATATCTGTGTTATAGTAGAAAGTATAGACCTAGAAGATTGTTAGATATGGATATAGTAACGGATATAATGGTTGTCGATGGGGTGATTGGAACTGGTACACAAGTGGAAGATGGTGTAAATATAGCATAAGATACTGATCTGGACCTGGTATGAGGAGGGGATGGTTTGGATGTACGACTTGACTTGGACGGAGAATTCAGAGTTCCCTGCTGGTCCAAATATTTACAGAAGGCAGAAAGATTTACGGAATCCTAGTCCCGTGATGATGATTCAGATGGGATGGTAGAGGAGGAATCTGAAAGAGAAGAGAAGTGCCCTCTCTACGCGAACGCTTGCCAACGTCTGCTGGACTAGGCGTAGGTGAACGTCGGGCACGTTTAGGGGTTTGGTTCACTAAGGCGGCGACCCTAGTAGGTGCTGCTGTATTCAGGTCAATATCCATTGCAGTTGGTATAGATATGGTGACTCTGGCCTTGATACTGTTAATCTTCTGGTAAAATTGGGTAATGACAGATTGGGTAAGACGTTTCCCATAGGAGCAACGGGTCCTGGATAGGGCATGGGATATAATGCGGTCGACGACAGGTGGTGCTAAAGACTTGGAACGGATGGTGGTTAACTTCTCTTCAAGGATGGAATTGTAATGGTTGATCAGGTCCTGCGTCACCTTCGAGAGCCATGTCCGATTGAGGGATCTAATATTCGCGTCAACAGCTAGCTGGTTATTTCATTGCTAGACGAATGAAACTATCCAATTCACGGACCTTGTGCTTGAAAGTAAACGCAGGTTGACCTTGCTGCTGAAGTGTAAGGGTTAATAAGTGATGAATACACTGTAAAACTTGGAAGAACACCTTAAAAAGGGTTCTTCCGTCTTAAGGGTGGGGACTGGTTTGGCGTCGGTAGGCTGGTGGTCGTTTCTGCTCTTGGTTAGGTCGGTGGTAATCTCTGGGTGGGTAAGCTGAGTTATAGGTTGGTCGGTGATGGGGTGGAACATAACTGGCTGGGTTGGTAGGTGGTCGGCGATTGGTAGGTAGTAATGTCGGTGAAATACAGGGTCATTATAGGGTATTTGGAGTTGGTTTGGTTGACGATTAGTTCTACGGTGTCTGGCTTCTTGCCAGTGGTTGTTGTAGTTTCTGAACATAAAGAAAATGAATGGAGGTTAGGTGTGGAATATTCAGGAAATGTAACTGGGATCAGGTTATGCAGATAAAACAAACTGGGCGTGAGAAATGATGTAGAATAAAAGCTGGGTGGTATATATTTTACAATTCCCAATTTATGATCTTTTTGGAAGAATTAGAAATTAGAAATACATATTGTATGAATAATTTATACCTTAACCCAATTTGAAACAGCTACAAAACATTAATATAACGTAATGAAATTATGTGTGCAAGAAATATAATTGAAAAATCAATGTAGATGATGCATCATAAATATTGTTGAAATACATGAACTAGTAACCTGATTATATTGACTAATCGTGTTACAGTGATATTATCTGTGTCAGTTGTTGTCGTTTAATTGATATCATATATCATGATAATTAAATAACAAATAGAAAATAAAAGTTTCCAAATAAATTAATTTTCTTCATGAAATATACAACATAGAAATTGACATATACTTATATACAATGAGATTATATATGTGCAAGTTGTTTTGGGTCAATTCGATTGTGCAGTCCGGATTCTCCGGATTAAATATCCGGTTTCTCCGGTCTCATGCAAAATCGAGGAGACATGAAAATTTATTAGAGATTTTAGATGAAAATAATCGATCAAGAACGTATATCAGCAACAACACAATCTGATGAGGACGAAATTATTTCTGTTGTTTCTAAATGAGAGAAAAAATTCAATTCAAATCTCAATGTAGTCATACAGTGTGTAGAGGTTTATGCCTGGGCTAGCAGACGATCGATGTTACTCACATTGCATATCGTGCATACAAATAGACTTAAACTTAATATTCTACGTTTAAAAAACAACCATAGGCCCTTTTGATAGAATATAAGCCCTGTTCTTCTAAGACAAAATAATAAAACAAGTAAAAGTTAGAAACATTGTGCAAAGAAGATACAACAATTTTATTATCGCAACAATCCGTCATTTTGTGACGTCATCTCTCCGAAATTACACCACCTCGACAGAAAGCAGAACTCGGACTCTCCAAACTCTACCAAAAGGGTCACGTGATGAATAATAAAATGAAAATGGAGAATCCGAACTGCATAATCGAATGCGCCCTATAAAACGAATAATACATTGTCGGTGTTCTAATGAAACCCTGTATGTCAGAAATAGTTATTTTCCAGGAGAGCCCTTAAACTAACTACATGTGAATTTTACAGATACGTGAATATAATTATGATAAAACCTCTTGGCTTAGTATTACCATCTATTTTACATGTCTTAATAAGATGGAGTGGACCAGATTTTATGAAGAAATAGCAGAACACATTTCACACCCACTTGGCTAAGATTGTCCTCTGTCCATAAATATATCGGATGTCGCCTGAAACATTTAGGGTTTGACAACAACACTGAAATATATTTGTGAGAATTTAGAAAAAGATTAGTTCATCACTCCCCGTTGAACTTGGGACGTTTTTGTTATTACGATGGTATCATCTGTGGATCATCTGAGGTGGCTATATATACAGTACTGTTTGCAGTTATAAGGATATATATGTAAATAAAAAAGAAACATATTTATTTTACACGGATAACAATTTCGGTTTTATGAAGATCCTTATCCCAGCTGGTCCTTAGCCAAGTCTTGTGGCATTGTTCTTTCTCGGATCAAACCATTTTGTTTAAATCAATCGATATGTATATACAGTAAGAAAATATTTATTGTTATAATAATGTTCATTATGAAATTTAGACAGATATAGTAATATCGATTTATTCAAGTACATTGAACAAATATCATTGTATTAAGGACAATATAGCTTACAGTATACTGCTCTGTATGACTTATTAAAATTATTAAACTTAGGTTATGACCTAAATTATGTATATCATTTGAATTCTTTCCACTAGCAGCAGATAGAAATAAATTTTAGCTTACTACATCACAATACAAATTTTCTACCTAACAAAATAATGATTCATGACTACTTATGGTCATATATCTCTTAATGATGTTGTTGACGTTAAACCACATATTGATAATCATCTTTTATACTCTCTTCTAGTTCTAGCATCGATTAGTCTCTACTTTTACATGATACGGTCACTTGAACTAAATCAAGAATATGCAGTCTTCTTGGTACCGGTTTGAGGTTAACATATGGCTAGTAGATATTTCAATGACGTTCAAGTACCAATATATGAAATTGTATTCAACATTTATTAGTAAGTCGAAGGAAACTTGACTCAAACGCATCTTTTGTCCTTTCAATCCCCGAAGTCAAGAAATCCAATCTACTCGCTCCAAAAACAAATTCTTTTCTGGCGATTCATGATTCCTTGTTTAAAACCTACGTCACCACAAGATATTGTTTTGGAACTTTGTTGCAAAGTAACTGAGACACTGGGGAACTTGAAAGAACACTCGAACAAAGTCAGTTGGAAATGGTTGAGCTGATGGTTGTTTCAATTGTGTGGTGGTTATCTTTGGTTCGGTGGGTTATATTGCATACGAAACTCCGTACCATTCTTACATGGAAATAATATACACTACCTAATTTGAGATTTGAAATAGTAGTGGTGTCTACACGTAAAAGATAAGCCGCTTCCTTGCATCTATACGTGATAAAAGGCGTATTAAATTCCGAGAGAAAAGCCGCATTTAAAATAAGCCGCCTTTACTTGTGACGATCGAACTGGCGAGTTTAAACCCCCATTTGATACCGTGTAGACAGAATCCAAACTTTTTCGTTATGACGTCAGAGCGCGCGAATTATCTTGTTGTTAAAAATGCTACAAATGACATTCCAAGTACGGATATATTTTGTGAACTAAAGAGATCAGTAATGGGACCTTTTCAGGTGCAGGCACGTTTGAACGTCCATTAGTTTTATTTTTTGTTTGGCCTAAGGCTAAAATGCTCGTCGAAGAATACAAATTGTTATTCGGTAAAGTGACACTGTGTTATTAGGTTACTTGTTACCGGTATCGCAACATTTCAGTATTAGCCCATTATCATCTGTATTTTCTTCCCTTCGTAGGTTCTAAATAATATATCAATATGAAACACAATGTAACTTTAGTTTTTGTTGACACCATGT
The DNA here is from genome assembly GCA_029955415.1 of Lottia scabra. Taxonomy (NCBI): domain Eukaryota; kingdom Metazoa; phylum Mollusca; class Gastropoda; family Lottiidae; genus Lottia; species Lottia scabra. The sequence goes on from JARJEI010000038.1 coordinate 543,973, forward strand.
AGCCTACTAATGGTGGAGATATTTGCATGAATTGGCCATTTGGGGTGACATTTCTCAAAACAGACAATATTGTTGTTGGCATTGCGCAAGTCCGAGGACAGAGTAAAGACGGATTAAGAAAAGGCGTTTTAACTTTTTTACGTGTAGACGGAGCGTAAGAAAAGCCGCCTTTAATAAAGGCGGCTTATATTTAGAGGCGCCTTTAATAATTGTACGTGTAGACACCACTTATGTTGTATAAGTCCGAGGACAGAGAAAAGAAGTTTTAACTTTTTTACGTGTAGACGGAGCGTAAGAAAAGCCGCCTTTAGTAAAGGTGGCTTATATTTAGAGGCGCCTTTAATAATTGTACGTGTAGACACCACTAGTATATCGTTTTTTGAATAAAAAATAGAGACTGATTCTCTAAACGATTGATGCTGTCGTGATGCAAATGAAGAATATTTACAAAACCTCTTAACAATCCCTCTAAGAAGTGTCCCATGTTTGTCAAGTAGATGCAAATCATGTCCCTTAATACCAAAAATTTCATTATTTTTAAAGTAACTGTACGAAGCGAAGCTATCTGATTCAGGAGCATCTATCATGTGAAAATCCGAATATAATATTATATATTTAATTTGTGTAAGAACAATATGCTTGAGAAACTAAGATGATTTACGAACTCTTTTTAATGGCCGAAATCAGATATCAAATTATAGAAAATTATAGACAAGTCTGTTACCTTGAAGACCATTAACTAGACAATGTTACCCTTACTCTCATAGAAATTGACTTGCCAGAAGATGAGAAAAAGAATTGCCAGGGAATGAAACAACGACATTTGCTTACTGTTCAAGGATCAAGAACATTTTTATGGGTTCGAGTTTAATATTTTTAAGTATTGGTCAGGTAATCTTGTGTAGGCTTACATGTACGTTTTTTATAAATAATAAAGAAGCTAAGTACCAACGAATGACGTGACATATTGTGTATTCTATATCATCTGGGACAAGCCAAAATTAACATTTTGAAATTGTATTGCTCTTAGATATTTTGTTGAAATCTGGCACAGAAAATATAAATTGAATGCAATTAGTCAGCAACATTCAAACAGTTTAACATTCAACAAAATTTAGAATTTGTCTTCAAAATTGATTTTTCAATTATTTCAATAATTATGTTGGTAAAATGACAGTCAACTCAATGAATAATGATATAGATTTATATCGAGGTATATTTTCTAAATATTTCAATATTTTGAGATTAAAACCCAAAACTCTTTGAAAATTAACGAACCATTCTGTCAGCATTTCACTTGTTCGCCACTTGATGAAGTTTGTTAGAAATATGGAAAAGTCTGCAACAAAAGACAATTAATCGTATTTTCAATCATATATTCAATACTTGATAATGAGTTTTGGGTTAGATAGTATAGGTAAACAATAAATATTCACTATGTACACTTTATATTATTGAACTTACCATATCTTACACTTATATACAATATATTTACATTTACTTTAATTTTTTCCTATCGAACTTATGTTTATGTATTGCTCAATAAACGCCACAGCTAGCCACGTGACCTTACTTGACGTCATATTTGCTTAGATACTTCTCATTCTGTAACCGTTCGGCTATTTCCGTAAAAATTTCCGTACTCCAATTTAGCCTCAGGATTGAATAGACGTAGGGATTTGTTCCAAAGTTTGCTGATTGGTTGAATACCTTATTACTGTCTATTATCCGTTCGCGCTAAAGAGTCCGTTTGGTCTGAAGACAAAGGGGAAGATAACTCATTTGTCTAACATTACTTCTTATGAAACGCTTTTGGACAATCGAGTCTATCAAAGATGGCAGACAAAGTTGATATTTTTTCCACTAGGTTAGAAAAGGCGAAGACGATACTTGATGTCAGATTTCAATTAAAAGAAAAACAGCTGGAAATTTTGGAAAATTTATATTCTGGGTGGGACTGTATCTCTGTGCTGCAGAAAATACATTTATTTGCGGTTTCTTCGCTAAAGCGAAAGCCTGTTTCTTTCAGGTGTTACGGCCATTTTGTACTATCACCTGAGTAATATATCACGTGAAATATGACGTATCAAAAGTAGTCCAGAGAATTAGCTTCGATTATCCAGACGGCAAGCTCCCATTCAAGGCCGTGATCTAAAAACAATACAATACGATCACGGTGGGCCGTATGGATACTTCTAACAAAATGGCGGCGGAGTCTTTGATAAAGAAATAGTTCTCGGAAAATCTGATGACCTTGAGTTGAATCCAATAAAAATCCCATGTTTTCAAAATGTCAATATAAGCAATAAACTGTTACCCTATAACATGTACGGCCTCTGAGAGGTTAATATTTACTACTAACTTCGTTGTACGTTTTCTTGGTAACCTAAAGGTCCAGGGTTCAATCCCAAAATGGGTCGTGTTGATACCTTCAACAGGCCGGTAGGAAGCAATTTCATATTGGGAATGGGGGGCAAATTGTGCAAGGGTGGATTTGCGGAATTCCTGCGGATCTGTTCAACCCTAAATTTTTGCGATTTCATTTAAATATTTAACGTACTCATATTCTGTTGGGCTATGAATTTGGCTTTGGACTGTATTTTTCAATGAATATATCTGACGTAATTAATTGAGTTAATTACAGTTTTCAAACTTTTACTTTTTGTTAATAATTTAATAACAATGGCATCTGATGAATCTGGGTTTCTTCAAAATTCCATTTGTGATCAGGGTTAGTAGATAGTAGATATTAGTAGATATCTTAGTGTGTTTTAGGTGACATGAATCATCAAAATCAGTAGAATTAAATACATATTTGTATGAATAATTTCTACCTTTACCCAATTTGAAATAGCTACAAAACATTGATATAACGATAACGGAATCATATTCTGTGTGCAAGAAATATAATTAAAAGATAGTGGACCACGGCCATATACGCCTGACGAAAAAATTAAATCAGGATAAAACTAAACTTTCTCAAACCTTTCGATTTAGGTCCAATAACATACATTTTAAGTTTCAACAAAATTGGTTGAAATCGTAGATAGTTATAGCATATTCAAGACTTTGGGGCAAGGGCAATAACTCTGCTACTAACGGTCGAAAAAAGCTCAAATTCGAACTTGATCTTGGTTTTTATACGCCTACATGAAAATGTGGACGTATATTGCCGTCACCCCTGTCCGTCCGTCGGTCCGTTCGTCTGTCAACAATTTCTTGTGTAGAAACCAGATTTTTATCCGATTTGAATGAAACTTGGTAAGTTTATTCATCTTGATAATATCTCGGATGAGTTCGAAAATGGCGCGATTCCAGTTGTCGGTTTATGAGTTATTGCCCTTGACATGGTGAAAAAACGTTAAAATTTACTTGTGTACGCGATAGAAGCTAGAATTTTTATCCGATTTGAATGAAACTTGGTATGTGTATTCATCTTGATAATATCTTGGAGGAGTTCGAAAATGGTGCGATTCCAGTCGTCGGTTTATGAGTTATTGTCCTTGATTTAGTGTAAAAACATTAAAATTAACTTGTGTACTCGATAGAAGCTAGAGTTTTTATCCCATTTGAATGAAACTTGGTATGTCTATTCATCTTTATAATATCTCGGATGAGTTTGAAAATAGTGTGATTCCAGTCGTCGGTTTATGAGTTATTGCCCTTGACTTGGTGCAAAAACGTTAAAATTAACTTGTGTACGCGATAGAAGCTAGAGTTTTTATCTGATTTGAATGAAACTTGGTATATGTATTCATTTTACCAAGGAATGAAACAACGTGATTTGCTTACTGTTCAATGATCAAGGACATTTTTATGGGTTCGAGTTTAATTATTTTAAGTATTGGTCAGGTAATCTTGTGTAGACTTACATGTACGTTTTAGATAAAATGAAGTGGTTTCTGTCCATGACATATTGTGTATTCTATATTATCTGGGACAAGCCGAAATTAATATATTTTGAAATGTTATTACTCTTAGACATATAGTTGAAATTAATAATATCTGGTACAGAAAATATAAATTTAGCGCAATTAGTCAGCAACATTCAGTTCAGCATATAATTTATAATTTGGCTTCTAAATTGATTTTTCAATTATTTCAATATAACTCAAAACTCTTTGAAAATTAACGAACCATTCTGTCAGCATTTCACTCGTCACCACTTGATGATGTTTGTTAGAAATATGGAAAAGTCTGCTACAAAAGACAGTTAATCATATTGTCAATCATATATTCAATACTTGATAGTGTGTTTTGGGTTAGATAGTATAGGTAAAAGATAAATATTCACTAAGACTACACGAATCGTTCTTAATGACTTACCTATACAAATAGAACAGTAACGTATGTAAACTTCTTAATGACTGACATAAAGAAATAGAACAGTAACGTATGTAAACTTCTTAATGACTTACCTATACAAATAGAACATTAACGTATGTAAACTTGTTAATGACTGACCTATACAAGTAGAACAGTAACGTATGTAAACTTCTTAATGACTGACCTATACAAATAGAACAGTAACGTATGTAAACTTCTTAATGACTGACCTGTAGAAATAGAACAGTAACGTATGTAAACTTCTAAATGACCGACCTATACAAATAGAACAGTAACGTATATAAACTTCTTAATGACTGACCTATACAAATAGAACAGTAACGTATGTAAACTTTTAATGACTGACCTATACAAATAGAACAGTAACTTATGTAAACTTCTAAATGACTGACTTATACAAATAGATCAGTAACTTATGTAAAGTTCTAAATGACTGACCTATACAAATAGAACAGTAACGTCTGTAAACTTCTAAATGACTGACCTATACAAATAGAACAGTAACGTCTGTAAATAAGTGCTTACCCATACAAATAGGACAGTAACGGCTGTGCACTTTTACGTAACGCATCTATAAAAAAAAGTCGTAACGTATATACACTAACTTGCGCATCACTTACCTACACAAATAGAACAGTAACACTAGTTCGTATCTTATCTTTACATTAAACGTAGTAACGTTTGTTAACATATACATATAATTAATAAAAAAATACATTTTGACATAACTTACCTGTACATGTATTGTGGTAACCTCTGTAAAACTGTGAACATTAAAATGAACAAGATTCAGCAGATTTAATGCCCAACCAGAGCTTTCGTACCAATGGTTAAATTATTGACATTTGTCTTTTTTGTATATTTTTATATAATGAGCAACGTATTATATATATAAAACAGTATATGTGTATGTTTAGAACCGTCTGACTTTTAATGAATTAATTTGAAAAACATTTAAGAACAAATAAAAAGATATAGTAAGATACAATTCGATACAAAAAAAAAAAACAGACATAAAACAAATATCAAACAATATATTTCTTAAGGCATAAAAATGCTTACGCCATGAAATAACCCAAACAGCAAGTCTTCCACAATGCAAACATATCATTGAACGTTTCTCTCATTATATATGTATAGACTTCATTCACAAAAATATCTTTTAGTCCAGGAATCATCTGAATATTTAAGTCAACCATTTAAAAAAAAATATTACGAAAACAATATAGCTCCGAACTAATCTCGAAAACTGGCAAAATGCTTAGTCAAAAATTAATGCTATGTAGTCATATCGCAGCACGTTTATCTCCTCTATATAAATTCACATAATTATCTCTCTACATTTATACTGTATCATTCAGTCAAAATGGTGGTAAATTCTAGTTTGATGTTGGCATTAGTTTTGATGTATGTTGGTTCTTTGGCAATGGCCAGGTCAGGTAATTTGTAAAACTTTATATTTAGTATAGGATGAAGTAGGAACCAGTTTTGTAATAACGTCCAGTTTTGTATTAGCTCACCACTTTTGTAATAAAATCAACCGCTTTTGTAATACTTACCAGTTTTGTAATAACATGCGCCCATTTTTGTAATAAAATTAGGTCACCTCTTTTGTAATATCTTCAAGGGTCACAACTTTTGTAGTAAAGCTTCCCCACCTTTGTAACAGCCAAGTTTATTACAAAAGTTGGTAACCAATAGACGTTTATTACAAAAGTGGTCAGGCTTCATGTCAGCCTTGAAATTAGGAATAATAAGCAGCATCCAACGGGAATGCAGTCATTTAGGCACATATTTTTTAAGAATATCTCATTTAGACACGGTATTTTAGGCACACTTCTTTTAGGCACACGGTCAGATAGGCACATGCCATTTAGACACAGCGTTATTTAGGCACATTGATTTAGGGACATCTTCCGTTAGGTACATATTCAATTAGGCACATTCATTATTTGGCACACTGTCATTCAGGCACAGGGATTTAGGCACAGCTTCAATTAGGCACACTTTCAATTAGGCACATATTCATTGAGAGAAAGCAAAGGATAGGTTGGTATCACTTTGACATATTCAAATTGCATAAAATAAATGATTTTCCAAGTGAGAGGATAAAGAAACCAAGTGCTACCTTTAGAATGGTTTGGTGCCTTCGACACTCGCTTTATTTTCATAAAAAAAAAACCTATGGCAGTTCCTCAACCCCCCAAATCCAAACAAAAGTCCGATATCAGTTTCATCATTGAACTTAGCGTTTAGATACACTCTTTCCTGAAGTTCGAAAAGTTCCATTTGTTTCTTTGGTGGCGCACTATGAACGTCAGCGTGGAATGGTTTTGGAATATCGCAAAATATTTTTCGTGCAATTTGAAGTCCTGAAATCGGGTGTTGAAGTCGTCCAACAAACTTTGTATCTGCTCACAAAAGTAATCCACTTTGTCTGGAATCATGCCTATGGAACGGAGTGTTTCGAAATGAGCGAGATTTCCACCTCGAATCTGAGTAATCAGTCTCAATTTGGTCTGAAAAACGTTCACGTGTGCATACAACTCGTTTTTATTGAAACACACAATATAGTTACATGTACTTTACTTATCTAAATTTATATTTTAGAATGTGATTACAAGTATACAAATCAAACATCTGTGTATTCTGGTGCAATTGATAGTAAACTAGTATCTGGACAGAAGGAATGTGATGACTTGTGTAATGCCGATACCAGATGTAGCGCTACATATCTGTATGTCAATGACATGTATTGTTATCTTTATCCAACACCACTCATATTCATGTCAACTTCATTGTAGGTCATTTTCCGCTTGCTTCGAGACGAAATACCAGGTAAGTTTTCATTGGTCCAAATTTGAGTTATTTATAGACGTCATTGTATGACGCCCAGAAAAATAAATTTCTATTTTTATTTGGACCAATGAAAACTCACCTAGTATTTCGTCTCGAAGCAAGCGGAAAATGACCTACAATGAAGTTGTCCGGACCATGTTTGCTTCGCTTGGAACTCAAAAACGGTAATTACTCCGTCGTAAACCAGTCTATCATTCAAAATCTGCCTAAATTTATTTTTTTATTATTTACCTAAATATTTAGGTTAGACCAAAGACTTGGCCTTTTTCGAGGCGAAGAAAAGCGCCGAATTTCTATTTTGACCCCAAAATTAGTGTCCTCCCTTCTCATTTTTCTTATTACCGTATAACAATATTTTTAAAAAGTGAAACTACGAGCCCCTGTGGTTATAGGCAGTTCCCAGTCTGTCTTGGAGGTTTTATTTGGAACGATTCTTATTATTTCGATCGAGTTTTACCAATGGGTATTAGGTCCAGTGCGCTTATATATCAAATAATAACTTCGTCAGTTAGATACATGTTTGGACTAGGGGCTTTTCAGGTTCATACCAAATTTCATTTGATTCCATCAAAAAATCTAGATTTTAGAGCGTTTACAAGCAATTGATGTTGACTTACTGTATAGAGGTTACAGGGCGGTAACTCCTAAACTTAAATCAGAAGTAAACTAAACTTTCTCAAACCTTTCGATTTAGGTCCATTTTAATTTTCATCAAAATCGGTTGAAAACTAAGAGAGTATATTCAAGATTTTGGGGCAAAGGCAATAACTCTGCTTCTAACGGTCGAAAAAGGCTCAAGTTCGAACTTGATCTTCGTTTTATGAATACATATACACATACTGAATTTCGTTTGATTCCATCAAAAAATCCAGTTTATAGAGCGTTTACGAGCACATGTTGTCGGACGGACAATATACGTCCACTAAGAGAGATGTGAGCGTATAAAAAGCTATCTGCGCCCCTGGTTATATGATGAAAGTGATCGGTTCGGAAGTTTTATGCACGTTTGGGCGAGTTGGTATCACTATTTTGAACCGATGGCTGGGATTGTGCGGCCAGCTTAACATCTTGAATCTACGGCTAAGTGAAAGTTGGTCAAATTGACTTCAGGATTCAATAATATGCTGAGGTAAGATGATTTAAGTTAAAGTTTAATCAAATCAGAATTTCATACAAAACATAATGTAATAATAATAATAATTAACATAAAAGAAGTTTATACAAAACAATATAATATAGAAATTATAATAACATAAATAACATTTAATTTATTTTAAGTGTTTAATGTGGAGGGTTTGTATACTCGATTGAACCAATACACCCTGAAGAGAAATTATTTATAACTTTATTTGCTTATTTCATTTTTATATAAAGTAGGCTGAGATGGTGAAGATGACCTCACACTAAATATCAGAAAGAGAGATAAAGAGATATCAATCTAAGAGAATTAGGGATCAACAATAAAACATACTTTGATCTGGGTGATATATGATAGCAGGAGAAATGTCAATCAACACACTATTGAAGAAAATCAGTCGAGTCGTTACAATGTAGAATTATTATGTGTATTAACCCTTCCAGAGCTAATCCCGACTATTGTCGGTGACGTCATACTATGACGTAGAGCGGTTCCCGACTATAGTCGGGACGGCCGTTACATCTAGCGCACCCATGAGCCATTCATATTGGTAACAATGTTTTCTATTTGTGATCTATAAATAGAATAATGTACGGGCGACTTATTTACAGTGTAATTATGATGGAATAGCCAAAACAAATGGCGTCTCCTCGGCCAAAGTACCGAAGCGTTTGAAGCTGAATCAAGCTCATGATTACGTTCAAGATTTCTATTCAAACAAAAATATATACGATTTTAACAAAAACTGACCAAAAGTGTGAAATATTTGATAGTCTGTCCTAAATATCACAAACGACTGGTTCAGACCATCTCTAAATCTACATACACCCTAATATTTACCAACTTTCAAAGTTACAATTGCATTTTGCGCAAATTTTTTCACCATTTAGTAACCATGGTAACGATAATTTTTCAGGAAGAATTTTTTTTTCATAAACACATACAATCTATGTCTGACATGTGTGTGGAGTTTCAAGGTACTGCAAAATCAAATAAACTTTCTGTTGGGGGTTGAGTAATGCATTACAATAAGTCTGTATTTTTGTAAATTTGGCTTAGCTCTCCATGGAATTTCACATAAATAGCACCAGCTCAGGAAGGGTTAAATATGAAATGTTATTGCTACATGGTGTATTGTTATGATTAAGGTTGTAGTTTTGTCAATTCATATTTTGTCGTAAATGACTTGCTACAAACTTCACAAATTTACAGTTTCACTCAAGTATGTTGACTTTTTATATGTTTTGTTAAATGAGCTTTTTGATTAAATGACTTGTTACACACATCACAAGTGTAGGGTTTCTCTCCAGTGTGTGTCCTTGTATGTTTTGTTAAATTACTACTGTGGCTAAAAGACTTATTACAAACATCACAAGTGTAGGGTTTCTCTCCAGTGTGTGTCCTTGTATGTTTTGTTAAATTACTACTGTGGCTAAAAGACTTATTACAAACATCACATGTATAGGGTTTTTCTCCAGTGTGTGTCCTTGTATGAACAGTCAAGTCACCTTTTGTCGTAAATGACTTGCTACAAACTTCACAAGTATAAGGTTTCTCTCCGGTGTGTTTCCTCTTTATGTGTGCTGTTAAATGATTACTTTGGCTAAAAGACTTAATACAAACTTCACAAGTATAGGGTTTCTCTCCAGTGTGTGTCCTTGTATGAACAGTCAAGTCACCTTTTGTCACAAATGACTTGCTACAAACTTCACAAGAGAAAGGTTTCTCTCCGGTGTGTTTCCTCTTTATGTGTACTGTTAAATGACTACTTTGGCTAAATGACTTACTACAAACTTCACAAGTATAGGGTTTATTTACTGGTGGTTCTTTACTTGTGTTATCATTGTTGTTTCCACCAGGATTTGAAGAAAATAATAATGACTGACATGTATGAAATTCCCGAAGACATGTTTCTTTCCTTACTGGATTTGTCAACTTGTGAACTTGGTACTGAAGATTTCCAATCCAATTTTGTAAGGAACTGGAGTTGATAATTACTCCCTTTTCATTGTGAAAATTTGCACATCCAAAGGCAGCATGTCTTCCTTGATAAACTGTCAGTCTAAGAGAGATAACTCTTGTTAACACTAGTTGTATCTTCATTTCATACTGAAAAAGAAATTAATAATATTACTATCCTTATTCAAACAAATGTTTTAAGTGATTTTCAATAATTACTAATAGTTTTATGTATATTACGTGAGAGAGATTCTTAAAACAACTTGGTATGATATATAAAAACATACAGCAGTAATAAATACATATCATTAAACAAGATGTCTTCCAGTGGAGATGATATATTTATTACACAATAGAATACAATCCAGGATTTAGATACTGATAATATTCTACGTGATTTAAATAATATTTATAGCATAATAATTACATACCAGTTACAATAATTATACATTAATTGGATATTCAATATGATGTATTTAATAATAAGAATATTTGTAAAAAAGGTTTAGAAACTGATAATATTTTAAGTCATGTATTGAAAATCATATTTAGTGAGACTGAGCCATATAAAGGATACACTGTGATACACATATATAGATATAGGAGCAGGGCTCAAAATGTTCAAATAATTTCTACATTTATTGATTACTGTCCCAATATTGGCAACTGGGACAGCGGAGCGTTTCTGAAAGTGGGGAGGATTTCGGCCACTCGATTTTCAGATTTCGGAAATTATAAAAGAAAATTATAACAAGTTCACAGGAATATAAATGATTACGTAAAATTTCAATGAAATCAGATGAAAACTGTAGTCTCTGTTGCATTCACAAGCTTATTTCGGCGTGTTTTAAATAAGTCAAGGGCAATAACTCAAAAAACGTTCATTGAAAAATAGCCAAATTCAAAGGTTCAAAGAAAATTTCATTCAAATCAGGTGAAAACTGTAGCGTTCACAAGCCAAGGGCAATAACTCAATCTCTATCGCGTTCACAAGTCAATATCGACGTGATTTGATTAAGTAAAGGGCAATAACTCAAAATCCGTTCAATGAAAAATCATCAATTCGAACTTGTCCGAGATCTTATGAATACAAATGTTCACACCAAATTTCATTCCAATCAGGTGAAAAGTGCAGTCTCTATCGCGTTCACAAGTAAATTTCGATGCGTTTTGACGTCAAGGGCAATAACTCAAAAACAATTCATCGAAAAGTCGTCAAATTCGAACTTATCCGAGATCTCATGAATACAAATGTTCACATCAAATTTAATTCAAATCAGGTGAAAACTGTAGTATCTATCGCATTCACAAGCCATTTTTAACGTATTTTGGGTGTAAAATTCAGTGAATTTTTGTCGAATCAAACCGAAAATCGAACCTGTCCAAGATCTTACACAGATCAAACCAAAACTGTAGTCTCTATCGCATTCACAAGCCATTTTGAACACATTTTGGGTGTAAAACTCCATGAATTTTTGTGGAATCGAACCCAAAGTTGAACTTGTCCGAGATCTTATGAATATAATCCTACATACAAAATTTTATTCAAATCCAACCAAAACTGTGGACTCTTATCGCGTTCACAAGTCATTTTTAACGTATTTTGGGTGTAAAACTCCGTGAATTTTTTTCGAATCGAACCCAATTTCAAACTTGTCCGAGATCTTTTGAATATAATCCTACACATAAAATTGTATTCAAATTCTACCAAACCTTTTGTCTCTATTGCGTTTGCCAATTGTGGACAGACGGACGGACAGGGGCGACGGCAATATACGACCACATATCAATGTGGGCATATAAAAACAAAAGCAAGCATGCAGTCATCCAACCACGAAATCAAGAAACAGAAAATAACCTTTAAAGGGGAATGTTCAGGATTTTCGAGGATCGATTTGGGCCATGAATATATGTAAATAGCCTCCAGAAGTACTAGAATTGCAGAAAAATCGCATTATCCCTTCAATTATATCACTACCTAAACATTTATCTTTCATTTTCTGTATTTGTGTTTTCTATACAAGGCATAGTCTTACTAATCGACGAGTCATATTTTTGACTTTCAAACGCTCATAATTATGGCTACACAGGGATTTGAAGGCTTATATTTCGAGGGAGATTTGTGAATATTATAATGGATTACAATAGCTAAAGATAGTGAACCACAGCCATATACGCCCAACAAAAAAACCTTAAATTTAACTAACCTTTCTCAAAAAACATCCATTTTAAGTTTCATCAAAATCGGTTGAAAACAAGGGGCAAGGGCAATAACTCTGATTCTAACGGTTGAAAAAAGCTCAAATTCAAACTTGATCTTAATTTTCTGAATATGTATACACCAAGGCATGAAATAACTCTACAAATTGTTCCGGACATCGGATAATTTGTACCGGACATATTTTCTTTATAAAAGCGTATGCCAAAACCGGCGTTATATGACAGAAATTCGCCGTTCTCTAACCTGTACATATAGGTTACCAACTAGCAAATATTGATTTATGTCACTGTAAAAGACATTATTTATATTCCCGATAGGCTACTTCTCAAAGAATGGTCAAGCCGTCAAAAAGGAAATCGGTACCGATAAAAATTGAAGAACAGAACGTCTTCTATTATCTGATTGGACAATAAGAGAAACTTATTTATAGAAGCCAATGAATTTCGCCCTTTCATTTTTTTCTACTTTGGTTTATCAACATCCGGCGGTGCCACTTTCACACGATGCTTCTAAAAAAAATCCGGGTCGGAAGTCATAGTACATCAATGTATAAAATCCTTACCTTACATTTGAAATATAAGTAAAAACGTGATTGAATTTCGCCATAATATATTATACAAATGATTACCGTGTCTTATTCTGATATTATATGGTAATTATAGAAATAAAACTACTTCAAAATTCGTGGAAAAAATTTGTACTAATTTGGGTCTACACCGCCCCATTGTTATTTTACTTGAATATCCAGACGCTCCCTGTAGTCTTATTCGACCTTTTTTCAATCTCGATTCTTACGCGTGCGACCTTGAGTCAATGTTAAAATGGGAAAATGAAATTACAATGACATATAGATATGAAATTTCATTAATCTATTAACCTTTACTTATTGTTTTGGCAAATGCATTGTTCCCGCTTTAGTAGATCTGTTACTGTTTTGACTATTAAAATTTATTACCGTTTGACTTAAAATTCGTTACCGTTTTGACTCGTTGCCGTTTTATCTGACATTCCTATGCCCAGGGCTATACAAAATTCAAATGTGCCTGCGCACAAGGTTTTTAGTAAACGAATGTGCCGGCAAATGTTAAAATGCAGAGAGGCCCAGAGAGGCAAATTGCATCTTGAAATTTAAACCATGTATATAATTTGAATAAAAATATAGATCTATTTACTAATGTGCCAATTGTCTTGGTGTATGTTTATTCACTTGTTTATATATTTTATATCATTTTTTATATTTCATGTAATAATTATTTACTGAGTTTGCCAAATCACAACACCATTTAATGACGTTTCCCCTACCTTTTACAAGTGCTTACTAAGTAGCCTACCGCATAATGTAAACAGACCCACACCAAGGACAATACAATATATATACCTTTTAATTTAATACTCCCAGCAGTGGCTAATCGAAGAGCTCAAACTCCGTCACCGTCAGCCTAACAGTTACCGATGAAAATAAAACCAGGCGTTTCTTATGCATTAATACTTAAAACCGGAAACGATGTCATGCTATTCAAGACTACAACAATTCTTTCGTTTCCGGTTCTAAGAATATACATGAGGAACTTCTGGGCTTTTTTTTTTCAATCAGTGACCGTTATTCCGAACACCCGGCTTCGGGCAGGCAGTAGAAAAATCAAATAGCGTTGTTCTGCGTGTTCAAAGGATTCCGGGACGATCAATTCATAGGAGCACATTTTTCCTGTTATACAACTAACTAGGCCATTCGAGCTCTCGAGGCGCGAATGTCCTCAAAAGACATAACGAACACATTCATTTTAATCATCGGGTTAGCGGTCCATTGGTTTTAATGATTTTATGCAAATTTAGCATAGGACGGACAAAATATTTGATTTTACAGACAGTGCTAGTGTTGTTATATAATTTTGATATTGTTCAAGGAGTGAAATATTATCATGACCGAAAATTTGTGCCTGCAAAAATTTTCGATTATGAAAAATGTGCCTGCGCACGCCGTGCGCGCGTGCGTGCTTTTGTCGAAGCCTGCCTATGCCGTTCTTTTTACGCTTTGAAGTCAATGCGATGGATGAAAATAAACATGTTTGAAGGACATAAAACTTCTACAGTCTGTTAAAAACGATCGGATTGACTAAAATCATCCAAAGAGAAAATATTTAACTTTTGTTAATTTTGTATCGGACAAAATGTCCGACTCAAATGACATTGTACCGGACATGAGCCGAAATTGTACCTGACAATGTCCGTGTCCGGACGCTTATTTCATGCCTTGGTATACACATACTGAATTTCATTTGATTCCATCAAAAATTCTAGTTTTTAAGAGCGTTTAAAAGCAATTGATGTTTATAGAAGCACTTACTTTTGGTCAAACATATATATGCCTTTAACTGTACACTACTCTCTGACTACCAAATGTTCAGAATCGCTGGAGGCATATGAATTACTCGATTGCATTTGACAGTGTGTTCAACTTACCGGTACTGCAAATGTTTTCGGGTCCATTAAAATTTGCTTTGAAAGCATGATCTTATCTTGCAAAGTACTTTTTACACATAAATCTTCATCAACCTGTCACGCTTTCGTCCATTGCTATCAACCTTAATAATAACCCAAATGATAATTTGCCGACCTCGATCTCAATCTATGGATACTTCCCGCTGTATTCCCGTCTACATTCTTGACTTAAAATCGAGATCGGAGTTCTCAAGTCGGTGTCATTCCATATTTCAACAATCTTTGAGTACAAATACTTGCATACACACTAGCGACAAATACATTTATAAAAGAAAGTATATCAATGGCAATGTTAGTTCTTGATGTGTGAATCTAACAGAGCACTCTAGAACAATAGAAGACTACTCTCGTGTTGTCAAGAACGTAAATTCGAATACAGCCTTTTTTTCTCCTGCGCTCGACAAACTTTTTGTCGGATACACTAATATTATGGAATGACATTTTGTTAAAATAATACCAAATTATTCTAACCCCAGTTAAATGATTGATTAAAATCTTTACATTTTTAAAATACAGAACTGGTAAATTACTCATATCAAATAACAATTTTCTTTTTTTGGTCGTATTTTAACAAATTTATAAATGTTAGGGTATCCATAGGTCAATAGATTGGGGTAGAGGTCGTCATTTAAGGTTGATAGCAATGGACGACAGCGTGCAAGGTTGATGAAAAAGTACTTTGCAAGGTAAGACCATGCTTTCAAAGTTCATTTAAATGGACCCAAAGACATTTGTAGTAAGTTGAATGTAGGGGTGGGCGGTATTTCGGTATTACCGAAAATACCGGTTCTAAAAAAATACCGGTAGTAATAACGTGACTGATTTAAAAACCGGTACCGGGTATACCATGAATTCTCAATAAAAATACCATGATACTGATTATCTGACAGTCACTGTCAAGATATTGTTAAAAATATGTGTTCTTAATGCTTATCTTAATATCAGCTGGTCTTATTTTGATTTTTATCATGCCTATCTGCCACACAAAACATTGTAATGTGATAATCCTGTTAATTTAGTGCCTTCTAGGATAGTCTTTAACATACCAGAATATAAAAAAAATATAGTACTGTTGACATCTGTTTCATTCAATTGAAAAAATAAATTAATAACCACCAGTCACCTCTTAAATAAGATTTTTAAAATAATTGCCACATCAAGATAAGAAACATAAACTGTCAGCAAACTCTATAGAGAGCTGATATTTCAGTGGAAATGAGACTTTTTTTCACACAAAATTACCCCTTACCCCTTCTTTTGATAATAGAATATTCCGAAATGCACAAATAAAAAGGTCTGAGAGCTATTTTGGCAAAATGCAAATGTTCCAAAAGTACCGTGACTATACCCAGTATTATATAAAATACCGCGGTATTTGAAATTGGCAATACCGCCCACCCCTAGTTGAATGTAGGCTACTGTCAAATGCCATCTAGTAAGTCATATGCCTCTAAATCGAAAATTGTGATTCTGAACATTTGGGAGTCAAGGAGTAGCTGCCTGAAAATCATCCACCAAAATGGGTCAAGATACTATTTTTTTTTTTCATTTGGAACCATTTTGACCTTTCCAAGGACAAGGTACCATTTTGACTTTTTCCAAGGGCAATTTTGACCTTGTATTTGAGACTATTTAGGTTTAGATTAGTCAGGCTTTCATGTGATTTCTGGAAAAACTTACAGAATATTGTAATTTGTAATTTAATATGGAAAGGAATGGCAACTTGAATGAAATTAGTGGAGAGTCAGCAATATTTTGCCCTTTGCGGTTACACCACGTGGTCTCAAAATTGTGACTAAACTAAAGTTTCTATAAATAACTCTACAGACACAAGACAATTCTTGTTGTCAGTCAGAAAGTAATGAAATAAACAATAACTTACGTTTAAAAACAAACGGTTAGGTAAAATTCTTAACATTTTGAAGTCGATTTCAAGAAATAATAAAAATGTCGAAAACAATTTTTCAATTTATCCAATTGAACTTCCGGTCTGGCTTAGTAACCTCACTTTCGTTTATAGGACAATTCGACCAAACATACAAACTTTTAGGACGAATCGACAAACAGTCTGTTTAAAGTCTTCTGTCGGTTTGAAACGAAAAAAAAAATGTTTCGTTTTTAAGCTTTCATTAGCCGCACACGGAGGTTATTAGTCGCATACGTTAGACTTTTGTTCAAAGGGAACATTATTGATGTTGAAGAGTGTAATTAAACTGGTTTTAATTGTAATTAGTTGTTTTCAGTTCACAGTATTAAACTAACAGTTACACTTCACTGGCTTTTCTACTTTCCTATATCTTTACTATCTCTTTCTCTGTTTCTGATCTTTATTCATCCTGGTGTCTATAATTGTCCATCTGAGCTGTAATGACCCCCTGAGTTGTATTTTCCTTATATCCTTGTGGTCATTCTGCATTTATAGTTTGAACCAGTAAGATGGCTTGTTCTGCCAGCTAGTTTTGTGTTCTGCATTATATTGTTTAAATTGAAGTTTCTTCAATTTAGTTATAGTTTTCCTAAAGTGTTGTATACACTTTTCCAGTGTATACATTGTGTTTGGAATATAGGATAATTTCATTATAGGTATGTAAAATTTCAGTATTTTATATCTTTGTTTGTGTCTGTTACTAAGGTGTCGGCCATTTTGCATTTTGGTATAGTTTTAGGTTCTGCATACACCCACCAAACACAAAACATTTAAAAAACGTTTTATAGTGGTTCTAAAAAGGTTAGTGGCGGAAAAACGTTTAAAAAATGTTTTTAAAAGGTTACATAAAAAGTTTTTCTGTATCTATTGTAGAAATGTTTTGGTGAAACTTTTTTAAAACGTTTTAAAAACCTTTTTCTGATATGTTTTTGAAGAACGTTAGAAAAGACATTTCACACCAACGTTTTAAAATTGGTTTTCAATAACGTGATTTAGTAAACTTTTCTAAAACGTTAAAAAAACCTTTTTCTGATATGTTTTTGAGGAACGTTAGAAAAGACATTTCACACCAACGTTTTAAATTTGGTTTTCAATAACGTGATTCAGTAAACTTTTCTAAAACGTTAAAAAAACCTTTTTCTGATACGTTTTTGAGGAACGTTAGAAAAGACATTTCACACCAACGTTTTAAATTTGGTTTTCAATAACGTAATTTAGTAAACTTTTTTAAAACGTTCTAAAAACCTTTCTCAGATATGTTTTTGAGGAACGTTAGAAAAGACGTTTCACACTAACGTTTTAAATTTGTTTTTTAATAACGTAATTTAGTAAACTTTTTTAAAACGTTCTAAAAACCTTTCTCTGATATGTTTTTGAGGAACGTTAGAAAAGACGTTTCACACCAACGTTTTAAATTTGGTTTTTAATAACGTAATTTAGTAAACTTTTTTAAAACGTTCTAAAAACCTTTCTCTGATATGTTTTTGAGGAACGTTAGAAAAGACGTTTCACACCAACGTTTTAAATTTGGTTTTTAATAACGTGTTTTAGTAAACTTTTTTAAAACGTTCTAAAAACCTTTTTCGGATATGTTTTTGAGGAACGTTAGAAAAGACATTTCACACCAACGTTTTAAATTTGTTTTTTAATAACGTGATTCATTAAACTTTTTTAAAACGTTCTAAAAACCTTTCTCAGATATGTGTTTGAGGAACGTTAAAAAAGACATTTCACACCAACGTTTTAAATTTGTTTTTTAATAACGTGATTCAGTAAACTTT
Source organism: Lottia scabra (assembly GCA_029955415.1). Taxonomy (NCBI): domain Eukaryota; kingdom Metazoa; phylum Mollusca; class Gastropoda; family Lottiidae; genus Lottia; species Lottia scabra. The sequence goes on from JARJEI010000038.1 coordinate 562,704, forward strand.
TTTAAAACGTTCTAAAAACCTTTTTCTGATATGTTTTTCAGGAACGTTAGAAAAGACGTTTCACACTAACGTTTTAAATTTGTTTTTTAATAACGTAATTTAGTAAACTTTTTTAAAACGTTCTAAAAACCTTTCTCTGATATGTTTTTGAGGAACGTTAGAAAAGACGTTTCACACCAACGTTTTAAATTTGGTTTTTAATAACGTGTTTTAGTAAACTTTTTTAAAACGTTCTAAAAACCTTTTTCGGATATGTTTTTGAGGAACGTTAGAAAAGACATTTCACACCAACGTTTTAAATTTGTTTTTTAATAACGTGATTCATTAAACTTTTTTAAAACGTTCTAAAAACCTTTCTCAGATATGTGTTTGAGGAACGTTAAAAAAGACATTTCACACCAACGTTTTAAATTTGTTTTTTAATAACGTGATTCAGTAAACTTTTTTAAAACGTTCTAAAAACCTTTTTCTGATATGTTTTTCAGGAACGTTAGAAAAGACATTTCACACCAACGTTTTAAATTTGGTTTTCAATAACGTGATTCAGTAAACTTTTTATAAACGTTAAAATAGTCTTTTTCTGATATGATTTTGAGGAAGGAAAAAAAAGGCATTTTACACAAAAGTTTTAAAGTTGTTTTCTAATAACGGGTAAAAATCTATAAAAAAAACATAGTGATAATAACATAATATCATACACTTTTGTTACCACATCAGTAAAATGTTATCATATTCAAAGCATATGTTAGAATCGAAAAAGTGTATAGTATGTAAGCAAAAATCATTATTGTTTGCTGTGTGGGATTTGCTCCTATCCTTTTAAAGCCACGAAAAAAAACGAAAAAACGACTTAAAGGTCTACATGAGATTACCCGTCAGAAAATGCACATGTGAAGAAAACGCTTCCTGAAAACAATTAATTCAAGAACAGGCCCGTAGGAACAGGGGGGTCAGGGCCCCCCCTCTCCCCCCCCCCCCCCCAATAATTTTGAAATTAATTACTAAAAAATAGATAAATAGAAAAAAAAATTTACAAGATTAAACGTGAAGTTACTGGTATGTTGTTGGGGCCAGTAAAATCAAAATTACTTTATATAGGCAGGAGCAGCCTTGAATTCAGCACCACCACCCATAAGAATGAGTTTTTGTACATTTTGCCCCCACACCCCCAATATGAAATTGCTTCCTAAGGGCTTGAAGAATGAATTTTTCCCGTGGGCTATGGTCCCAAAGATAAGGGGGTATCAGAAATTGGTGACTTCTTCCCGAGTTCTCACTATCACCTTCAATTTCACAGGTACGTATTAATCACTTCTCAGTCGAGATATTTTGGTATTTGGTAGAAATCAAGACATTTTTGTCAGCATGCGTTTCGAAAAAATGTGAGAATTATTGAGGTCCAATCAAGAGGGGCATTTCGGTACTTTAGACCTCCACCTCCATTAGGGTGAATGTTTTGAACTGGAGAAATTCTGCATAAATTGAGTTTTGAGCTCCAGTACTATATCTCTCATATAACTTTGGTTAGATTACTGTTTGGAATGGCTTCAGATGAATGCAAATCAATCCTAATTTTCAAATTTTCTTTTGGGAAAATCTACTCCCAGTGTCAAAGAGAATGCTGTCTGAAAAATCCTCAGATGCAAGAAACTTTTCACCAAATTTTGAAAACTGTGGTCGTTGTTTTTGATTTAAACCAACTCCAAATTTCAGTTTTAGTTTTGTAGTTATTTATTCGGGGTTGATGGCAGTGGAATTTTGTATAAATTGGGGAATTGGATCAAGGTTGAGAAGCACTGCATTAGACTCTATTGTTACCTTTATTGCTGCCCAAACTAGAAAATTAAAGATTTTGGTTCCTTGAAACGCGATTTGCTGATGAATTTTGAAAAATATTGAGCATAAGAAGTCTATATTTCCAAGGAAAGGTTCAAGATTTTTTATAGAGTCTCAGACAAATTTGAGATTTAGATGCCCCTATGAATTCACGGTTTATAATTCTTTGAGATATGTCACTAAGCAAATTTAGAGAATTATATGCTACCAATATTGGTAAGCCCGGAAACACTATTATATTAAGTCATGGGACCTTTTCTAGAATTTGACTCACTAAAATGCGATTTCCTGACGAATTTAAGGTAGGCCTATATTTGTATAGGGACAAAGTGACTAACAAAGAAATATTCCTGTCGTTTCGTGCCAAATTGAAGGCCCAAGATTATCTGTCGATTAACATAGACTCCCCAGGGATTTATGTATTCAAAAAATAACAATTGGCAATTTTCTTGTGGTAGGATTGCTATGACATAACTTGAGAGAGTTTGATCCTATCCATTTTGACAAAAGTACCAATAGATGCATATGAAGATTATGAATCTGGATTTGCCAAATTTCCATACAATTTTTGTAACATTTTTTTATCATTTTCTTTGGACATTCAGACTTTTTTTCTATGTTCATTTCTCTAAATTCAATCCAACAACTCCCTGTAAAAGAATTGGCAAATTAGAGCCAATTAACTTCACAGTCACACTTGTTCAGGGTGAACGCATTTATTACAAGGAATGTTTGTATAAACATATTCTTAATTTGTTTAAAAGTGAAGTGGGGGTTCAATTTTGCTCTTTAATTCCTGCTTTTATTACATACAATTATACATTACAATCACATGATTGTTCTACAGCAATAACATAAAACTAAGAAACTAAGATTTGAAATACTATTAGTTTTTGATAGGAGTTATATAGCAATAATTGACTAAAATAGAACAAATTTAAAAACTGATGCTATAGTTCATATGAGCTCAATAGAAATTTGATACCAATCTGTTAAAGTCATCAAGAAATTTTAGGAACTAGATCTTGTTGATGACAAGCTTATTACATAACACCTATGACCTATGTAGCTGTATCAGTCAGAGGGTAAGGGTCAAACTTTTTATTTTGTAGAAATTGGCGGCCAATATAGGAATGAATTGTAAGTACATTGTATTCCTTTTTGTAATTCTATTTAGCCGATTCTCTGGGAAATTGATTTTAAACAGTAAGTTAAAAAATATATTGATCTTTGAGTGCAAAGTTAGATAAAGAATAGTAATAAAATACTTTTTCAGAATGTTAGGCAAGAGTGTTTTCTCTAAAGCCAAGGTCGCAGATATGGAAGGATTATTAATTGAAACAGACCCTACAGAAGTAAAAAGGACCAAAATACAAGGTAATAGAATATTTTTTTTAAAATCATAGTGGAAGGTTTTTATATTAAAGCAAACTTGATTTATATTTCTATCTGCAATCTTAATGAATTCTATTATTTTGTATAACAACCCTGCGCAGGGTGGTTTTTATCCTCCAAGCAAAATATTGAGATTTTTTACAATTGTCATTGACATTTAAAATATGATTCCTTTTTGATTTTGATGAATTTTGCATAAACGCAAGTTGGAACGATGTACAACAACTAACTGAGATTATTTTTTTATCATTTCAGAAACCTATAAAAGGACAGATGATATCTCAAGAAGAATTTGTGCTTTAATTTTTTTGATTTTTTGCAATGATGATTTTACTGTAATAAAAGATGTTTACCCTTTTCCGGGTTTTGCAACAATGATCCTGATCCAAGCAAAATCTTATGGATTTGCAAAGTTAAAGAACCATCTATAAACAGTGAATGGGTGAAGAATGGGTGAAGGTTTTCTATGGCATAGCTTTTTTAAGGACAAAAAATATCTACCGACATAGCTTATGATATAAGGGAGATGGTGGGTTGGAAATACCTCACATGGTCAGCCCCCCACCCCACCGCCCCACAAAAAAACAAAGGAGGGGGGGGGGGGGGGTCGTTTATTACTGGTTTCCTACAGGTTAAAATATAACGTTTCTTAATAGTTTTCTAAAGGTTCCAATGTTTCTATAAAACATTATTTTAATGTTTTCTAAATGTTCAAAATAACGTTTATTAAAAGTTTTTAGAACGTTTCAAAGAACGTTTCTTCACGTGGTTTTTGAAACATTTATAAGAGTCTACAAATCGAGGTTTTTAACACGTTTTGAAAAACATTTTGGAAATGTTTCAAAATAACATTTCTTAAAAGTTTTTAGAAGGTTTCAAAATAACGTTTTTTCAGATGGTTTTTGAAACATTTATAAGAGTCTACAAATCGAGGTTTTTAACACGTTTTAAAAAAACATTTTAAAAACGAAAAAACCAAACATTTATTATACGTTATTAAAATAACGTTTCTTAAAAGTTTTCGGAAGGTTTCCAGAAAACGTTTCTTCATGTGGTTTTTGAAACATTTATAAGAGTCTACAAATCGAGGTCTTTTACACGTTTAAAAAAAACATTTTAGAAACGAAAACCAAAACATTTATAAAACGTTTTTAAAATAACGTTTCTTAAAAGTTTTCTGAAGGTTCCAAAAAAACGTTTCTTCATGTGGTTTTTGAAACATTAATAAGAGTCTACAAATCGAGGTCTTTTACACGTTTTAAAAAAACATTTTAGAAACGAAAACCAAACATTTCTAAAACGTTATTAAAACGTTGAATTGTTTGCTGGGCATTTCTACAGTCAATCATTACATTTCAGTTATTCTTATATATAATCAATTACATTCATAACCTACCTATTTTATTACAGCTTCCCTTTATATAACCCTTGGTGGTAAGGTGCTACACTTTAACTTTGGTTATTGTTTTAAAACCCCTTTTAGGGTAAGCATTATTATCATATATTATATATTGTATTAGCTAAGCATTTCAATTAGTATTAGTATGTATTAGTGTGTTAACCATAGGTTTAGCAGTTATATTTGTATTCTTCTGTATATTTCATACAGCTCGGTAATTATAACATAAGGTTGCCTGTTTAATATATATTCTTTTGTGATTAAGTTTTACCTTTATTTTATGACCTGTTTGTAATTATGTTTATTTGTACTTTCAGGGTTTTTGTTGTATATTAAATCTATTAATATGAACCCTGGTGTGATGATTTAACCCCATCACCCCCCTCGACAACACTATCATATATCACCCAGATCAAAGTATGTTTTATTGTTGACCCCTGATTCTCTTAGATTGATATCTCTTTATCTCTCTTTCTGATATTTAGTGTGAGGTCATCTTCACCATCTCAGCCTACTTATATAGACGTGAAATAAGCAAATAAAGTTATAAATAATTTCTCTTCAGGGTGTATTGGTTCAATGGAGTATACAAACCCTCCAAATTAAACACCTAAAATAAATGAAATGATATTTATGTTATTATAATTTCTATATTATATTGTTTTGTATAAACTTCTTTTATGTTAATTATTATTATTGCATTATGTTTTGTATGAAATTCTGATTTGATTAAACTTAAACATCGTAGAAAATTCATATTTTGAAATTTCTTATAAATAAAGTGTGTGTTCTCTCGTCATAATGCTAACAGACAATCACCCTTCATTATTAATGGATGGCATACACTTACAACGGACATTTTAACATGGCGCCCATATACCAAGTGTTTACTTTTGATAGCAATTGTAACTGATCTCGAGTGGCGAAGGTGTCTTCTTATATCACCCTTTTGCACTTCGCCTCAAACTATTTCTATTTTTCCCCTTCCCAGTACGTCTCTTTGCCATTTCCCCCCTGTATGCGCAAGTGGCAAACTGAAAAACGGGAGACAAGGGGCGAAATAGGAATAGTTTGAGGCGAAGTGCAAAAGGGCGATATGGGAAATTTAAACGTGGTACCCATGTTTTTCAGTTCGTCCCTTGCCCATTTCCCCCAAACCCAAGAAAACCATATCGGCTGACACTGTGTCCTGGCGACTAAGGGAACGTGTAAATTGGAGCATGTCGACCCAACCAAGAGTGCGCATGACATTCACCATTGTCAGATACATGATAGACAACGCCCTTAGTGCAATTCCTTCACTTATTTTATTGTTCTAAGTATTACGTTGACCGTTTTCAGATGCATCACAGTGGTTTTTATACGCCTTTATGGATGTATATTGCCGGCACCCCAGTCCTTCCATCTAAAAACTAGAGTTTTTGATGGAATCAAATGAAATTCGGTATATGTATAAATATTCATAAAACGAAGATCAAGTTTGAATATGAGCTATTTTCGTCCATTAGAAGCAGAGTTATTGCTCTTGCCCCAAAATCTTGAATATGCTATTACTCAGTTTTCAACCGATTTGGATGAAACTTAAAATAGATGTTATTGGACCTAAATTGAAAGGTTTGAGAAAGTTAAGATTACTTTTGATTAAATTTAATGCTTTTTCAAGATTTAGGCCTCTTACTTCAGTTTTGAGGAGTTATCGCCCTTTAACCTCTATACATTAAGTCTTAGTGCTTCTATCAACACCAATTGCTTGTAAACGCTCTAAAAACTAGAATTGTTGATGGAATCAAATGAAATTCGATATTTGCATACATATTCATAAAACGAAGACCAATTTCAAATTTTAGCTATTTTCGACTGTTTAGATGTTATTGCCATTGCCCAAAATCTTGAATATGCTATTACTCTCTAAGTTTTCAACTAATTTTGATGAAACTTAAAATGGAAGTTATAAGAACAAAATCGAAAGGTTTGAGAAAGTTTAGATTACTTTTGATTAAATGTAACGCTTTTTCAAGATATAGATATATGTCAGTTTTGAGGAGTTATCGCCCTTTAATCTCTATACAGTAAGTGCTTCTATCAACATCAATTGCTTTTAAACGCTCTTAAAAACTAGAATTTTTGATGTAATCAAATGAAATTCGGTATGTGTATACATATTCAAAACACAAAGATCAAGGTCGAGTTTGAGCTTTTTTCGACCATTAGAAACAGAGTAATTGCCCTTGCCCCAAAATCTTGAATATGCTATTACCGATTTTGGTTAAACTTAAAATGGATGTTATTGGACTTAAATCAAAAGGTTTGAGTAAGTTTAATTTACTTCTGATAAAATTCAAGGCTTTTTCGTTTTTCAAACCGTATGCCGTGGTGGGCGTATATAGCTGTGGTCCACTATCTTAATACTTGCTTTTGGAAATTTAACTGTAGGGCCTAATATGAAAAAAGTGGGTACTTACTTTTCTTTTGAACATTAGTTTATTATGATCACAGAATAAATATTTTATGATCAAAGAATAACATTGTTCAATATAATTATTAAATAAAATAAAACTAGATATTGACCAGTATGAGCCATCAAAGATTAAAGGAGCAGTATGTAAAATGTGTGATACCAAAAAACTATTCTTCACATTTCTAAAAATAGGCTTTTTATTTGGCTAATTTGGAAGGGACAAAATATGAATAATTTGGGGGTGAATGGGAAAGGGCGATATGGGAATAAACCACATTCAGCTTCTACCTCGATTTGATTACCATACTGAAATAAAAAAAACAATTGAACACCAATGGCTTTCCTATCTTCCCTTCAAACTAGACTAGATAGATGTTTATATTGTGAGCCAAACAGTCTCCGTGAAAGTTACGCTAGCGCCCTGCAACATATCACGAGAGCCGCTGTGGCTCAGTGAGTTAGACGATTGCTCGCTAATTGTTCAATCCCGGCATGGGTCGAGATTACCTTCGGATTTTTCAACCCGGTTTCCCCCTGTCAGTGATGCAGGCCGGAGGGGCTGACATGGAAAAAGCGTCTAGTCGTTCGGATGGGACAATAAACCGAGGTCCCGTGTGCTATTGGCTGTGCACGTTGAAGATCACTCGACAGTTCGAAATCGAAAATAAGAGCAGGCTAATGCCGCTTTCCTGGAAAAATTTCCCTCATTGCACACTGCATGGCGTTTGCCCTTCCTCAATTAGCCCATATAGGTGCAGAAAGTAGGACGTAAAACTCCATTCATTTCATTTCATTTTGTGCAACATATCACGATAATAAACGGTGGCCATTTGACCGGACTACATCACGTAATCTCCATTCGGCTCAACCTTCGTCATTATTCGAGACCATGTTCAAGACTATATAATGACTCGGCCATGATAGGCGGCCATCTTGCCCGGTATTTGGGCAGGAAAAGACAACTCTTGTTTCCAGGTTGATTTTGATTGGCTGTTTTTACCGCGAAAGATGATGATATATTCCGTAGAAAGATTGTGATTGGTTGAACTATAATTTATTCAATATGGCAACTACTGTACAGTGTACGATGTTTAGACCCTTGCGCCAATTTATTTTGTAAAAAATGACTGCCTAGCAGTTAGCCGGTTTTGAACTGGCTGAATTGGCTAGCAATAGAAATCGGCGGTTTTCGGCGGCTAAATCGGATTTCCTTCATTAAACATTTGAGTTATAATGAAGGAACATACATTATACACTGCAGACATCATAAACAACTGGTGTTTGTTATCAAGTTATTTCTTTCTGAATAATCAACTCACAATTCAAAATCTTAATCAAACTGCAATAGTTTTAAATTATCATGGATGAAAGTTATCATGTTCAGCATTTATATATTAAATGACAACTTGAATAACGGTAGGATGATAATGATACAGGAAATGAAATGACGTTTTAGATCCTGCTTTTCTGCACCTATAGGCCATGGGCTAATTAGGACGGGCAAACGCCATGCAGTGTGTAATATGGGAAATTTTGCCAGGAAAGCAGCACTAGTCTGCTCTTATTTTTTATTGCCAACTTTCTGATCTCTACACTTACCAGTTCACTGAAGAATATATACTTTTATTGACTGATTGGTCGATTCATCCTAAAAATGTGTATGTTTGGTCGAATTGTCCTATAAATGAAAGGGAGGCTACTAAGTAAGACCGGAAGTACAAATTGATAAATTGAAAAATTGTTTTCGACTTTTTTATTTCCTAAAATCGTCTTCAAAGTTCATAATGTTAAGAATTTTATCAAACCGTTTGTTTTTAAACGTAAGTTATTGTTTATTTCATTACTTTCTGTCTGACAACAAGAATTGTGTTGTGTCTGTAGAGTTATTTATAGAAACTTTAGTTTAGTCACAATTTTGAGACCACGTGTAGCTCAGAATCAGATATATCTCTTTGCCCTTGATACCGGTTTTGAAGTTAATAGTTTCACCACAGTTTTTCCGTTGCTACAGACTTTTTACTACTAATATTTTCATAAAACAATTAAGTATGGGCCTAATAAACAACCTGTAATTGCCCAAAGATTTTGGTATCAAGTTTTCTTGCAATGTAAACTGTGAGTGTGAATTGAATTTTTTCTCTCATGTCACAAATACCGGTGTAGCAGTTTGAAATGTCCACCGTGATAGGATGTCCAATCGTGTCATGCGCACTAGTCGTGGACATCTCAAACTGTGACCAATACGAAAGATGGATATTTTTCTGTTTTAAATTTTAAAGTTTGAAAAGTGTAAATGTGTAGTATTTTGTAACTACTTTATCATCGTTCGCCTTGACCCAGTTAACTCGATTATCATCAATACCGTCTCTTCACGACTACAGATTTCCTTTTTTAAAGCGCAAATGGCATGGGAATGACGTAGTTGGGGATCCGTCCTATACTTTTCTTTGACGGTTTTCCGGGGACCAGGGTCCCCGGCGTTTGAACGACTCTCAGGTCTTAACGAATTGGCCTACCTTTATAAATTTACGTTTTTCGGAAATTTCGAAGAATTTTCTTATCGATGGAATACAAAAACTTCACAAGAAACTCTCAAAAGTGCCGTCTTACGACGAAACAAAATTTGAAGCAGTCCCAGGTCGCCATTTTTTGTTTTTTAACTGTTGGCGGATGTGGGCGGAGTTTACATGTTTAACCAGAGATAACTCGCTCACGACCTGTAAGCCCCGCCTTTATGGCAGCCATCACTGATAGAATTCTCGCTTGGAAACTTTCGATCAAAATAAAAGGTATTATTCGAGCTAGGAGATCATTTAATTTACATTTTTATTTAATAGTTTATGAAAATGTATCGAGATGTGCCGATTTTCAAGGACACGGGGGCTTAATAAAGAATTTGAATTTCCGCAATGAAATGATACAGCATGGCAGCCTGACGTTGACCCGCTCAACGGCAGGTTTTATCTGACTAGGGAATGACGCTGCTGCCAGCCGATTATTTTTCTATCTGGACTCAAAGACAAAGAAATAATCCACTACAAAGCTGTAGTATGGTGAACAAGCCTTTCATATCACATCTACAACTTCATTCTTACTGGCAAAGTGATCTAACAATAAATTTGTGCCTTGACCTAGGCCACTAAAAATAGGCTAGACGTCGAACAAGTTACAGACTAGGCCTACAGGCAATCTATCGGGATTTGTTGTTTCACATGTAAATCTAGGCCTAGTTTCAATTTAAAAATTAGATTAAGAATTACAAACATGGTCTTGTCTTGGAATATAATCGGTTTTGAGATATTTAGCTCAGGGCTAGTATCATCTTTGAATTGAACGAAATTTGTTCTATTTCAAGTCAATCGGCAATCCTCGGCAGTTTCCGTAAACCATAATCTGTCTCGGTAATGAATGGTGTTTTTCGTTGTGTTTTCATGCGCGAGACTCTTTACTTTGACGCTTTACCACTTGCTTGTAACGTCGCGACATAGATATAGTTCATAGCAATAGAATCTGTGGAGGAATTTTCTGACACCTGCTCGTGCATTTAATGCTACGTAGTGACTATCTGTTCACCATTTACGCATTTTATCATCATTTTAAATACATATCTGTTTGTTTTTGTGTTATTTGTTTACAAATACTTGTAGCCTCGAATGACCCGTCTCTGATGTTTGAACTACCAGAATCACGAGATTACGTGACAACTTTGATGTAGTCCGGTCAAATGGCCGCCGTTCATGATTTCAAGTCAGTAGGCCTATGTCAATGTCATGGTCAAGTTTCAATGATATGCCTAGGCCCAATTCCTATATGGTGTATTTTACGAACAACTTTTAAGTGAATATTTATATCAACCTTAACATCCATTAGTTAGAATCATTTCTGCTTTTTTTTATCACCATGAGGACTATAATAAATGATATTATTCATTTAATTGATATTCAAATTCTAACAAACAAATTGAAAAAGTATAATAATAAGCTTAATCCGCAGAAAATGAATAGTAAGATAGTACAGGTAATGACTGGGTTTTATTATGATGCCTATATTTGGGGTTATAGCTTTTTATACGCCCACATGAAATGTGGAGCGTATATTGCCGTCACCCATGTCCGTCGGTCCGTCCGTCCGTCTGTCCGTCCACAATTGCTTGTTAACACTCTACAGGTCACAATTCTTTACGGATTTTAACGAAACTTGCTGAAATTGTTTATTATCACCCAAGGATGAACCCTATTGAAAATCAAAAGAATCGCAAAATATTTGATATGAATTATTGCCCTTGTTCTTTAAAACGCTTTCGATTTTGAGCTTGTTAACACTCTACAGGTCACAATTCTTTATGAATTTTGACGAAACTTGCTGAAATTGTTTATTATCACCCAAGGATGAACCCTATCGAAAATCAAAAGAATCAAAAAATATTTAACATGAATTATTGCCCTTGTTCTTCAAAATGCGTGTGATTTTTAGCTCGTTAACACTCTACAAGTCACAATTCTTTACTGATTTTGATTAAACTTGCTGAAATTCTTTATTATCACTCAAGGATGAACACTATTGAAAATCAAAAGAATCGAAAAATATTTAATTAAGGATTGAATGCAAATTTTTTTGCGTTCATTTGGTGATGAACGCCGAATTTTCACGTGTTAAATTGAATGAATGGCGAGGCCATTCATGTCAGGTTTAACACGTGAAAATTCGGCGTTCATCACCCAATGAACGCAAAAAAATCTGCATTCAATCCTTATATTTACATTCGATAGAGTTCAGGTATCTTTTACCATATTTTAGTTGTAAAATTATAGCTTTAATGGCTATAATGTAGTTAAAATTGTAAGAAAATTGGGAACGAAATCGGCAACAGAACTCCTGTCAATTAATATGACGTCAAAACTTGGATGACGTCAAAAGGGGAGATCGTCAAGGCAGATCACTCAAATAGTCGACATTTACGATTTTTATATTCATTGTTTGTCCAAAATGAGACTTTATTTCATATCAAATAAGTTCAAAATATCTTATTTTTATACGCCCACATTGAAATGTGGTCGTATATTGCCGTCGCCCCTGTCCGTCCGTCCGTCCGGCGGTCCGTCGGTCCGTCGGTCCGTCTGTCCACAATTGGCTTGTGAACGCAATAGAGACCACAGTTTTGGTTGGATTTGAATGAAATTTTGTATGCAGGATTATATTCATAAGATCTCGGACAAGTTCGAATTTGGGTTTGATTCGACTAAAATTCACGGAGTTTTACACCCAAAATATGTTAAAAATGGCTTGTGAACGCGATAGAGACCACAGTTTTGGTTGGATTTGAATGAAATTTTGTATGTAGGATTATATTCATAAGATCTTGGACGAGTTCGAATTTGGGTTTGATTCGACTAAAATTCACGGAGTTTTACACCCAAGATATGTTAAAAATGGCTTGTGAACGCGATAGAGACCACAGTTTTGGTTGGATTTGAATGAAATTTTGTATGTAGGATTATATTCATAAGATCTCGGACAAGTTCGAATTTGGGTTTGATTCGACTAAAATTCACGGAGTTTTACACCCAAAATATGTTAAAAATGGCTTGTGAACGCGATAGAGACCACATTTTTGGTTGGATTTGAATAAAATTTAGTATGTAGGATTATATTCATAAGATCTCGGACAAGTTCGAAGTTGGGTTTGATTCGACTAAAATTCACGGAGTTTTACACCCAAAATATGTGAAAAATGGCTTGTGAACGCGATAGAGACCACAGTTTTGGTTGGATTTGAATAAAATTTTGTATGTAGGATTATATTCATAAGATCTCGGACAAGTTCGAATTTGGGTTCGATTCGACAAAAATTCACAGAGTTTTACACCCAAAATGTGTTAAAAATGGCTTGTGAACGCAATACAGATCACAGTTTTACTTGAATTTGAATACAATTTTATGTGTAGGATTATATTCAAAAGATCTCGGACAAGTTCGAATTTGGGTTCGATTCGACAAAAATTCATGGAGTTTTACACCCAAAATTCGTTAAAAATGGCTTGTGAACGCGCTAGAGCCCACGGTTTCGGTTGGATTTGAATAAAATTTTGTATGTAGGATTATATTCATAAGATCTCGGACAAATTCGAATTTGGGTTTGATTTGACTAAAATTCATGGAGTTTTACACCCAAAATATGATAAAAATGGCTTGTGAACGCGATAGAGACCTCAGTTTTGGTTGGATTTGAATAAAATTTTGTATGTAGGATTATATCCATAAGATCTTGGACAAGTTCGAATTCCAGATCGATTCAACAAATATTTACGGAGTTTTACACCTAAAGTGTGTTAAAAATGACTTGTGAACATGATAGAGACCACAGTTGTGGTAGGAATTTAATAAACTTTTGTGTGTAGGATAATATCCATAAAATCTTGGACAAGTTTGTATTCCGGATCGATTCAACAAATATTTATGGAGTTTTATTAGTTATGAAATTAGATGCATTATATTAACAAGATATTGAATGAATTCAAATCTGAACACCATCCAACAAAACTTAAGATAGTAACATTCCTTGATATATTGACAATTTATGTAGTGTAAGTGGGCGTATATTGCTAGGCAACCACTTGTTTTATTTCTTAGAGCACCCAGGCCGATTTTTGATCCATCATTTGTCTATTCTTAAAATAATGATGGTGTGTATTCATACGCCACAATCTACGTTGTCAGGGAAGATTTTGTTTAGCGACGTCACGGGAGATCACTCTAGAATTTTGCGTTCATCGGTAAATGAATGCAAAATTTTCACAAGGGTTCACTGAAGCGCGTGACAATAAAATGTAAATATCATGAATTATTGCCCTTGTTCTTCAAAACGCGTTGATTCTTAGCTTGTTAACACTCTACAAGTCACAATTCTTTACGGATTTGGATGAAACTTACTGAAATTGCTTATTATCACCCAAGGATGAACCCTATTGAAAATCAAACGAATCGAAAAATATTGAATATGAATTATTGCCCTTGTTCTTTAAAACGCGTTCGATTTTTAGCTTGTTAACACTCTACAAGTCACAATTCTTTATGGATTTTGATGAAACTTACTGAAATTGTTTATTATCACCCAAGGATGAACCCTATTGAAAATCAAAAGAATCGAAAAATATTTAATCTAAATTATTGCCCTTGTTCTTTAAAACACGTTGATTTTTAGTTTGTGAATACTCTAGAAGGCACAATTCTTTTGCGATTAGATTTTAATGAAACCTATTGAAATAGTTTATTATCCAGTCTAATTAAAATCAGACCCTAATTTCGTTCGTTCGGTTTTTTTTTAAATCCGTTTTTTTAACCACTACATTCGCGTCTGAGAACCAGGCGCGACAACAGCCGTTCACGTTAACTTTGACCTTACCTTGATAAACATGACCTGATAAACTAGTCTACAGCACTTAGGAATCCTAGAATGCACCTATTGTTCGCGAACAAAATCCCAGCGCGGGAGAGGGCAAAGATCTGATTGGTTAAAACAAAGGTCATTAAGGCTAGGTCAAAGTTAACCTGAACGGCTGTTGCCGCGCCTGGTTCTCAGACCCTAATGTAGTGGTTAAAAACCGGATTTAAAAAAAAACGAACGAACAAAATTAGGGTCTGATTTTAATTAGACTGGTTTATTATCACATGATAAACCCTATTGAAAATCAAAAAAATATTTGATATGACTTATTGCCCTTCTTGTTCAAAATAGGTTTTAGTTTTTAGCTCATAAACAGAGACAGATTTTGACTAAACTTCATGAATGCTTAACCCTTGATGAAATCGAGAAAAAAATGTTTGGACAACACATAATTTAAGTTCTGAATGAAATGTAGGCCTATGACTATAGGTTGAATATTTGATGGTTGCTATTTTCTGCCAAATGTTCTTTTTCAAACAAAGCTGCCAGTGGGCGTATATTACCTTGCCTGGCAAGCTATCTTTTCAATTTTTCAACATTTTCATGTGCATTAATTGTTGTGACTAGTAGATCTCAGAAGATATTCAAACAAATAATTTTAAAAGTTTATATAATTTAATGATAAATGTACATTCAGTAGAATTAAGGAGAAAGTTGGACGATATTGATGAACACCATAGTGACATAGTATTCACTGAAAAATATTAAATGAATAAAAGCATCCTTAGCCTAAAAATATAAAGCAATCAGACAAATAATATAAGTTATAAATTCCCCCTATTTCTCTCAAGGTGGCTCTTAATTTGGAACAAAACTTTGTTGATGATTTAGTCCTTGCTTTTCTTTTTTGGCACATCTGTCTTGTGACTTTTGATTCGGTGACACAACACACTTCTGTCGCTGAATAACTTTCTCTTGGAAATATTATCAGAATGCCCTGGGTCATTGAATTTACCTGAAATAATTAGAAGAAAAAAATAATAAAATCAAAAAATCAAGATCAGGTCTAATCAAAAAAAAAAAAGGCAGGCCTAAAAATTCCCTTTGAAAAATAATTTTTACATCTTAGTCTATATCTTAGACACTCAGTTGTATTTTAAGAGTTGTTCGTAGGTCTTTTTTTCTTGTCTCATTTAAAAACAAAATAATGACATTTGTCTAAGAATTAATTGTTTTGAAATTTATTGATTTTCATAAACTCAAAGACAATACTTTTACAACATTTTGGAAGAAAATATTTCAATTTAATTTTCCAAAAAAAAAAAGCAAAATATTATGATAACATTGTGCTTTTTGCCCAGTCCTCAGACTTTCTGACTTTCCTTCCTACCTCTGATAGCTATTATGACAGTCGCAGCAGGTGAGGTCAAGTGTGTGGTAGGGGTGGGCGATATCTGCTATTTTCAACATTGAGATATTTCAATTTGTATATTGCGATATTATGATATATATCGTGAAATATGCGATATGCATTCAGTCGGCAATATAATCATGATATATTGCAATATATTTAAAATATAATACTGCAGAGAGAGGAGAAAGTAAATGGTGAAGATTGATTTGACTCGAGAATCATATGAGCTGTAGCTCAGCAGTTCCGATTGCCATCTTATCGACTTATGACAGTAATTTCCCGGTAATGTCGGGATATTTCTGGTGCTATTTCTCTTGGGTATTATACCTCTAATACACAATACATATAACTTCTTATGCATTATTGATTTTACAATGTGAAACACCGTTAGCATTAGACGACATATCTCGATAAACTTACTTACATTTCTACACTGCAATATCTTTATTTGGGTCAAAGTCAAGGCCGACGTATTTGGCTATGTTTGTTTACTGTCTTCCCGTTGAGCTACAGTTATCAAAGTTGGCAAATATGTTCTATTAATATGTATCCTGAATAATTATTAAAAATTTCGGACGATTCTGAAGCTTTTTTCCCCTATCTTCAAGGCCGTAAGAAGCAAATGAAAACTTTGTGGCTGATTTTTTTTCCTTTCACAGACATCTAATCCTGTAAAGGATACAGCATCGAACATCAAAACGCTTGGCGCTGAAGGAATATTTAAGGGATTCTCCCATTCAAAAAATTTTGAAAGTCAGGATTGATTTCCTTGCGTTTAAGGGGTTTCCGAACAGAATTCTCGTTTAGAACACACACCCACTTTTTGAATCTTTTCTTCGATGTCTTCCTTAATATGGCGGCTGATTAGGCCCACAAATCTAACTTCGTTCATTCCGTGCATTCGTCTAACCTTCATTCATCTAACCATGTAATATCATACTTTGTACCGATGATCATCTAACTCTCGGATACAAAACTATGCTAAATCTAATGTCTTTGTTTATTTCGTGCAATCAAGAAGTTTAATTTGGATTAAAATGTTACATTATATTTCTTAACTTAAATGAAGTAATACGGTCTGAGAAATACGAAACACGGGATTACATTCTTAGATTTATCATAGCAACCATCAAGAAGACGTCGCTAGATGGCGCTGCAGTATGAACACAACAGAGCCCTTTATAGAGAGGGGTGGACAACGTCAAAATGACCACCATATTGGATACCTACTATCGAAGCGTGACGTTATACGCTAACGTTAAAACAGCAAAGCGGGGGACGTTATTATTCGGCATTTTTCAAACTGTATTCAAGTTATTTTGATATTTTTGCATTAAATAAGTATTATTTTTATTAATTCTACTAAACAAATGTAAATTTAATGATTTAGCACTCCCGAATAATGACTCTGAAGCACTGAAGAATTTCAATATTCCCCGTCTTTTTCTAATGATGACTTCATTAGAAGTGTCTATAGGACACGTGAAAATTACTGGTGTCGCCCAGCTCTACAGAGGAGAGTCTAACCTAAAACGTTGCGAGATGAATATTATTTTTACCTACTATTTGCACGTTTTCGTGTATTTATTTTTTCCTATGGCCTATTACAAGTCGATTCGTCGTTTTATTTTTTATATCATTTTTTGAGTCATAACGATATCTATCTATTAGTATCAGTTTTTTTGACAATCATATGATTTTCGTGGAGTGGGTCAACCGGAAGTGAGAACTTTGATATTATGAAAACCGGAAGTGATACCGTTGAAATTTGTTCTCTAAAGTGATCTGCTTGAGTATTAGAATTTTTGATAAAATCGGACGAATAGCACATAAAATAGAAAAATTGACCAAATATAGCAAAATTCGACTCAAAAAAGTGTGCTATGAATTTTCAAAATTCGATTTATTTTCACTTCTATCCTATTAGATATTTGCACGAGATTCAAAAAACGTAACTCAGAGAAAAATCGGTTCAAAAATGTGCTTTCTAAGGCCAATAAACTACTTTTTGCACAGTTTTCAATATTGCACTACCGGTTGTGCAAAAATGTTCTAATTTACATTCATTCAGTAATAGACCATATACAGTGATGTATTGCATTGCAAATATTGCTGTAATTATCACAATGTCTTTAGAGTACTCGGTACAAAATTAATTATTTTTTTTTAAATTACGAAAACAAAGCAGTGTGTTCGGGAGAACACACTGGAACTAAGTCATAATAAGATTCATTAATTACGAAGTCATCATTAGAAAAAGACGGGGAATATTGAAATTCTTCACTGCTTCAGAGTCATTATTCGGGAGTGCTTAATCAATAAATTTACATTTGTTTAGAAGAATTAATAAAAAGAATATTTATTTAATGCAAAAAAATCAAAATAACTTGAATACAGGTTGAAAAATGCCGAATAATAACGTTAGCGCTTTGCTGTTTTAACGTTAGCGTATAACGTCACGCTTCGATAGTAGGTATCCAATATGGCGGTCATTTTGACGTTGTCCAACCCTCTCTATAAAGGGCTCTGTTGTGTTTATACTGCAGCGCCATCTAGCGACGTCTTCTTGATGGTTGCTATAATAAATCTTAGAATGTAATCCCGTGTTTCGTATTTCTCAGACCGTATTACTTCATTTAAGTTAAGAAATATAATGTAACATTAGGGTCGCATTTTAATCCAATTAAACTTCTTGATTGCACGAAATAAACAAAGACAATAGATTTAGCATAGTTTTGTATCCGAGAGTTAGAGGATCATCGGTACAAAGTATTGTATTACATGGTTAGATGAATGAAGGTTAGACGAATGCACGGAACGAACGAAGTTAGATTTGTGGGCCTAATCAGCCGCCATAGGTTAACTCTTCAAAAGATAATAGGACCGTCAGCCGAGCGTCGCATGAATGTAAATTAATTTTAATTTTCAAAGTTTCCTTATAGGGTGCCAACTCTCCAAACCGCATGCAGTTTTAAAGGTCTGGGATGTAAGGAAATTTTTCTTGGGCTACTATCCCTCAATAAAACCTACTACAGATGCAAGGAATAAAAAATTTTTTTTTTTAATATTCTGAGGGTGCAATCCATCAAAATCGCCTGCTATTCGGAAAGGCCTAATATGCAAGGAAATAAAATTTTATTTTCAAAATGTTCTTGTTGTATAGGCTATATGCCCAAAGTCTTTAGTTATTCTTTTAACAACAATTCTGTTCGGAAAGGTATCATAACAAATGTCATTCTTCAAAGGGGCAGAGCGGGTTGGTTCTTGCTCGAATTTTAATGATATTTTTGGATTTTTTGCCCGAAAACATAATATTTGGGGGGGAGGGGGAGCTGTCATTCTTCAAAGGGGCAGAGCGGGTTGGTTCTTGCTCGAATTTTAATGATAATTTTGGATTTTTTGCCATAAAACATAATATTTGGGGGGAGGGGGAGCTGTCATTCTTCAAAGGGGCAGAGCGGGTTGGTTCTTGCTCGAATTTTAATGATAATTTTGGATTTTTTGCCCGAAAACATAATATTTGGGGGGAGGGGGAGCTGTCATTCTTCAAAGGGGCAGAGCGGGTTGGTTCTTGCTCGAATTTTAATGATAATTTTGGATTTTTTGCCCGAAAACATAATATTTGGGGGGAGGGGGAGCTGTCATTCTTCAAAGGGGCAGAGCGGGTTGGTTCTTGCTCGAATTTTAATGATAATTTTGGATTTTTTGCCCGAAAACATAATATTTGGGGGGAGGGGGAGCTGTCATTCTTCAAAGGGGCAGAGCGGGTTGGTTCTTGCTCGAATTTTAATGATATTTTTGGATTTTTTGCCCGAAAACATAATATTTGGGGGGAGGGGGAGCTGTCATTCTTCAAAGGGGCAGAGCGGGTTGGTTCTTGCTCGAATTTTAATGATAATTTTGGATTTTTTGCCCGAAAACATAATATTTGGGGGGAGGGGGAGCTGTCATTCTTCAAAGGGGCAGAGCGGGTTGGTTCTTGCTCGAATTTTAATGATATTTTTGGATTTTTTGCCCGAAAACATAATATTTCGGGGGAGGGGGAGCTGTCATTCTTCAAAGGGGCAGAGCGGGTTGGTTCTTGCTCGAATTTTAATGATATTTTTGGATTTTTTGCCCGAAAACATAATATTTGGGGGGAGGGGGAGCTGTCATTCTTCAAAGGGGCAGAGCGGGTTGGTTCTTGCTCGAATTTTAATGATATTTTTGGATTTTTTGCCCGAAAACATAATATTTGGGGGGGGGGGGGGGGGAGGGGGAGCTGACCTCCCCCCCCCCCCTGCCCCCTGTCTCCTACGGCTATGCTTTAAGCGTTTTGATGTTCAAATCCGTATCTTTTATAGGATTGGATGGCTGTAAAAAAAAATCAGCCCTAGTTTTCATTTGCTTCCTACGGCCCTAAAGAAGAAGGAATAAAGCTTCAGAATTGTCAATGAATATTCAGTATGCATAATAGGA
Organism: Lottia scabra; assembly: GCA_029955415.1. Lineage (NCBI taxonomy): Eukaryota > Metazoa > Mollusca > Gastropoda > Lottiidae > Lottia > Lottia scabra. The sequence continues at coordinate 583,048 of JARJEI010000038.1, forward strand.
CATATCTGCCAACTTTGATAACGGTAGCTCAACGGTAAGACAGTAACCAAACACAGCCAAATACTACGGCCTTGACATTGACCCAATGACCCAAATAAAGATATTGCAATGTAGAAATGTAAGTAAGTTTATCGAGATATCTAACAGTGTTTCACATTGTAAAATCAATAATGCATAAGAAGTTAAATGTATTATGTATTAGAGGTTTCTTGTACTTTGTCTTTTGCATTAGACGTTTTAGGTATTTGGTATTGCATTATCTTACATTTGCGTTTTGAATTAGACATTTCTACATAGCATTAGGTTTTTGCCGCTTTTCCCCGCCATACCTATATCTATATATGTGTATCACAGTGTATCCTTTATATGGCTCAGTCTCACTAAATATGATTTTTAATACATGACTTAAAATATTAACAGTTTCTAAACCTTTTTTTACAAATATTCTTATTATTAAATACATCATATTGAATATCCAATTAATGTATAATTATTGTAACTGGTATGTAATTATTATGCTATAAATATTATTTAAATCACGTAGAATATTATCAGTATCTAAATCCTGGATTGTATTCTATTGTGTAATAAATATATCATCTCCACTGGAAGACATCTTGTTTAATGATATGTATTTATTACTGCTGTATGTTTTTATATATCATACCAAGTTGTTTTAAGAATCTCTCCATTATTTTAGTAGTGTCTTGTTGTTTGGAGATATTTTGGATCTCTATGTTTTAAGTTTGATAATAGCCTTAGACTGTCCATTATTTAAATAGAAAGGACAACTAAGAGGGCGTTGGACAGTCTTCGGCCATTATCCTTCACGTAATATACATAAAACTATTAATAATTATTGAAAATCACTTAAAACATTGGTTTGAATACATGTTCCTTTAGCAACGGCTATCATTTCATTTCATTACATTAATCCGTTGCTATCATGATAAGACATTCTCGTCATTAATTTTGATTGGTCGAACGATTATTGTTCGACCAGTTATATTCCTTGTAACAAATTATTGCGGGAAAACTTTCAAACGACCAGAGGTCAGATTTCTTCTAGCAAATTTACCTTGTGATAATCGAGTCTCAACGGTCATAAATTGAATGTGACCTAGTTATTTTAAAGCGAGGTTATTAGTTGTTAATGACGGGAAAACCTGTCAATCCAGCAACGGTAGATAATGCCAATGTCTAACGTTGCTGAAGGAACATGGTTTGAATAAGGATGGTAATATTATTAATTTCTTTTTCAGTATGAAATGAAGATACAACTAGTGTTAACAAGAGTTATCTCTCTTAGACTGACAGTCTATCAAGGAAGACATGCTGCCTTTGGATGTGCAAATTTTCAGAATGAAAAGCGAGTAATTCTCAACTCCAGTTCCTTACAAAATTGCATTGGAAATCTTCAGTACCAAGTTCACAAGTTTACAAATCCAGTAAGGAAAGAAACAAGTCTTCGGGAATTTCATACATGTCAGTCATTATTATCTTCTTCCAATGTAAATAAACCCTATACTTGTGAAGTTTGTAGCAAGTCATTTACGACAAAAAGTGAATTGACAGTACATACAAGAACACACACTGGAGAGAAACCCTATACTTGTGATGTTTGTAGTAAGTCATTTAAGACAAAAGGTGAATTGACAGTACATACAAGGACACACACTGGAGAAAAACCTTATACTTGTGGAGTTTGTAGTAAGTCATTTGTGACAAAAAATAAATTGACTGTACATACAAGAACACACACTGGAGAGAAACCCTATACTTGTAAAGTTTGTGGCTATGCATGTAGTGAAAAAAGTAATTTGGCAGTACATACAAGGAGGGCACACACTGGAGAGAAACCTTTCACTTGTGAAGTTTGTAGCAAGTCATTTACAACAAAAAGTCAATTGACTGAACATATAAGAACACACACTGGAGAGAAACCCTATACTTGTGAAATTTGTAGTAAGTCATTTACAACAAAGGGTGAATTGACAGTACATACAAGGACACACACTGGAGAGAAACCCTATACTTGCGATGTTTGTAATAAGTCATTTAAACAAAAAGCTCATTTAACAATACATACAATGACACACACTGGAGAGAAACCCTATACTTGTGATGTTTGTAATAAGTCATTTAAGACAAATGGTGAATTGACAGTACATACAAGGACACACACTGGAGAGAAACCCTATACTTGTGATGTTTGTAATAAGTCATTTAAACAAAAAGCTCATTTAACAATACATACAATGACACACACTGGAGAGAAACCCTATACTTGTGATTTTTGTAATAAGTCATTTAAACAAAAAGCTCATTTAACAAGTCATATAAAAAGTCAACATACTTGAGTGAAACTGTAAATTTATGAAGTTTGTAGCAAGTCATTTACTACAAAATATGAATTGACAAAACATACAACCTTAATCATAACAATACACCATGTAACAATAACATTTCATATTTAATACACATAATAATTCTACATTGTAACAACTCGACTGATTTTCTTTAATAGTGTGTTGATTGACATTTCTCCTGCTATGATGGTTCATACAGTTCACCTGAGCAAATTTTCCCTTTTATTTCCATAACTTTCCAGACAATATTTAGTAATTTTCCATGACCAATTTTATAAAAATCATGAACGGAACGGGTAACTTGAGACTATTCTGGATCATGATTTTTTTTATTTGATAACGCACAAATAGGAGAATGGTATGAAATATCATTTTTGCAGGTTATTTTGACAATTTTCCAGAATAATCATGATTTTCCCTGATATTCCATGTCTGGAAAAGCTTTTTCAAAATTCCCTGATTTTCAAGGTTTTCCATGACCTGTGCGAACTCTGATCATATATCACCCAGATCAAAGTATGTTTTATTGTTGATCCCTAATTCTCTTAGATTGATATCTCTTTATCTCTCTTTCTGATATTTAGTGTGAGGTCATCTTCACCATCTCAGCCTACTTATATAAAAATGAAATAAGTAAATAAAGTTATAAATAATTTCTCTTCAGGGTGTATTGGTTCAATCCAGTATACAAACCCTCCACGTCAAACACCTAAAATAAACGAAATGACATTTATGTTATTATAATTTCTATATTATATTGTTTTGTATAAACTTCTTTTATGTTAATTATTATTATTGCTTTATGTTTCGTATGAAATTCTGATTTGATTAAACTTTAACTTATATCATCTTACCTCAGCATATTATTGATCCCTGAAGTCAATTTGACCACCTTTTCACTTAGACCTAGATTCAAGTTGTCAAGCTGGCCGAAAATTCCCAGCAATTTATTCAAAACAGTGATACAAACTCGCCCAAATATACAAAAAATGTCCAAACCGATCACTGTCATCATATAACCAGGGGCGCAGATGGCCTTTTTTTTTAGCACATCTCTCTATGTGGACGTATATTGTAGGCACACCTGATCGTCCGTCAACATTTGCTCGTAAACGCTCTATAAACTAGATTTTCAAACCAATTTTGGTATGTGTATACGTATTCATAAAACGAAGATCAAGTTCGAATTTGAGCTTTTTTCGACTGTTAGAAGCAGAGTTATTGCCCTTGCCCCAAAATCTTAAATATACTCTTAGTTTTCAACTGATTTTGAGGAAACTTAACCTCTATACAGTAAGTCAACATCAATTGCTTGTAAACGCTCTAAAATCTAGATTTTTTGATGGAATCAAATGAAATTTGGTATGACCTTAACAAATCTCCTAAAGCCCGATTAGCCTCAAACGCCCTATTGGTTTCGGCTCCGCCAACGTCATCTAAATAATTGACAACCTGAAAAGCCCCTAGTCCAAACATGTATCTAACTGACGAAGTTATTCTTTGATATATAAGCGCACTGGACCTAATACCCATTGGTAAAACTCGATCGAAATAATAAGAAAAGAAAGAAAAAGAAAGAAACATCTATATTTTACAAGGATAACAACTTAGGTTCCGTGCGGATCCTATCTCCCAGCTGGTCCTTGGCCAAACCTCTTGGCATTGATCTTTCCCGGATTATCCGTACCCATTTACAGCTGGGTGGACTGGAATTATGAGTGAAGATGACTTATTCAAGGTCATCGAACTTTCAAACCCTGGTCAGGGACCGAACTCTCAAACATAACAACCTTCATTTCCTCGTATCCAAGCAAATGACGTCATGTTTGTAAAGAATCGTTCCAAATAAAACCTAATATTTACATTTTATTGTCACGCGCTACAGTGAACCCTTGTGAAAATCTTGCATTCATTTACCGATGAACGCAAAATTTTAGAGTAATCTCCCGTGACGTCGCTAAACAAAATCGTCCCTGACAGCGTAGATTGCGGCGTATGAATACACACCATCATTATTTTTAGAATAGACAAATATGATGGATCAAAAATTGGCCTGGGTACACTAAGAAATCGAAAAATAAGACATTTTGAACTTATTTGATTTGAAATAAAGTCTTATTTAGGACAAACAATAAATATAAAAATCGTAAACGTCGACTATTTGAGTGATCTGCCTTGACGATCTTCCTCTTTGACGTCATTCAAGTTTTGACGTCATATTAATTGACAGGAGTTCAGTTGCCGATTTTATTCCCTATTTTCCTACATTTGTAACTATAATATAGCCATTAAAGCTATAAATTTACCACTAAAATATGGTAAAAGATATCCGAACTCTACCGAATGTAAATATAAGGATTGAATGCAGATTTTTTTGCGTTCATTGGGTGATGAACGCCGAATTTTCACGTGTTAAACCTGACATGAATGGCTTCGCCATTCATTCGATTTAACACGTGAAAATTCTGCGTTCATCACCCAATGAACGCAACAAAATCTGCATTCAATCCTTAAATAAATGCAAATCTCCAAGACAGACTCGGAACTGCCTATAACACAATCGTATATACGTCGGCCATTTTCTATCAATAATAACCTCGTATGCATCAGGCGGATAAATCGCACTACTTTTGTCTCTATTGATGACGTCATCTGAAAAGTCTCTGACATCCAGACTTTTCCTATCTATAAGCATAATGTGCAAGGGAGGTAACTAACAACCCATAAACAGATCTATTTTTTATCGCGTAATCTCCTTCCGCCCATTGGCAGGTTTTCTTCTATCTGCATACGAGGTTATTATTGATAAAAAATGGCCGACGTAAATACGATTGCCTATAACAGCGTTTTAAATCCTTCTTAAAGCAGAGACACCCTCTACCTTTCTGTTTAATGATTTCAACCAAAGTCAACATTTGACCGTTAGAGGAAGGATGATATGGTGTCGTCCTGGTTTTACAAATTTCAAGTAAAGAAAAGTAAAGTTAAGAAGTAACTTGAAGAGATTGCTCTCAAAGTTAGCTCCTTGATCAGAGTGAATTTGTAGTGGACAACCAAATGTGCAAATGAACTTCATCAATAGATTCTTAGCGACTTTTTCCGCCGACTGATCTGGTAACGGAATAATCTCCAACCATTTTGTAAATTGATCTACAATCATTAGAACATATTTGTTTCCTTTACTACTAGTCATGAAAGGACCAAGAATATCTATGTGTAAACGTTCCATGGGATAACCCGAATGATAACTTCTTAAAGATGCCTTTGATTTACGACATGCCTTTTTGTTTTGATTACATAACGAACAATTCTTAACGAATAATTTGCAGCCATTAGACATTCCGTACCACCAATGTTGTTTACGAAGTCGATCGTAAGTTTTGTTTCGATCGAAATGACCTGCAGTCTTGAGAATGATACAAGATTATTGTTTTCAAATCATCGGGTGTAATAAATCGTTTCAATTAGAACGAAGTTTGTCTTCGTTACTTATAAAAAGTAAGCCATTGTCGAAAATTAACCTATTTCGATTCAACCAAAGATATGTTGTTGTTCGACTACACAAATACAAATCTGAATCTAGAGGAATAGTATCATTTTCCAAACAATCAATAATTAACTTAATGCTTTTATCTGAGCATTGAAAATCTCTAAGTTTATCTGCGGTATAACTCTCCAGCCAGTTAGATTTCGGGGAAGGGAGGGTTTTCGGATACTGTAGATAACTGTACAGCATCAGCTTGGGAGCCGTTTCAAAGGCTTGAATTTGTCTAATCTTACTATCCTAATCGGTGCATCGCCCATGATGCGAGAGGAACGACATCGTCAACGTCTTCGCAAAAAACGCTCTGAGCAGCTAAAAATGGACGAATCGGTTGATGAAATTGTGAGTGTATTAAAGAATTTCTACGCTTTCTTTGAGTTCTTGTTAATCAATAAGACTTAATCAGAGAATCAATCTTTCAAATGGCTTCTCGGTATTCAAAACATACATTTTCTTTTATGTTCAAAATATTCAGGGCTTCTTGTAATTCTTCAAAGATTAATCTGCTAATCAACGAAGTCATTTAATTGTCAATCACAGACTGCAAAAACACAGAACTCCTTTGGTTTTTTGATTAGAAAGAGAAAGAGAAGAGTATTTGCATATCAACTAATTGTACATCAAACGACTTTCCCTTGTTCTTCGAGCCTAACTGGTGAATTTGATGTTGTGCCTTAAAATGACATTTTAATACGAAAAGACATTTGTCAAATAGTGTCGCTGTATATTTTGTTATGTTTGCTAATCCGTATTTTAGTTTAGCAATTTTCATAGATTGTATTTGGCCGACTTAGTACAGCAAGAACTGAACAGAATACAAACTTTGTCAATTGGCCAGTGAATGATAAAATGGCGGAATAGATATTTGTCCTTGTCTGATATTGTATGAAATAAAATGATTGAATATATATTTGTCTTTCATATTGAGATTCTAAGAAGTTCATAACTTAAGATGCAGTGTGCATATATGAGATAATATTTGGAGCTGCTACTAATTGTATTTGGAAATATATAGGAATTTGTATTTCCTAACTTAGGCCTCCATTTATATTGTTTTGAAAGTCGAGATTGGTTGGTTTCACTGTGAGTGTTGATTATCGATGTTGACAGTCTGAATTCTGTAAACAACTGATCGATGGGCGTGGCTTACTTGGGAATCATAGTAGGTCGGTGGCGGCCATATTTCATCAACAAGTATGGCGTCTGCTAGTAGTAAATATGGCTGCCAATGGCGGATTGCTTGACTTATTTAAAAAAAAAACCTATTTCTAGTGTAATTACAGCATGATAGCTTTAATGATCCTCATCCAGTTAATAAAGAGCGATAAAGATCCTGACAGTTTGGACATCGATACTTAGAATAGGTTAATGCCATTACCCTGGCAACAATTCCCACAGTGCACACTGCATGGCGTTTTAACGTCCTATTTTTTATTAATAGGGGAAGGAAAGTAGGACGTAAAACTCCATTCATTTCAAGTTATAAATGTCATTTCTGTTTCACTCCAAGCCCAAACCTTTTTCAGAATCGAAACCTTCCTTCATCGAAAACTTATCTTTAAGTTTTCTCCCTTTTTTGTTCGGATCTGGACAAAAGTTTGCTTGCTTTTGTATATAGACAGTTTAGGATTCATTGACTATGACAACATGTCAACAACGACATGTAAATATAGAGCGTTTGGTATTTTGATGAACAGTGTTGACATTATCAACACAACTCTCAGGCTAATGCACGACTTTAATGGTCAATTTAAATGGTAACGAAATGATGACAATAAGCTACCCCAAACATTAACCCAAAACTTCAGGTTATTACCCAAAGTATAGAAACAAAATAGTTATATTATGATAATCATGTTTTAATTAGCATATTTTTTCTGCTATGGTACTTTCCTTCTCAATAAGTTTTATATCATCAGGTATCTCCTGTAGAGTAACGTTATATAATACACATTTATTATCAATCGGTGGCGAAAAACTCATCGTTAAACATGCTCCCATCGCAGAACACCTATTCAAACATTGGTTTAGATCTTTATCGTGATAAGACAGGGATATGAGTGGTGTTGGATAAATATAACAATGCATGTTATAGACATACAGATATGTAGCGCTACATCTGGTATTGGCATTACACAAGTCATCACATTCCTTCTGTCCAGATACTGGTTTACGATCAATTTCATCAGGATACGGATACATATCTGTTTCATTTGTATACTTGTAATCACATTCTAAAATATAAATTTAGATAAGTAAAGTACATGTACTTGATCAAATTTCAACATATTCTGTCTATTACAAACACATGTACTTGTGTATATTACTATATCTTAAACACATCTTGTAATTAACCAGTAGACTGTACATCATCTTGTACTTGATCACTAAATCTTATTCTGTTCATCAATTCTTTTGTCGTCTATATATTGTATATTCTATCTATGTTTGTCACCATGGGCTGAGTGTGAGACAAGACCGTACCACTTGTGGTATTGGCCTAATTCTGACCCATGTAAAATAAAGGGTTTATTATTATTGAAGCACACAGACAGACTTAGGAGTAACCGACTACGTGTGACAACATCGGTTGAGGACAGCAACATCCGAAAAATTCATCCTCAAAATCATTTTGTTACTGCAACGTCAATGGCATCGGCGGCATTGGGACACCATCTGACAGTCGGTGTTCCGGCGGCTGCAGCGGTGGAAAATGGTCTCAGAGCGTGTTAAGGTCGCCATAAGCGTGTTATTAGCGTGTTTGAAACACCAGACATCGTGCTGTGGTCGCCATATGACTGCATTTTATAGTCGTCGTGATCACGTGAAAAGAGTTTCTCGTGCAGTCGTTAGACACGTGTAAGACGCCTGGTAAGAACCTCATAAGCGTAGTTTTCTCGCGTTTTCGTCATATTTGCCCTAACTAAATAGACTAACTAACTAACTGTAAAGTATACGGCCTCATGTTTCTAATCTATTTTCTCAAGCATAAGTTGAAAATCGTACTAATCTTAGGGTATTCTCAGGTCTACTTTCCATTCTCGTTCTCGGTCATCATCCTATACTAAATATAAATTGTTTCAAATTACCTGACTGGTCGACGGAATTGGCCATTGCCAAAGAACCAACATACATCAAAACCAATGCCAACATCAAACTAGAATTTACCACCATTTTGACTGAATGATACAGTATAAATGTAGAGAGATGATTATGTGAATTTATATAGAGGAGATAAACGTGCTGTGATATGATTACATAGCATTATTTTATCGAGTTAGCATTATGCCAGTTTTCGAGTTTAGTTCGGAGCTATATTGTTTTCGTAATATTTTTTTTAAATGGTTGAGTTAAATATTCAGATGATTCCTGGACTAAGAGATATTTTTGTGAATGAAGTCTATACATATATAATGAGAGAAACGTTCAATGATATGTTTGCATTGTGAAACACTTGCTGTTTTGGTTATTTTATGACGTTAGCATTTTAATGCTTATGAAATATATTGTTTGGTATTTATTTTGTGTCTGTTTTTTTTTTTGTATCGAATTGTATCTTATTATATCTTTTATTTATTCTTAAATGCTTTGCAAATTAATTCATTAAAAGTCAGTCGGTTCTAAACATACACATATACTGTTTTATATATATGATACGTTGCTCATTATATAAAAATATACAAAAAAGACAAATGTCAATAATTTAACCATTGGTACGAAAGCTCTGGTTCGGCTTTAAATCTGCTGATTCTTGTTCATTTTAATGTGCACAGTTTTACAGAGGTTACCACAATACATGTACAGGTAAGTTAGGTCAAAATGTATTTTGTTATTAATTATGTTAACAAACGTTTCTACGTTTAATGTTTGATAAGATACGAACTAGTGTTACTGTTCTATTTGTATGGGTAAGTGATGCACAAGTTAGTGTATATACGTTACGATCGTTTTTTATAGATGTGTTACGTACAAGTGCACAGCCGTTACTGTTCTATTTGTATAGGTAGGCATTTATTTACAGACGTTACTGTTCTATTTGTATAGATCAGTTATTAGGAAGTTTACATACGTTACTGTTCTATTTGTATAGGTCAGTCATTAAGAAGTTTACATAAGTTACTGTTCTATTTGTATAGATCAGTCATTAAGAAGTTTACATACGTTACTGTTCTATTTGTATAGATCAGTCATATACGTTACTGTTCTATTTATATGGGTCAGTCATTAAGAAGTTTACATACGTTACTTTTCTATTTGTATAGGTAAGTCATTAAGAACGATTCGTGTAGTCTTAGTGAATATTTATCGTTTACCTATACTATCTAACCCAAAACTCATTATCAAGTATTGAATATATGATTGAAAAAACGATTAACTGTCTTTTGTTGCAGACTTTTCCATATTTCGAATAAACATCATCAAGTGGTGAACAAGTGAAATGCTTTCAGAATGGTTCGTTAATTTTCAAAGAGTTTTGGGTTATATTGAAATAATTGAAAAATCAATTTAGAAGCCACATTATATTTTGTTGAAATGTCGAATAAATTCAATGCTGAACTGAATGTTGCTGACTAATTGCGCTAAATTTATATTTTCTGTACCAGATGTTATTAATTTCAACTATATGTCTAAGAGTAATAACATTTCAAAATATATTAATTTCGGCTTGTCCCAGATAATATAGGATACACAATATGTCATGAACAGAAACCACGTAATTTGTTAGTGCTTGGTTTCTTTATTATTTATCTAAAACGTACATGTAAGCCTACACAAGATTACCTGACCAATACTGAAAATAATTCAACTCGAACCCATAAAAATATCCTTGATCATTGAACAGTAAGCAAATCACGTTGTTTGTAAGTTATCTTCTCATCTTCTGGTAACTCAATTCCTATGAGGGTAAGGGTAACATCGTCTAGTTAATGGTCTTCAAGGTACAGTAACAGACTTGTCTGTAATTTTCTATAATTTGATATCTGATTTCGGGCATTAGAACGAGTTCGTAAATCATCTTAGTTTCTCCTACATATTGTTCTTACACAAATTAAATATATAATATTATATTCGTATTTTAACATGATAGATGCTCCTGAATCAGATAGCTTCGCTTCGTACAGTTACTTTAAAAACTAATGAAATTTTGGGTATTAAGGGACATGATTTGCATCTACTTGACAAACATGGGACACTTCTTAGAGGGATTGTTAAGAGGTTTTGTAAATACTGTTCATTTGCATCGGGGACACTGACAGCATCAATCGTTTAGAGAATCAGTCTATGTGAGGGATTTTTATTCAAAAAACGATATATAAAATTTCAAATTTCAAATTAAATAGTGTATGTTATTATTATGTAAGAACGGTACGGAGTTTCGTATGCAATTCAACCCACCGAACCAAAGATAATCACCACAACCACAATTGAAACAACCATCAGCTCAACCATTTCCGACGGACTTTGTTCGAGTGTTCTTTCAAGTTCCCCAGTGTCTCAGTTACTTTGCTACTAAGTTCCATAACAATATCTTGTGGTGACGTAGGTTTTAAACAGGGAATCATGAATCGCCAGAAAAGAATTTGTTTTTGGAGCGAGTAGACCCACCAATGGATTTCTTGACTTCGGGGATTGAAAGGACAAAAGATGTGTTTGAGTCAAGTTTCCTTCGACTTACTAATAAATGTTGAATACAATTTCATATAATAATAATAATAATAATAGTTTATTCAGTAAAGAGGCCAACAGGCCCATAGATACAGAAATTCATAATTTACAATATTTACAGCAATAATAATAAAAATATAATAATTGAATTGAATCTGGATTATGATATGGTAAATAATAATAAATAATAATGAAATAACCAAAATGTGCTAAAAGCATCTTAACTTATCAATCAGTTATCACTTTGATCTAAATGCCAAAATAGTCTTTGTCAAATTTAAGTAATATAGATTCCTTATAATTTGGTTTGATTCGTTCAATTCCACTAGAAAAGTCGGTTTTATACAATACAACTATCCCACCCCTTTCTTTACCGTTTCCTCGGATACACCAAACATCTTTAAAGTCTGGAAAATATTTCGTAACATTAATGTCATCATTGCACCAAGTTTCAAGTAAACATATCACATCGTATTCGTTTACATATCGAATGAAGTCTGGGTGATCTAATTTTGATTTGAGACCATTTACGTTCCAAGTAATAAGTTTTAGTTGACTATGTAAAACCAAATCACAGCTAACGTGAACAGTTTTATTAAGTTTTTACTATCTCCGCAACTGAACAATTTGATCAGTTTGTAAATCAAAGGTGAACACGTCTCCGTCTATTATCAGCTTATCGTATTTTAGATAGGCGATCACTGAGGCGTTGTTTTCTTTAGCTTGAACAAGTTTAGGGATGAGACTCTTTCTAATTTTACGTATCTGGGGTGAAAAGTCTTCTCCAACACCAAGATCACTTTTATTAGTTTTTAGATACGCCCTGGCTGTTTTCAGTATGGCGTCTCTGTCCTTGAGTCGATTGAACATAGTTAGAATAGGCCTAGGTCTTGATTTGTTCGATCCTAATTTACCAAGTCTGTAACATCTTTCAATGCCGATTTCCGGATCAGATTCTGCCCCTGATATTCCAAACTTTCCCACCAAAATTTCTCTTATCACTTTTTCACTGTCTTCTCTTTCTTTTGACTCATTCACACCATAAATAATCAAATTTGTCTGTTTCGCGTGATTATCATTGATATCTAGTCTACTTTTCAAAACTGCATTATCCACTTTAAGATCACTTACATCCTTACATATTTTCACAACTTCTTCCTTGATATTTAACTCTTTTACTTCGTCTTTTAAGTCTTTAATCTCACTGCGTAAAGAGCTTATGTCCGATTTAAGTGACTGTACCAATGCCGTTAATTCGACGACATTATCGCTGTTATTGGGATACACAACATCTCCAGATTTGGATATCTGACCTTGGCGGGTAGTTAATGGGCCTGGATTTGTCTCTACATCCCCACACAAGGTGATAAGTAATAATGTTATTGATAGTAGAGAAAGTAGATTATCTGATTTCATACCTTTAAAAACTTTTCCTTTGTTCGATGCCATTTTGTGATGATAAGTCCCAATGATGGCTCTCCATGTTGCAATGTCGACAAACATCTTATATAGACAACAAGTCACAATTCGTTTAACAAAGATCTCTGTTATCTTGGTATTGGTATTTGAACGTCATTGAAATATCTACTAGCCATATGTTAACCTCAAACCGGTACCAAGAAGACTGCATATTCTGGATTAAGTTATCGTGACCGTATCATGTAAAAGTAGAGATTAATCGATGCTAGAACTAGAAGAGAGTATAAAAGATGGTTATCAATATGTGGTTTAACGTCAACAACATCATTAAGAGATATATGACCATTGCACCATAAGTTGTCATGAATCATTATTTCGTTAGGTAGAGAATTTGTGATAAGTGATGTAGTAAGCTAAAATTTATTTCTATCAGCTGCTAGTGGAAAGAATTCAAATGATATACATAATTTAGGTCATAACCTAAGTTTAATAATTTTAAGTCATACAGAGCAGTATACTCTATTACTGTAAGCTATATTGTCCTAAATACAATGATATTTGTTCAATGTACTTGAATAAATCGATATTACTATATTATATGTCTAAATTTATATGACTCAGTTTGAAGAATCAGCCCTGGCCTCTGCTCCCTTCCAACCCCTCTGCTGGGTGCGAAAAGTCGACGACACGTTTGTAATGATGAACCCTGATGATGACTCTCAACTTTTACTAAACCACCTCAACAATATTCACCCCCGCATGAAATTAACAGTAGCACACGAGTCCGAGAAAATGCAAATTCAATTTTTTTGATGTTTTAGTAGACAGATCCTCCAACAGCCTCCGTACCCCAGTATACTGCAAACCTACCCATACCGACCAATACATCCATAACAGTTCTTGCCATCCAACCAAAGTCAAAACAGGTATTATCTCTACCCTAGCCAGACGCGCCAACATATTATGTGACGAAGACCTTTTAGAGAAAGAAATCAACCACCTACAGAAAGTACTAACAGAATACAACAACTATCCAGCAAAGTTAGTAAACCAATCCATCACGAAAACATTAACTCCAACCTGCAAACCTCCTTCATCCCTAAAACGAACCGCACAATTTAGAGTCATCATACCATTTATAGGTTCAACGAGTCATGAAATCAAACGAATACTCTCTAAACAGCTTGGGGCAGATGTTATCTTCAGCAGCAGTACAACTTTGAAAAGCATGCTAAAAGCAGACGGTCGCATCACCAAGCCTGAACCAGACCCCAAAGGAGTTATTTACCAGATACCGTGCGACTTCAATGATACCTACATAGGTGAAACATCCCGTCCCTTCTCCGTGAGACTAAAAGAACACAGAACAGCAGTTAAAAAACGAGAAGAAAACAAGTCAACCGTAGCAGAGCACCTAGCCAAGAAACCAGGACACAGCATCAAATGGGATAAAGCAGAAATTCTAGCTACAAACCTCCCTGAATGGAAAACCAGAGTCTTGCGAGAAGCCCTTGAAATACAGAAGCATAAGCCGCAATTAAATAGGGACAGTGGTCATATTTTGCCAAATATCTGGGGAAAATTATTTTCAAAATAGTTAGTGCCTATTAATCCCCCCCCCCCCCACCTTTGTTTTTGTTATTCATTGTTTTTATTACTCCTAGTCATCAGTGCTCTTAATTACCCTTGTACTCTTTGTCCCCTTTGTTGTTGTATACTCTTTGTTCCCATTATTGTCTCACACTTATCCTTAACTAGTGCTTGATTGTTGTTATAATTAGTTTCCTTTACTCTTCCCAATGGCTTCACACTCTCATTATATATTGTATTGTTTTTTGTTGTTAATTCATTTTACTTGATAACGTTACCTGTATGTGTTTCGAAACGTAGTATGTAATAAATGCAGAAGTAGAATATCCATATATCTAAGTGTTTTTAATTTATATGTTGTTATAGTTGTTATAGAAGATACTCTCCTATAGAAGCACTGGCCTAGGTCACAAGTAGAGACTATTCATTTCGTCATAAAAACTTAATAAATTGAGATAAAATACATTTTTTACTAAAAAATATTCAATGATATATTATTACTTCTGGAGAGAAAAATATATAACTCAAATTCCAATACAATTGTTTCAGGGAGTTAATGAAAGTGGTTCTAATGTTGTATATTTCATGAAGAAAATTAATTTATTTGGAAACTTTTATTTTCTATTTGTTATTTAATTATCATGATATATGATATCAATTAAACGACAACAACTGACACAGATAATATCACTGTAACACGATTAGTCAATATAATCAGGTTACTAGTTCATGTATTTCAACAAAATTCATGATGTATCATCTACATTGATTTTTTAATTATATTTCTTGCACACAGAATTTCATTACGTTATATTAATGTTTTGTAGCTATTTCAAATTGGGTTAAGATATAAATTATTCATACAAATATGTATTTCATTCTACCGATTTTGATGATTCATGTCACCTAAAACACACTAAGATATTTACTAATATCTACTATCTACTAACCCTGATCACAAATGGAATTTTGAAGAAACCCAGATTCATCAGATGCCATTGTTATTAAATTATTAACAAAAAGTAAAAGTTTGAAAACTGTAATTAACTAAATTAATTACGTCAGATATATTCATTGAAAAATACAGCCCAAAGCCAAATTCAAAACCCAACAGAATATGAGTACGTTAAATATTTAAATGAAATCGCAAAAAATTCGGGTTGAACAGATCCGCAGGAATTCCGCAAATCCACCCTTGCACAATTTGCCCCCCCCCCCCCATCCCCCAATATGAAATTGCTTCCTACCGGCCTGTTGAAGGTATCATCACGACCCATGTCGTGATTGGACCCTGGACCTTTAGGTTACCAAGAACGCCCAACGCACTGAGCCACCGGTGAATGTAAGTTATGTAAGTTATTTAAGCAATAAACTGTTACCCTATGGCGTGTATGGTCATATCAGGACAAGTTTGGCAGCAATGTGGAATGAATGCTAGTGCATTTAAGATTGATTTTGCAGCTAACCTGTGTCCTGATTTACGATCATACATGTTATAGGGTAACAGTTTATTGCTAATATTTACATTTTGAAAACATCTGATTTTTATTGGGTTCATCTCAAGGTCATCAGATTTTCCGAGAACTATTTCTTTATCAAAGACTCCGCCGCCATTTTGTTAGAAGTATCTAAGCAAATATGACGTCAAGTAAGGTCACGTGGCTAGCTGTGGCGTTTATTGAGCAATACATTAACATAAGTTCGATAGGAAAAAATTAAAGCAAATGTAAATATATTGTATATAAGTGTAAGATATGGTAAGTTCAATAATATAAAGTGTACATAGTGAATATTTATTGTTTACCTATACTATCTAACCCAAAACTCATTATCAAGTATTGAATATATGATTGAAAAAACGATTAACTGTCTTTTGTTGCAGACTTTTCCATATTTCTAACAAACTTCATCAAGTGGTGAACAAGTAAAATGCTGACAGAATGGTTCGTTAATTTTCAAAGAGTTTTGGGTTTTAATCTCAAAATATTGAAATATTTAGAAAATATACCTCGATATAAATCTATATCATTATTCATTGAGTTGACTGTCATTTTACCAACATAATTATTGAAATAATTGAAAAATCAATTTTGAAGACAAATTCTAAATTTTGTTGAATGTTAAACTGTTTGAATGTTGCTGACTAATTGCATTCAATTTATATTTTCTGTGCCAGATTTCAACAAAATATCTAAGAGCAATACAATTTCAAAATGTTAATTTCGGCTTGTCCCAGATGATATAGAATACACAATATGTCACGTCATTCGTTGGTACTTAGCTTCTTTATTATTTATAAAAAACGTACATGTAAGCCTACACAAGATTACCTGACCAATACTTAAAAATATTAAACTCGAACCCATAAAAATGTTCTTGATCATTGAACAGTAAGCAAATGTCGTTGTTTCATTCCCTGGCAATTCGTTTTCTCATCTTCTGGTTACTCAATTTCTATAAGGGTAAGGGTAACATTGTCTAGTTAATGGTCTTCAAGGTAACAGACTTGTCTATAATTTTCTATACTTTGATATCTGATTTCGGCCATTAAAAAGAGTTCGTAAATCATCTTAGTTTCTCAAGCATATTGTTCTTACACAAATTAAATATATAATATTATATTCGGATTTTCACATGATAGATGCTCCTGAATCAGATAGCTTCGCTTCGTACAGTTACTTTAAAAATAATGAAATTTTTGGTATTAAGGGACATGATTTGCATCTACTTGACAAACATGGGACACTTCTTAGAGGGATTGTTAAGAGGTTTTGTAAATATTCTTCATTTGCATCACGACAGCATCAATCGTTTAGAGAATCAGTCTCTGTGAGGGATTTTTATTCAAAAAACGATAGTGGTGTCTACACGTACAATTATTAAAGGCGCCTCTAAATATAAGCCACCTTTACTAAAGGCGGCTTTTCTTACGCTCCGTCTACACGTAAAAAAGTTAAAACTTCTTTTCTCTGTCCTCGGACTTATACAACATATTGTCTGTTTTGAGAAATGTCACCCCAAATGGCCAATTCATGCAAATATCTCCACCATTGGTAGGCTATATGGTGTCAACAAAAACTAAAGTTACATTGTGTTTCATATTGATATATTATTTAGAACCTACGAAGGGAAGAAAATACAGATGATAATGGGCTAATGCTTAACACAGTAGTTATTTTTACGGTACAGTAAAGAAAAGTCTGTGGGCTATTTTTACGGCACTTACTATAACGCATGCGCAGTTCACGATTTCTATAGTTAGAAACAATAACGCAAAGTCTAAAATAACGTCAATCTCGGCTACGACTTTCAGTCAATAAAAAATGAACGCGCAACAGGTCCTTTGAATCGAATTACGTTAGTTCTATTGCTATGAATACTTAAATGTTGCGATACCGGTAACAAGTAACCTAATAACACAGTGTCACTTTAGGGTGGGTTCGTTTTGCCGCATGCCCAACTTGCCGCATCGTGCCCAACTCCACAAAAACTAGGCAGGGTTAGGGTTAGGTTGGGTTTGGGTTGCTTAATCTACATAACCCTAACAAATGGTCATTCCGGATTTTTTCAGAAACCTTTAGTTTCGTTTTACAAGTCGTTTTTGTGCAGTTGGGCACGATGCGGCAAGTTGGGCAATGCGGCAAAACGAACCCACCGGTCACTTTACCGAATAACAATTTGTATTCTTCGACGAGCATTTTAGCCTTAGGCCAAACAAAAAATAAAACTAATGGACGTTCAAACGTGCCTGCACCTGAAAAGGTCCCATTACTGATCTCTTTAGTTCACAAAATATATCCTTATATGTCATTTGTAGCATTTTTAACAACAAGATAATTCGCGCGCTCTGACGTCATAACGAAAAAGTTTGGATTCTGTCTACACGGTATCAAATGGGAGTTTAAACTCGCCAGTTCGATCGTCACAAGTAAAGGCGGCTTATTTTAAATGCGGCTTTTCTCTCGGAATTTAATACGCCTTTTATCACGTATAGATGCAAGGAAGCGGCTTATCTTTTACGTGTAGACACCACTACTATTTCAAATTTCAAATTAGGTAGTGTATATTATTTCCATGTAAGAATGGTACGGAGTTTCGTATGCAATATAACCCACCGAACCAAAGATAACCACCACACCAACAATTGAAACAACCATCAGCTCAACCATTTCCAACTGACTTTGTTCGAGTGTTCTTTCAAGTTCCACAGTGTCTCAGTTACTTTGCAACAAAGTTCCAAAACAATATCTTGTGGTGACGTAGGTTTTAAACAGGGAATCATGAATCGCCAGAAAAGAATTTGTTTTTGGAGCGAGTAGATTGGATTTCTTGACTTCGGGGATTGAAAGGACAAAAGATGCGTTTGAGTCAAGTTTCCTTCGACTTACTAATAAACGTTGAATACAATTTCATATATTGGTACTTGAACGTCATTGAAATATCTACTAGCCATATGTTAACCTCAAACCGGTACCAAGAAGACTGCATATTCTTGATTTAGTTCAAGTGACCGTATCATGTAAAAGTAGAGATTAATCGATGCTAGAACTAGAAGAGAGTATAAAAGATGATTATCAATATGTGGTTTAACGTCAACAACATCATTAAGAGATATATGACCATTACATCATAAGTTGTCATGAATCATTATTTTGTTAGGTAGAGAATTTGTATTGTGATAAGTGATGTAGTAAGCTAATATTTATTTCTATCAGCTGCTAGTGGAAAGAATTCAAATGATATACATAATTTAGGTCATAACCTAAGTTTAATAATTTTAATAAGTCATACAGAGCAGTATACTGTAAGCTATATTGTCCTTAATACAATGATATTAGTTCAAAGCACATGAATAAATCGATATTACTATATCTGTCTAAATTTCATAATGAACATTATTATAACAATAAATATGTTCTTACTGTATATACACTTCGATTGATTTAAACAAAATGGTTTGATCCGAGAAAGAACAATGCCACAAGACTTGGCTAAGGACCAGCTGGGATAAGGATCTTCATAAAACCGAAATTGTTATCCGTGTACTGTAAAATAAATATGTTTCTTTTCTTTTTACATATATATCCTTATAACTGCAAACAGTACTGTTTCGGCCTTCTGGACCTCATCAGTGCAGTGCTGATACTGGAGTTGAGGTTTGACTATATAGCCACCTCAGATGATTCCACAGATGATACCATCGTAATAACAAAAACGACCCAAGGTTCAACGGGGAGTGATAAACTAATCTCTTTCTAAATTCTCACAAATATATTTCAGTGTTGGTGTCGAACCCTAAATTTCAGGCGACATCCGATATATTTATTGACAGATGACAATCTTAGCCAAGTGGGTGTGAAATGTGTTCTGCTATTTCTTCATAAAATCTGGTCCACTCCATCTTATTAAGACATGTGAAATAGATGGTATACTAAGCCAAGAGGTTTTATCATAATTATATTTATGTATCTGTAAAATTAACATGTAGTTAGTTTAAGGGCTCTCCTGGAAAATAACTATTTCTGACATACAGGGTTTCATTAGAACACCGACAATGTATTATTCGTTTTATAGGGCGCATTCGATTATGCAGTTTGGATTCTCCATTTTCATTTTTTTATTCATCACGTGACCCTTATGGCAGAGTTTGGAGAGTCCAAGTTCTGCTTTCTGTCGAGGTGGTGTGATTGCGTGTGATGACGTCACAAAATGACGGATTGTTGTAAAAATTATTTATCTTCTTTGCACAATGTTTCTAACTTTTACATGTTTTATTATTTGTCTTGGAAGAACAGGACTTATATTCTATCAATGGTTGTTTTTGAAACGTAGAAAATTAAGTTTAAAGGGACAGTCTGAATTTTTTTTAGGTCAAAATTTTTTTTTGCTCAAACTTGTGAAAACTTTACACCAAAATCTATAACTATGTGCCCTTTAATGTATCTGAAAGTTTTAACTAAAAAAATCCAGCCATTAATTTTTAAACGCTAAAAACATGCTAAAATTTTTAAAAACCTTACGTAAGGTTTTTAAGTGTGTTATGTTTTTTGGACGCTGATAGGAAACTACTGAACGGATTTGAGTAAAATAAACGCCTAATTGTAGAAAAATGTCCCTCTTGTGTATTTAAAAGGTTTCAGCTAGAAATATTGAGCCATTTAAAGGGCAAACACCAAAACTTGGTCAAATTTCTTAATTAACAATAAGTACTCCCTGTTTGTAATTAACCCTTTAAAACCAAGTTCAGTTTGATCAAGAAGATATAGAGATACAATAAGCATACTTTAAAAATACTCTCAGGTAGCATTTGCAATTTTTTTGATATTTTAATTTTTTTTCAAAAAAGCAGAATGGCCCTTTAAGTCTATTTGTATGCACGATATGCAATGTGAGTAACATCGATCGTCTGCTAGCCCAGGCATAAACCTCTACACACTGTATGACTACATTGAGCTTTGAATTGAATGTTTTCTCTCATTTAGAAACAACAGAAATAATTTCGTCCTCATCAGATTGTGTTGTTGCTGATGTACGTTCTCGATCGATTATTTTCATCTAAAATCTCTAATAAATATTCATGTCTCCTCGATTTTGCATGAGACCGGAGAAACCGGATATTCAATCCGGAGAATCCGGACTGCATAATCGAATTGACCCATAACAACTTGTACATATATAATCTCATTGTATATAAGTATATGTCAATTTATATGTTGTATATTTCATGAAGAAAATTAATTTATTTGGAAACTTTTATTTTCTATTTGTTATTTAATTATCATGATATATGATATCAATTAAACGACAACAACTGACACAGATAATATCACTGTAACACGATTAGTCAATAAAATCAGGTTACTAGTTCATGTATTTCAACAATATTTATGATGCATCATCTACATTGATTTTTCAATTATATTTCTTGCACACATAATTTCATTACGTTATATTAATGTTTTGTAGCTGTTTCAAATTGGGTTAAGGTATAAATTATTCATACAATATGTATTTCTAATTTCTAATTCTTCCAAAAAGATCATAAATTGGGAATTGTAAAATATATACCACCCAGCTTTTATTCTACATCATTTCTCACGCCCAGTTTGTTTTATCTGCATAACCTGATCCCAGTTACATTCCCTGAATATTCCACATCTAACCTCCACTCATTTTCTGTATGTTCAGAAACTACAACAACCACTGGCAAGAAGCCAGACACCGTAGAACTAATCGTCAACCAAACCAATTCCAAATACCCTATAATGACCCTGTATTTCACCGACATTACTACCTACCAATCGCCGACCACCTACCAACCCAGCCAGTTATGTTCCACCCCATCACCGACCAACCTATAACTCAGCTTACCCACCCAGAGATTACCACCGACCTAACCAAGAGCAGAAACGACCACCAGCCCACCGACGCCAAACCAGTCCCCACCCTTAAGACGGAAGAACCCTTTTTAAGGTGTTCTTCCAAGTTTTACAGTGTATTCATCACTTATTAACCCTTACACTTCAGCAGCAAGGTCAACCTGCGTTTACTTTCAAGCACAAGGTCCGTGAATTGGATAGTTTCATTCGTCTAGCAATGAAATAACCAGCTAGCTGTTGACGCGAATATTAGATCCCTCAATCGGACATGGCTCTCGAAGGTGACGCAGGACCTGATCGACCATTACAATTCCATCCTTGAAGAGAAGTTAACCACCATCCGTTCCAAGTCTTTAGCACCACCTGTCGTCGACCGCATTATATCCCATGCCCTATCCAGGACCCGTTGCTCCTATGGGAAACGTCTTACCCAATCTGTCATTACCCAATTTTACCAGAAGATTAACAGTATCAAGGCCAGAGTCACCATATCTATACCAACTGCAATGGATATTGACCCGAATACAGCAGCACCTACTAGGGTCTCCGCCTTAGTGAACCAAACCCCTAAACGTGCCCGAAGTTCACCTACGCCTAGTCCAGCAGACGTTGGCAAGCGTTCGCGTAGAGAGGGCACTTCTCTTCTCTTTCAGATTCCTCCTCTACCATCCCATCTGAATCATCATCACGGGACTAGGATTCCGTAAATCTTTCTGCCTTCTGTAAATATTTGGACCAGCAGGGAACTCTGAATTCTCCGTCCAAGTCAAGTCGTACATCCAAACCATCCCCTCCTCATACCAGGTCCAGATCAGTATCTTATGCTATATTTACACCATCTTCCACTTGTGTACCAGTTCCAATCACCCCATCGACAACCATTATATCCGTTACACCACATCTAACAATCTTCTAGGTCTATACTTTCTACTATAACAAAGATATATAAATCTTATATGGTGGTGGATATTAGAGAATTATTTAATAAATATAATCTATATTTCTCTGTTTATAGAGTCTACATGTTACAAGCTATTTCTATATATTGTTTGATTTTATTGTCTCTGGTTACCTGAACAAGTCATTTCTTAGATTGTTTAACATGTAATATCATGTGATTAATCGTGATTTATTCTGTGTCAGCTCTCTGGGTTTACCAGGTCATATTGAGGGTCTTCAGTATTGTCAAGTTTTAATTTCAAATAGGGGGTGAGGGGGTGGAGATGGCAGTTAAAAATATATATTGTTTTTTAGTTTGTTTACGTTAAGTTTCTATAGGGAAGAAATCAACAAGTCATTTATGAAAATCTTAAAGGGATTGTAAAGAGGTTTTCTAGCTTTTTTATGTGGACGAAGGACACTTCCAACATCTATATCGTACATACAAAATATTCATTGGGTGCCCGTGGTTCCTGTTATTCCAGAAAGAAAAACAGGAAGTGACGTCACAATCTTGGAAAAAAGTGGACTGGATGATCAGGTACAGGGCATTATAAATACATGTTGTTACAACGATATGACGTTATTAGATAAATGTTGTTACAGCGATATCAATAAGTCATAGCGTTGTGACAACATGTATTTATAATGCCCTGTGATTACCTTGAACCACGGGCACCCAATGAATATTTTGTATGTACGAAATAGATGTTGGAAAGGTCCTTCGTCCACATAAAAAGGCTAGAAAACCTCTTTACAATCCCTTTAACCATTGTATAATAATAGTTTTATATCCACACCTAATATTCATATTCATTTATTGACTGACCACAATTTTAATCTGGGGGTCGATTTTTTTATTGATCAATTGAAAATCTATTGAGGTGGAATTATTTCTGGAGAATTGAAACACGTGACTAGATTATTCGTGTAACCCTGAGTCATTCTGTGTTAACTCGGCAGTTTCTAGGGACCTATCTATATTGTAGGTTTACATATTTAAATAGGGTTCAGTTAAAACAAAATTATTTTACATTTCATGTAGAGCCTACTTATAAGGAACGAGTTGAGAAGCCATTTCGTGGAGATCTAAACTAACGCAGTATATAATACAACTATTGTACAAGATCTCTGGTGTGTTTTATATTGAAATTTTATATTTTTAATCAAGATATCTCTAATGTATATAGATAAACAAAATGGCGACAGCGAGAGTGAACAACAAAATAGAATGTTCCATTTGTTATGAAAGCATGGAAATACCAAAAATGTTGCCATGCGGTCACACTTTTTGTTTGAAGTGTCTAGAACAATACATAGCTGATATAAGTATAAAGTTCCCTTGTCCGTTCTGTCAGCGGAAAATAACAATACCAGAAGGTGGGGCGAAGGAGTTTCCTACTAACTATGCAGTTCAAGCCATCCAACCTCCCTCAACAAAACAAGAAACAGTCCAACCACCTTTAACAACACAACCAAAATGTCCGAACCACAATCAGAGGGAGGTGGATTATTACTGTTATAATTGTAATGTACGATTGTGCTTAAAGTGTGTATTTAAACAACATAACGATCATGAAACACTGGATATAGAATGTGACGAAACACGGAATAAAGCCATAGAAAAACTAAAACTACCAGGATCGTATCAGTTTGTATTTGATACTAGTGATATAGAGAAAGATTGCACTGGATATTACAGTAAAGATAAATTTAGAGACAATAACCTGGTATGGGGTTGTTTTGTAGCGAGGTTTAGTGATGGTGATTTAGGTATTTATATTGAACTATCACCAGATGAAAATCCTAAACTAGATTATTGTGTTATTGATAATCAACTCAGTTTATTGAATATTGATGACAGTAAAAATATAACCAGAACATATAGTGACAAGAGATTAGAGATAGGTGATTTGTGGTGTTGGTGGAATCCTATCACCTGGTCTCAACTCACTCATAAAAACAATGGTTATTTAAATTCTTACAATCAGTTTGTGATTCAATTTGATATAACACAGATCAGAGAAATAAAGTTTAGTGAGTACAATTACTAGAACCAATATTATAATCTCTATCCAGTCTGGAATCTAAAATATAGTTAAATAACCTTTCAACTCATTCCATCTTATAAATGTGTATTTTATTTATATTCCATTGTAAAATATTTATAAATATTGAGTATCTAGATATATAACACTATAGTATCTGTAATGTTAAACAGAACCATGAAATTCTGGTATATTGGGACTAATTTTGACCCATCTGTAAAATGACTAATATGTAAACTAATCTTGATATTCTCTGTAACTAACAACAAGGTTTCGTTTTCTGATCACATCTATTTCTCTGTTTAACAAGAATTGACTTTTAGAGAATCTACACGGCTAATAATCACGGTTTATCTTTATAGAACACTTTTGACGCCACACCCAGTGCTTACGAGACTCTAGATGTTGTGGGTTTAAAATGAGCCCTTGAAATAGTAACAGGGGGGTCAAATCTGGCTTCAATGATTTTACACAATCAAGTTATTTAGTTATTGAATTTATTTTTTAAAATCTTTATTCAAATTGATTTTTATCATTATTTAATATTTAAATTAATAATAACTTTTATTGAATAGTTTTCCTTATTCTTAATATTTATAAATAGAACTCTAGATTTAATTATGGTGCAGTAGTGTGTCATGTAGTCATGTTTTAGAAATAATGTTTATGTACAGAAAATGTTAAAATAATTGGACTAGTTTTTGCTAAAGAAAAAAGTTTTTAAAGTTACTATTTAGAATTAATTTTCTAAAAGTTTCTAGAAATAATGTTAATAAAGTTATTGTAAATATTTTTATTATTTTTGATATTATGGTGAAAGATATTATGGTAGTTACTATTAAGAAATAATGTTAATAAAGTTATTGTAAATATTTTTATTATTTTTGATATTATGGTGAAAGATATTATGGTAGTTACTATTTAGAAATAATGTTAATAAAGTTATTGTAAATATTTTTATTATTTTTGATATTATGGTGAAAGATATTATGGTAGTTACTATTAAGAAATAATGTTAATAAAGTTATTGTAAATATTTTTTATTATTTTTGATATTATGGTGAAAGATATTGTGGTAGTTACTATTTAGAAATATGTTAATAAAGTTATTGTAAATATTTTTATTATTTTTGATATTATGGTGAAAGATATTATGGTAGTTACTATTAAGAAATAATGTTAATAAAGTTATTGTAAATATTTTTATTATTTTTGATATTATGGTGAAAGATATTGTGGTAGTTACTATTTAGAAATAATGTTGATAAAGTTATTGTAAATATTTTTATTATTTTTGATATTATGGGAAAGATATTATGGTAGTTAGTATTTAGAAATAATGTTAATAAAGTTATTGTGAATATTTTTATTATTTTTATGATATTATGGTGAAAGATATTATGGTAGTTACTGTTTAGAAATAATGTTAATAAAGTTATTGTAAATATTTTTTATTATTTTTGATATTATGGTGCAAGATATTATGGTAGTTACTATTTAGAAATAATGTTAATAAAGTTATTGTAAATATTTTTATTATTTTTGATATTATGGTGAAAGATATTATGGTAGTTACTATTTAGAAATAATGTTAATAAAGTTATTGTAAATATTTTTATTATTTTTGATATTATGGTGAAAGATATTATGGTAGTTAGTATTTAGAAATAATGTTAATAAAGTTATTGTAAATATTTTTTATTATTTTCAGTGGCGGATCCAGGGGGGGAGCGTTGGGAGCTATAGCTCCCCCCAAAGGCCATAGAAGGAGAGTTTAGGGAGCGGTAGCTCCCCCCAAAGGCTATGGCCTACAGGGAGTTTTTTTAGATTTATGTAAATAAGTATTATTTATAGCACAGTTTTCATGAGTGGAGCGAACGAAAACGTGCTATAAATTACTTATAACATGATTGACAGATGGGTGAGTGGTCGTCTTCTCCAAAATAGAGAAAACCTTAACAGCAATACGTGCCACCAAGTCTGAGGAAAGACTTGAATCTCTAATTTTATTACAAGTGCATCGTGACAGGTTGCCATCCCCTGTTCAGGTGTTAGACAAGTTTTCTTCATCTGCTCGGCGGCTACCTTTTGTAATTTAAATAGTAACTTTTGTGATTTTATGTATAGATGGTACTTTTAAATGTTTAAATTTAGAATAAATCAATAATACATATTGTTAAACCTTTTAATTATTTGATCTAAATAGTAAATGCAGGCTTTTGGAATTGACCAGCATTTTTATCTGACATTTTCAACACAAAATGGTCTAAAATTGCATGAGTATCTTTCATGTTGATTAAAAAAAAAAATGCTGGGAGACACCCCCATACCCCCCACACCCCCCACGCACCCTCCCCGCACCTCGCTTTGATACTCAGCCGCGCTACCGCCTATTCTTGAGACTTTTTTTTAAATAGCTCCCCCCAATAAAAATCCTGGATCCGCCACTGATTATTTTTGATATTATGGTGAAAGATATTATGGTAGTTACTATTTAGAAATAATGTTAATAAAGTTATTGTAAATATTTTTTATTATTTTTGATATTATGGTGAAAGATATTATGGTAGTTACTATTTAGAAATAATGTTAATAAAGTTATTGTAAATATTTTTATTATTTTTGATATTATGGTGAAAGATATTATGGTAGTTACTATTTAGAAATAATGTTAATAAAGTTATTGTAAATATTTTTATTATTTTTGATATTATGGTGAAAGATATTATGGTAGTTAGTATTTAGAAATAATGTTAATAAAGTTATTGTAAATATTTTTATTATTTTCAATATTATGGTGAAAGATATTATGGTAGCCACTTTTGGGTGTCTATAAGACCCAAGACCCTATAAAACTAAGACCCATAGGACTATAAAACTAAGACCCAACTATAAAACTAAGACCCATAGGTCTATAAAACTAAGACCCATAGGATTATAAAACTAAGACCCAATTAGAAAACTAAGACCCATAGGATTATAAAACTAAGACCCATAGGACTATAAAACTAAGACCCAACTAGAAATCTAAGACTCAACTAGAAAACTAAGACCCATAGGACTAGAAAATTAAGACCCCTTTTTTTGCCCTCGCTTTCTCGCCTTTTTCCCCGCTTTGTCGCATCTCGACTTCTCGTGGGCGAGGATTAAATGTGCGCAATCGGCTTCTTAAGGTTTAATAATGGTGTCAAAAATCTTAAAGCATGTATTAAGGGGAGGCAACTTTCCCCAATTAAGTCTTGATGAGATAATCAGACCTTAATAATTATAATAAGGTTGCAATTATTTGAAAACTTCTCTAGGACAGTTAACTTCCTTTGCATAACTTTGCATAAGACTTTCTAAATAACAATTACTATTATTTTCACAATTACAGACATTTAGAGAATTATTGATATCATCATGAGCTGTTTGAAATACCTCATCCTCGCCTGATTTGACTGTGACGTTCAACAAATCGCGGAAATGGTTTGACCATTCATCTGCTTGGATGTTATTACTCATACTAGATCTTGGTCTAAAGTGTCTCACATATTCTGGGGTCATTTAAGTTTTCACTTAATTCATTTTGTATCTCATGATGATACCTATCTTTCTTATATTTACAAACTTTTTTAAAGTCATCTTTAATTACATTGTAATTAACTAAATCAGTTTGTGAATCAGTTTTTCTAAAACTATTCAGGGCCCTATATTTATCTTGTTTTAATTCAAGACATTCAGAATCAAACCATGGTGGTTGCTTTTGTACATGTGTAGCGGAATCGCTACATGGCAGAGGAGTAACTACTCAACTCTGCTGTGGGTAAAGTATAGTGTTGGAAATGACAACAAGTAATAAGTAAAACTTTATGTACACTTAAATACAATCAGGTTACATAGAAAATCCAGTCGTACATTCGACGTAGCTCCTAATCTGTTGTGTTGAACTATACGTGTGGCTTGGTTTATATAGCCAGTCATCGGCTGATGATTGGTTGAGCACGCACGTGCGTTCATAACAACTTCTGCACGGGTTTGGTCTCGTTCTGATACCAGTCTTCGTACATCAGCGGAGATTGCCGATGTGAACTCGTAAACTTGTGGCACCAGTAACTGGATAATCAAGACTGTAAACAAGGGAGATCAATTCCCGTAACACATGAGAGTGAGAGATATTCCAGGTTTTAGAAAGCATATGGCTGACACAGTCTTTGATAAGCATACAAAAACTAGAAAGCACATTTTCAACATTTCCAATATTGATATTGATTGGGATATTTTCCTTGAACCTTTCAAGATGTTTTTCAACATTATCTTTATAGAGTGCAGCTTTTTCAGTTTTCCAAACAAGTTTTTGATAAGGGCTTGTAACTTTTTCCTGTCTAGCTTCATGATTAACACTAATATTACATTTCAAATCATATTCTAGAGGTTGATGATCAGATGTGAAACTGAAGTAAGTAAGAATTTGAAGTTGAATAACGGTAGGATGATAATGACACAGGAAATGAAATGAAATGGAGTTTTAGATCCTGCTTTTCTGCACCTATAGACTATGGGCTAATTAGGGCGGGCAAACGCCATGCAGTGTGTAATATGGGAAATTTTGCCAGGAAAGCAACATAAACCTACTCTTATTGTTGATATCCAACTTTCTGATCTCTACACACAGTTCACTGAAGAATATATACTTTTATTGACTGATTGGTCGATTCGTCCTAACAGTTTGTATGTTTGGTCGAATTGTCCTATAAATGAAAGGGAGGCTACTAAGCAAGACCGGTACAAATTGATAAACTGAAAAATTGTTTTTGACATTTTTATTTCCTAAAATCGTTCAAAATGTTTAGAATTTTATCTAACCGTTTGGTTTTAAACGTAAGTTACTGTTAATTTCATTACTTTCTGTCTGACAACAAGAATTGTGTTGTGTCTGTAGAGTTATTTATAGAAACTTTAGTTTAGTCACAATTTTGAGACCACGTGTAGGTCAGATAGAGATTGTCTATTTGCCACGCGTGGTAAGGAAGGAAAGGTGACTATTGGCTTCATAGTAATAATACGTGGTACGTTTTTCCATTCCATTCCATTTTATCATTTGAATCTAGTGTGTCGATATTTTCAATGTAAATGAGGATTGAAATGTCAATGATGAATGTGTTTTTGTAAAAAAATGCAAGCGATGAAATTTGTTGACCATAATCTAAAGGGTGTATGGTTAGTTTTATCTCCCTCACAACAGTCCATGTCCTAAATTTCACAGAATCTAACCAGTCTATTGTCTAAAGTAAACGCCGACTAGGCCTAACTATAGTACCGGTATTTTGTTTATATTGGACGCCATTTTGAAAGGAAAGGAATTTAAGTAAAATGCAATCTGATTGGTCAACTGTACTCAAATTGAAAGGTAAGGACCAATCAGATGCATCGTTATCAAAAGGACTTGATTAACCTAATCTAACTCCTCCCGGTTCGATTGCGTTCGATTTGTTGGACTGCTTCCCTTTTCGTGTCAATACCGTCTATTGATACACGGAGCAAGAACACAGACAACAAATCAAACGCACTCAAACTGACATTATTAACACTGAACTTCGAAACATGTACAACCTAGTTGAAAGACGTGAATAATTATGAGACTTTGTTGTAAATTACGATCAATGTTTGCAAAAATGGAATTTATTTATCACAAAATCAACCAATTTTACTTTAAAAAAATCAAAATCTGCGTGAAAAATTTGAATCCGTTTCACATTACGTATTCCGCGAATTCCGTCCGTTTTAATTGGCACTAACTTATACCCCCATTACACCAAGGATTGATTGATTTGAGTTCCAATGGTACCCGATCCTGCATTTCATATTTTGGTAAATCGGCCACAATTTTGCCAACTGTTCATCTACTGTTAAAAATCAGGAAACAGTTTGAAATCTGTATGCATCACAAGGGCGGATCCAGGATTTAGAGAAGGGGGGGGGGGGGGGGGGGTTCTCTGAAATATAACATGATTCAAATTCAATGGTATTGCAAGTGCCGAAGGCAAATTTTTAGAGGGTTCTAATATCAGTCATTCAAAAATAGGATGGGGGGGGGGGGGGAGGCTTGAGCCGGCAAAGCCTCCCCTTGGATCCGCCCCTGCATCAGAACTTGAAATATTTTGACAGTTATTTTAAAGGGATACAACCTCTTGGAATGAACAAAAAAAGGAAGTTGTCAAAACAGTCAAAAAATTTTGTTCATTGTTAGAGGTTGTATTCCTTTAAGATTTTTTTAATGAATTGTTTGTTTAGTTAGTTAAACCATTAATAATATTTTTATTCAATAATCCACTATCTAGAGAATTTGAAAAATCTAAAAAAAAATCTGATTGCCACAGTAACATGACAAGATATAATAAAAGATAAAAGATATAACGAATGCATGACCACTTAGTTGGAGATCCGTCCGATACATTTTTCGAAAATTTCGCAGAATTTTCTCTTCGATGGAATTTAAAAACTTAAAAATAAACTCCCGAAAGTACCGTCTTACACTGAAATAAAATTTAAAGCAGTCACAGACAACGGAAGTCAGGATAATTAAAATTGCAGCAATCACTGATAAAATTTTTGCTAGGAAACTTTTGATCAAAATAAAAGGTATTTTTTGAGCTAGGAGATCATTTAATTTACATCTTTATTTAATATTTTATGAAAATATATCGAGATGTGCAGATTTCCAATGACACAGGGGCTTATGAAAGGAATTGAATTTCCGCAATACAATGACCACTCAACGGCAGGTTTTATCTGACTAAACATGAGTAAGTAACAGGGAAATGTACCAGACTAACATATCATTGAGATTTTTATTTCAGGTATAAAGTATTACTAAAACTATACAACACAATCCTTGTATGATCCAATCATTCTATAATACTAAGTAATATCCATCAGACCACAAGAAATTATTGAAAATCACTTAAAGAATTGGTTTAAATAAGGATAGTAATATTATTAATTTCTTTTTCAGTATGAAATGAAGATACAACTAGTGTTAACAAGAGTTATCTCTCTTAGACTGACAGTCTATCAAGGAAGACATGCTGCCTTTGGATGTGCAAATTTTCACAATGAAAAGCGAGTAATTCTCAACTCCAGTTCCTTACAAAATTGCATTGGAAATCTTCAGTACCAAGTTCACAAGTTGACAAATCCAGTAAGGAAAGAAACATGTCTTCGGGAATTTCATACATGTCGGTCATTATTATCTTCTTTAAATGTAAATAAACCCTATACTTGTGAAGTTTGTAGTAAGTCATTTAAGACAAAAACTGAATTGAAAATACATACTAGGACACACACTGGAGAGAAACCCTACATTTGTGAAGTTTGTAATAAGTCATTTAAGACAAAAAGTAAATTGACAATACATACAAGGACACACACTGGAGAGAAACCCTATATTTGTGACGTTTGTAGTAAGTCATTTAGACAAAAATATCATTTAACAATACACATAATGAAACACACTGGAGAGAAACCTTACATTTGTGAAGTTTGTAATAAGTCATTTAAGACAAAAAGTGAATTGGCAATACATACAAGGACACACACTGGAGAGAAACCTTATACTTGTGAATTTTGTAGCAAGTCATTTACGACAAAAGGTGAATTGACTGTACATATAAGGACACACACTGGAGAGAAACCCTATATTTGTGAAGTTTGTAATAAGTCATTTAAAACAAAAACTGAATTGAAAATACATACAAGGACACACACTGGAGAGAAACCCTATACTTGTGAAGTTTGTGGCTATGCATGTAGTGTAAAAAGTAATTTGGCAGCACATATAAGGAGAAAACACACTGGAGAGAAACCATATACTTGTGAAGTTTGTAGCAAGTCATTTGTGACAAAAAATGAATTGACATTACATACAATGACACACACTGGTGAGAAACCCTATACTTGTGATGTGTGTAGTAAGTCATTTAAAACAAAAAGTGAATTGACAAGACATACACGGACACACACTGGAGAGAAACCCTATACTTGTGATGTTTGTAATAAGGCATTTAGCGAAAGTGGTAATTTATCAAAGCATATAAAAAGTCAACATACTTGAGTGAAATTGTAAATTTGTGAAGTTTGTAGCAAGTCATTTACAAAAAAAAAATCAAATTGACAGTACATGCAAGGACACATACTGGAGAGAAACCTTTTTCTTGTGAAGTTTGTAGCAAGTCATTTACGACAAAAGGTGAATTGACAGTACATACAAGGACACACACTGGAGAGAAACCCTATACTTGTGATGTTTGTAATAAGCCATTTAAGACAAAAAGTAAATTGACAAGACATACAAGGACACACACTGGAGAGAAACCCTATACTTGTGAAGTTTGTGGCTATTCATGTAGTTGGAAAGGTATTTGGCAGTACATATGAGGACACACACTGGAGAGAAACCCTATACTTGTGATGTTTGTAATAAGTCATTTAAGACAAATGGTGAATTGACAGTACATACAAGGACACACACTGGAGAGAAACCGTATACTTGTGATTTTTGTAATAAGGCATTTAGCCAAAGTAGTAATTTAACAAAACATATAAAAAGTCAACATACTTGAATGAAACTGTAAATTTGTGAAGTTTGTAGCAAGTCATTTACGACAAAATATGAATTGACAAAACATACAATCTTAATCATAACAATACACCATGTAACAATAACATTTCATATTTAATACACATAATAATTCTACATTGTAACGACTCGACTGATTTTCTTCAATAGTGTGTTGATTGACATTTCTCCTGCTATCATATATCACCCAGATCAAAGTATGTTTTATTGTTGATCCCTAATTCTCTTAGATTGATATCTCTTTATCTCTCTTTCTGATATTTAGTGTGAGGTCATCTTCACCATCTCAGCCTACTTTATATAAAAATGAAATAAGCAAATAAAGTTATAAACTTAGGTTCAATTGAGAATGCAAACCCTAGATGTCATTTAAACACTTAAAATAAATGAAATGATATTTATGTTATTATAATTTCTATATTATATTGTTTTGTATAAACTTATTTTTATGTTAATTATTATTATTATTGCTTTATGTTTTGTATGAATTTCTGATTTGATTAAACTTTAACTTATATCATCTTACCTCAGCATATTATTGAATCCTGGAGTCAATTTGACCACCTTTTCGCTTAGCCGTCGATTCAAGATGTCAAGCTGGCCGCACAGTCCCAGCCATCGATTCAAAATAGTGATATCAACTTGCCCAAACGTGCATTAAGGATCTCAACCGATCACTGTCATCATATAACCAGGGGCGCAGATAGCTTTTTATACGCTCACATCTCTCTATGTGGACGTATATTGTCAGCACCACTGTTCGTCCGTCCGTCAACATTTGCTCGTAAACGCTCTATAAACTGGATTTTGATGAAATTCAGTATGTGTATATGTATGTATTCATAAAACGAAGATCAAGATCGAATGTGAGCTTTTTTCGACCGTTAGAAGCAGAGTTATTGCCTTTGCCCCAAAATCTTGAATATACTCTCTTAGTTTTCAACCGATTTTGATGAAAATTAAAATGGACCTAAATCGCAAGGTTTGAGAAAGTTTATTTTACTTCTGATTTAAGTTAAAGCTTTTTCAAGATTTAGGTATCTTACGTCAGTTTTGAGGAGTTACCTCCCTTTAACCTCTATACAGTAAGTCAACATCAATTGCTTGTAAATGCTCTAAAATCTAGATTTTTTGATGGAATCAAATGAAATTTGGTATGACTTTTTTTTTTTTTTTTTTTTTTTTTTGCCCTGGCTAATTGCCTTACAATATTATATATATAAATCAATTTCATAATACCATTCACATACTACATTCTCTCACACATTCACTCTTTCAGTTTATAGAAATTAGTTACATAAAAATAAAAAAACAGATCTGTGTTTGCGGAGAAAAAGAGATAAATTAGTCTTCAAAAAGGAGCTGTAGTTTTTCCCACCTCTGTATAAAAAAGTCATTTTTGTTGTTTAACTGATATGATAGTCTTTCAGTTTTGTAGTAATTCTGAATATTATTTTGGATAGAAAATAAAGTTGGAGGTTTATTCATTCTGTAGTCCTTGTAGATCTGATTCTTTGATAAGATGTATATCATATTGATAGCATCATTGTCAGCACCCAAGATTCCCAGTATAATATCTTTTGCTGCTAGGCTAATTTTAATTTTTGTTTTTTGGTGCACCCATTTTTGAATTTCTTTCCATAAAAAGCGGATGTGACTACATTCACTAAAGAGATGAAGGATGGATTGTTTTTCATTGTTCTCAAGACAGATATTGCAATTTGGCGACTCATTAATTTTCATTGTAAAAAGTAAACTGTTTGTTGCTAAAATTCTATGTATTATCCTGAATTGAAACCACACTAAATATGTATCTTTTGTACATTTTTGATAAATATCTGTATAGCTAAACAGTTCTTCATATGATATATCTAATTCTATGCCCCATTTGCTAAAAGGGGTTATCGTTTTTTTTGACTGATTTTGCACAAATTCCCAGTATATGTATCTTGAGTGGTTATTTTCTTTTTGTAAAGCCATCATAATAAAAGAGTTAAAAGGTAAAATTAGTTTTTCTGAGTTCCAAAATGTTTTTAATTCATCAATTGATTTGACAATTCCGTGATAGTGAAGAAATTGAGGCTTAAAATTGTAAATTCGGGATAATTCTTCATAAGAGAAGATATCCCCTGTTGCGTCAGTTAAGTCATTTATTGTTTTAATGCCCCTTCTATACCAGCTGTATAGGAAATTTGTTTGACCTATTTTTATTAGTGAATTAATTGTACCATATTGATAAATGACCTAAAGCTAAGTTTTCTGATGGTTTTTGTTCTGATTGTAGATATTCAGAGAAGTAGTTAAGTACTTGTTTCCAAAATTCATTATCTATATTTTGAGCTATTTGTTTTGGATATTCGTCTCCAAAAAGAAAAATGTTGTCAATTTTATTTCTACTGATATGTTTTAAGAGCAAATTAAGAGCAAAATTAAGAGTTTGAATTTACTATTCTTTTAATCCATTTTAATTTCAATGATTTTATATAGGAATCCAAATCTATCATTTTGAGACCGCCGTTTTTAATTTTTTGTATTAGAACTTTTCTGGAGATTTTCTCTGTTTTTCCCCATATAAATTTGTAAAGAATTGTGTTAATTTCTGAAATAAATTGAGAATTTGGTGTAGGTAAACTAGTGAAGAGGTGAGTTAATTTTGGGATCAGTAAGGTTTTTACTACACATATTTTACCAATGACTGTCAATTTTCTCTGTATCCAGTCTCGAACTGCCCTTTTTAACTCTCCAATTTTTGTTTGAAAATTGAGTGTAACTATAGAGGAAATATCTGTGCTAAATGTTATTCCAAGAACACTGAAGGGTTCAGATGTCCATGTGAGATTTAGATCTTCACATATGTTTTGGTTGCCAATGCTAGCACCTATCCAAACTGCGCTTGTTTTTGATATGTTAGGCTTCAGACCAGAGTATTTTGAAAATTCCTCTAAAAGATTTAATGCGTTTCTCAAAGATTTTTCTGTTCCATCTAAGGTAAGGTAGTATCATCCGCATATTGAATTATTTTAGTACTTTTTAAACCAAATTTTATACCCTGTATATCTTCATTTTGCCTAAAGAGAATACCTAATATTTCCACACATATCAGAAAAAGATAGGGACTAATTGGGTCTCCCTGTCTACAGCCTCTTTCTATTTTGAAATGGGATGATAGATGGCCAACTTGCGTAACACAGAGCTCTGCATTTGAGTTCAATATTTCGATCCATCGAATAAATTCTAGAGGGAAATTAAAATAGCCAAGTACATTTCTCAAAAATTTCCATGAAAGAGAATCAAAAGCTTTTAAAAAATCAACAATTAATCATAGTACCATCAAGGTTCTCTTCTGCAGTATATTGTATCAAATCGTATAACATCCTTGTATTTTCCGCGATAAAACGCCCTTTAAGGAAACCCTTTTGATTTTCATTGATAATCTTATCTAGATGAACTTTCATTCTGTTTGCCAAAACACCTGATAAAATTTTATAAGAGACATTTAAAAGTGATATTGATCGCCAATTTGATAAAAATTCTCTAGGTTTGTTACTTTTCGGTAAAATAGAGATTACCCCTCGTCTAAATGATATTGGGAGGATTTCTTTCTCATATGATTCATTATAAGCGTTTATAAGATATTCTTTAATATCTGTCCAAAAAAATTTATAAAATTCTGATGAAAATCCATCATTTCCAGGAGATTTGTTATTTTTCATATGTTTAAGGAAACTTAGTACTTCTGACTCCTTAATTTTACCTACAAGTGACTGAGACTCAGTATTACTCAATATCCTTACATCTACTTTTTTAATTTTAGTGTCAAGGTTAACATCCATCAATTCCGAGTCTACTGAACTGTATAGGTTTTCATAAAAAAGTTTTATTTTATTCAAAATTTCAAATTGATTAGTGGTTATATCCTGGTTTTCTCTCTTCGATGGAATTTAAAAACTTAAAAATAAACTCCCGAAAGTACCGTCTTACACTGAAATAAAATTTAAAGCAGTCACATACGACGAAAGTCAGGATAATTAAAATTGCAGCAATCACTGATAAAATTTTTGCTTGGAAACTTTTGATCAAAATAAAAGGTATTTTTTGAGCTAGGAGATCATTTAATTTACATCTTTATTTAATATTTTATGAAAATATATCGAGATGTGCAGATTTCCAATGACACAGGGGCTTATGAAAGGAATTGAATTTCCGCAATACAATGACCACTCAACGGCAGGTTTTATCTGACTAAACATGAGTAAGTAACAGGGAAATGTACCAGACTAACATATCATTTAAGATTTTTATTTCAGGTATAAAGTATTACTAAAACTATACAACACAATCCTTGTATGATCCAATCATTCTATAAAAACTAAGTAATATCCATCAAACCACAAGAAATTAATGAAAATCGCTTTAAAGCATTGGTTTCAATAAGGATAGTAATATTATTAATTTCTTTTTCAGTATGAAATGAAGATACAACTAGTGTTAACAAGAGTTATCTCTCTTAGACTGACAGTCTATCAAGGAAGACATGCTGCCTTTGGATGTGCAAATTTTCAGAATGAAAAGCGAGTAATTCTCAACTCCAGTTCCTTACAAAATTGTATTGGAAATCTTCAGTACCAAGTTCACAAGTTTACAAATCCAGTAAGGAAAGAAACATGTCTTCGGGAATTTCATACATGTCGGTCATTATTATCTTCTTCAAATCCTGGTGGAAACAACAATGATAACACAAGTAAAGAACCACCAGTAAATAAACCCTATACTTGTGAAGTTTGTAATAAGTCATTTAAGACAAAAGGTGAATTGACAGTACATACAAGGACACACACTGGAGAAAAACCCTATACTTGTGGAGTTTGTAGTAAGTCATTTGTGACAAAAAGTAAATTGACTGTACATACAAGAACACACACTGGAGAGAAACCCTATACTTGTGAAGTTTGTAGTAAGTCATTTAAGACAAAAGGTGAATTGACAGTACATACAAGGACACACACTGGAGAAAAACCTTATACTTGTGGAGTTTGTAGTAAGTCATTTGTGACAAAAAGTAAATTGACTGTACATACAAGGAGGGTACACACTGGAGAGAAAACTTTCACTTGTGAAATTTGTAGTAAGTCATTTACAACAAAGGGTGACTTGACAGTACATACAAGGACACACACTGGAGAGAAACCCTATACTTGTGGAGCTTGTAGTAAGTCATTTGTGACAAAAAGTAAATTGACTGTACATACAAGGAGGGTACACACTGGAGAGAAACATTTCACTTGTGAAATTTGTAGTAAGTCATTTACAACAAAGGGTGACTTGACAGTACATACAAGGACACACACTGGAGAGAAACCCTATACTTGTGATGTTTGTAATAAGTCATTTAAACAAAAAGCTCATTTAACAATACATACAATGACACACACTGGAGAGAACCCTATACTTGTGATGTTTGTAATATGTCATTTAAGACAAATGGTGAATTGACAGTACATACAAGGACACACACTGGAGAGAAACCCTATACTTGTGATGTTTGTAATAAGTCATTTAAACAAAAAGCTCATTTAACAAGACATACAATGACACACACTGGGGAGAAACCCTATACTTGTGATGTTTGTAATAAGTCATTTACGACAAATGGTGACTTGACAAGACATACAAGAACACACACTGGAGAGAAACCCTATACTTGTGATTTTTGTAATAAGTCATTTAAACAAAAAGCTCATTTAACAATACATATAAAAAGTCAACATACTTGAGTGAAACTGTAAATTTATGAAG
This sequence comes from Lottia scabra, assembly GCA_029955415.1. Taxonomy (NCBI): domain Eukaryota; kingdom Metazoa; phylum Mollusca; class Gastropoda; family Lottiidae; genus Lottia; species Lottia scabra. Next base: position 622,416 of record JARJEI010000038.1, read on the forward strand.
TTTGTAGCAAGTCATTTACTACAAAATATGAATTGACAAAACATACAACCTTAATTATAACAATACACCATGTAACAATAACATTTCATATTTAATACACATAATAATTCTACATTGTAACAACTCGACTGATTTTCTTCAATAGTGTGTTGATTGACATTTCTCCTGCTATCATACAGGGTTCATACAGATCACCTGAGAAAATTTTCCCTGATATTTCCATAACTTTCCAGACAGAATTTAGTAATTTTCCATGACCAATTTTATAAAAATCATGAACGGAACGGGTAACTTGAGACTATTTTGGATCATGATGTTTTTTATTTGATAACGCACAAATAGGAGAATGGTATGAAATATCATTTTTGCAGGATATTTTGACAATTTTCCAGAATAATCCTGATATTCCATGTCTGGAAAAGCTTTTTTTAAAATTCCCTGATTTTCCAGGTTTTCCATGACCTGTGCGAACTCTGATCATATATCACCCAGATCAAAGTATGTTTTATTGTTGATCCCTAATTCTCTTAGATTGATATCTCTTTATCTCTCTTTCTGATATTTAGTGTGAGGTCATCTTCACCATCTCAGCCTACTTTATATAAAAATGAAATAAGCAAATTAAGTTATAAATAATTTCTCTTCAGGGTGTATTGGTTCAATCGAGTATACAAACCCTCCACATTAAACACCTAAAATAAATGAAATGATATTTATGTTATTATAATTTCTATATTATATTGTTTTGTATAAACTTCTTTTTATACGCCCACATGAAATGTGGAGCGTATATTGCCGTCACCCATATCCGTCGGTCCGTCCGTCCGTCGGTCCGTCCGTCCGTCAATCCGTCCACAATTGTTGTTAACACTCTACAAGTCACAATTCTTTACCGATTTTGACGAAATATTCTGAAATTGTTTATTATCACCCAAGGATGAATCCTATTGAAAATCAAAAGAATCAAAAAATATTTGATATGAATTATTGCCCTTGTTCTTTAAAACGCGTTCGATTTTTAGCTCGTTAACACTCTACAAGTCACAATTCTTTACGGATTTTGATGAAACTTGCAGAAATTGTTTATTATCACCCAAGGATGAACCCTATTGAAAATCAAAAAAATCAAAAAATATTTAACATGAATTATTGCCCTTGTTCTTTAAAGCACGTTCGATTTTTAGCTTGTTAACACTCTACAAGTCACAATTCTTTACCGATTTTGACGAAACATTCTGAAATTGTTTATTATCACCCAAGGATGAACCCTATTGAAAATCAAAAGAATCGAAAAATATTTGATATGAATTATTGCCCTTGTTCTTTAAAACACGTTCGATTTTTAGCTTGTTAACTCTCTACAAGTCACAATTCTTTACCGATTTTGACGAAACATTCTGAAATTGTTAATTATCACCCAAGGATGAACCCTATTGAAAATCAAAAGAATCGAAAAATATTTGATATGAATTATTGCCCTTGTTCTTTAAAACGCGTTCGATTTTTAGCCCGTTAACACTCTACAAGTCACAATTCTTTACGGATTTTGATGAAACTTGCTGAAATTGTTTATTATCACCCAAGGATGAACCCTATTGAAAATCAAAAGAATCCAAAAATATTTGATATGAATTATTGCCTTTGTTCTTTAAAACGCGTTGATTTTTAGCCCGCTAACATTCTACAAGTCACAATTCTTTACGGATTTTGATGAAACTTGCTGAAATTGTTTATTATCACCCAAGGATGAACCCTATTGAAAATCAAAAGAATCAAAAAATATTTAATATGAATTATTGCCCTTGTTCTTTAAAACGCGTTGATTTTTAGGTTGTGAATTCTGTAGTAGGCACAATTCTTTTTCGAATAGATTTTATTTTAATGAAACCTATTGAAATAGTTTATTATCACACGATATAAACCCTATCGAAAATCAAAAAATATTTGATATGACTTATTGCCCTTCTTGTTCAAAATAGGATTTAGTTTTTAGCTCATAAACAGAGAAGAATTTGACTAAACTTGATGAATGCTTAACCCTTGATGAAATCGAGAAAAAAAATGTTTGGACAACATTTAAGTTCTGAACGAAATGTAGGCCTATGACTACAGGTTGAATATTTGATGGTTGCTGTTTTCTGCCAAATGTTCTTTTTCAAACAAAGCTGCCAGTGGGCGTATATTACCTTGCCTGGCAAGCTATCTTTATGTTAATTATTGTTATTGCATTATGTTTTGTATGAAATTCTGATTTGATTAGACTTATACATATTTTGCCCCTGCCAGTACGTCTCTTTGCCATTTCCCCCCTATATGGGCAAGAGGTGAACTGAAAAATGGGGGGAAATAGGAATAGTTTGGGGCGAAGTGCGAAAGGGCGATATGGGAAATTTAAACGTGGTACCCATGTTTTTCAGTTTGCCCCTTGCCCATTTCCCCCAACCCCAGAACACCATATCAGCTGACACTGTGTCCTGGCAACTAAGGGAACGTGAAATTGGAGCATGTTGACCCAACCAAGGAGTGCGCACGACATTCAGCAATGTCAGATACATGATAGGCAACGCCCTTAGTGCGATTCCTTCACTTATTTTATTGTTCTAAGTATTACGTTGACCGTTTTCTGATGCATCACAGTGGATTTTATACGCCCACATCTCTCTTTGTGGATGTAAACTAATGCTCAAAAGAAAGTACCCACCTATAAATTTTGCAGTAAAACCAACAAAAGTAAAAATAAAGTGATAAAAACACTGTGATGCATCGCACACACAGTCCACACAATACTTTTTGTGAAAAAATTATGAAAAAAGTGAACACATCAAGGAAACGGCGCAAAAAACAAAAAGCGACAAATTCTGATGTTGCACGAAATACACATGAATGTTAGCGGTATAAACCAGCTTACTGGACACGTAAGCAACAGAGGCGCAAGAAAAACACAAAAAGCATGCCACATTTGAGCCAGATTGAAACAGAGAGAGCTGCGGAGATGGTGCAACAAGGAGCAAACAGCCCCTTGATTGCAAGAATCCTCAGCTGCAACATCAAAACTGCAACAAGACTGATGCTACGTTTGAGGCACACAGGCAATACATCAGACAAGCCTAGGAGTGACCGACTACGTGTCACAACACCAGTTGAGGACTGCAACATCAGGAACATTCATCCGTGGAATCATTTTGTTCCTGCAACGTCAATGGCACCAGCGACATTGGGGCACCATATCAGCTGACACTCAGTGTCCTGGCGACTAAGGAAACATCATATTGGAGCATGTTGACCCAACTGCAGAGCGCATTCGACACCGACGTCAACGATTAACATGGGCCTGGAGAACTTGGCAATGCCAGATACGTGATTAGCAACGCCCTCAGTGCGATTCCATCACTTATTGTACTGTTCTTCACATAAAGTTATGTGTTGACCGTTTTCAGATGCATCAAAGTGGTTTTAACTCTTTATTATTGGCTTTTGAAAATGTAACTGTAATATGAAAAAGTGGGTACTTTCTTTTGAGCATTAGTTTATATTGCCGGCACCCCAGTCCCTCCATCTAAAAACTAGAATTTTTGATGGAATCAAATGAAATTCGGTATATGTATACATATTCATAAAACGAAGATCAAGTTTGAATTTGAGCTATTTTCTACCATTAGAAGCAGAATTATTGCCCCTGCCCCAAAATCTTGAATATTCTATTACTCAGTTTTCAACCGATTTTGATGAAACTTAACATAGATGTTATTGGACCTAAATTGAAAGGTTTGAGAAAGTTAAGATTACTTTTGATACTTTAACGCTTTTTCGAGATTTAGGACTCTTACGTCAGTTAACCTCTATACAGTAAGTGCTTCTATCAACATCAATTGCTTGTAAATGCTCTAAAAACTAGAATTGTTGATGGAATCAAATGAAATTCGGTATGTGCATACATATTCATAAAACGAAGACCATGTTCAAATTTTAGGTATTTTCGACTGTTAGAAGCAGAGTTATTACCCTTGCCCTAAAATCTTGAATATGCTATTACTCTCTTAGTTTTCAACTAATTTTTATGAAACTTAGAAGGGAAGTTATAGGAACAAAATCGAAAGGTTTGAGAAAGTTTAAATTACTTTTGATTAAATGTAACGCTTTTTAAGATTTAGGCCTCTTATGTTAGTTTTGATGAGTTATCGCCCTTTAACCTCTACACATTAAGTGCTTCTATCGACATCAATTGCTTGTAAACCCTCTAAAAACTAGAATTTTTGATGGAATCTAATGAAATTCGGTATGTGTATACATATTCATAACACCAAGATCAAGTTCGAATTTAAGCTTTTTTCGACCATTGGAAACAGAGTTATTGCCCTTGCCCCCAAATCTTGAATATGCTATTACCGTTTTTGATTAAACTTAAAATGGATGTTATTGGACTTAAATCAAAAGGTTTGAGTACACCCTTGTGCATATTAATTGACTCAAACGCTAAAAGCAATGAAAAAGTCGATTTATATCAAAATGATATGTTTTGTCATAATTTTGTATGGTGTTCTCACAATTGTAGATGAAGTATGTCTACCTCTATTGTAGAAGCCACTTTAGAATGGAATTGATTAATTTTTTTAATTTTTCTTGTATCTCTTTGTCATGGCATCAGACCTGAATTATTGCTATTTTTAGCTTTATTTTCGTTGTTCAATCCCTTTTCAGAGACGAATCTTTATCATAGACCACAAATTTCTATTGGATTTCAAACTGGAGATATTTCAATCTAGATTAACACTTTTATCTTGTTGTGTTTGAAAAAATGATCATATAGTCACACTCCTGGTAAGAAACTCTGCAAAGGTCAAATCGACCAAACCGTGAAGGACCTCAAAACACAACCAACAAAATATGTCCTGGGACTGTTTAAGTAACAATTGTGTTGGATTCATTTGTCTAGTCTCAAAAAATGATGAGATCTGCCCATTACATCAACGTGATGCATTATAAAGTGTTTCTAGGTATCCAAAAGGCATATTCAGATGGGTAGGGGGTATTTCAGCAGAATCTGGTTTCTTGCCATGCTTGAAATATTATGGCAATTTTTTTCAAATCAACAACATGAAAGTTCTTAACTTGTCAGGAACACCCTATATTGAAATGCAATCACAAAGGTGAAATCTAACATTGAGAATAATTTCCGAAAAATGGTCTGAACAATGAAAATTCAGGAAAAAATGGCAATAATTCAAGATTGATGCCATGACAAGCAAACTTCAAAAAAATATTCAATGCCATTCTAAAATGGCTTCTACAGGTGACAGACAATAGAGGTAGACAAACTTCATCTAAAAATGTGAGAAAACCATACAAAATTATGAAAAAAACATATCATTTTGATAAATAACAGGTCTTTCATTAATTTTAATGTTTGAGTCAATTAATATGCACAAGGGTGTAAGTTTAATTTACTTCTGATCAAATTTAAGGCTTTTTCGTTTTACCAACCGCATGCCGTGGTGGAAATTGTAGGGCCTAATATGAAAAAGTATGTACTTTCGAACATTAGTTTGATCACAGAATAAATATTTTATGATCAAAGAATAACATTGTTCAATATAATTATTATATAAAATAAAACTAGATATTGACCAATATGAGCCATCAACGGTGGGTGTAAAATTCCAAATTCCCGAATTGTCCGAATTGGGTTAGAAAAGACTAAAAAATCGAAACTAAATTTGCGCCAAAAGTCGTGCACAAATTTGGGATCAAAAAAATTTTACATCAAAAAACGAATATTTTCTTTGGTCAAATCAAAATTTGTAATTTTTGTTTACGTGTACATTAATTCATAGGTTAATTCATAATAATTCGCTAATAGTCAATAAACACTTTTGGTTGTTTGTGACCCGGTGTTTCTTCCAATGAATACAAGACAACTCGGACCATAATACACACGATCACTTGACAAACTCGGACAAAGTTTTACCTTAAAATTTTAAACTTTGATCAATTGCTTTGATGATCACAAACTCAGACCACTTTTCTTTCCGTGTTTATAAAATAAACAATCTATTATCGGTATTTATATTGTCGTCAAAACTCATATCAAGAATTGAAATTGTGCAATCATTTATTGAAATATTCCCAAATTCTTTTTTATATAAACAAATCCGAAACAAATATGGCTCGTATTCCATTCACATGCCACATATGTGACCCTTGTCGAACTTGCTTAAAATGGATATAAACCTTCACATATAATTTCATTCAGATCGGATATGAAATTTGGCCTCTATCGCATTCACATTTATCATAGTTTCAGTGAATCAAGACGATTTAAAATTCCTGTGTATCAAGGGTTAAAACTTTGTGATCGTCGAATCAAACCAAATTCTAACTAGTCAAAAAATATAAAACTACGCATAAAATTTCATTAACATAGGATACAAATTTTGGCCTCTATCAAATCCGAAACTTGCTCAGATATTAAAAACACTAAGATATATGGATACAGTGTATACTACTTCTGCATTTATTACATACTAAGTTTCGAAACACATACAGGTAGCGTTATCAAGTAAATCCTACTTCTATATGTCTTATAAACAATAAGATCAGATATCTATTTACTCAAGCTAACTGTGTACGGGCCGACAAAAATAATGTGTTAATCATGAAAAGTGGTTGAAGTGTTATAAACAGTGGCCAGAGATTGTTTTGATCTGAGTTGTATTGACACATTCGGTTACAGACAACAATAATATTTATATTGACTAACAGTGATTGTATCCTTATTAAAAATAAAATCATTATCAAAAATCAGTATTGTTATGAATTAGCTCACTAAAGTTGAAAAAAATAAAAAATGTGATTTGACCAAAGAAATATTCTTTAAAAATATTCGTTTTTTGGTGTAAAATGTTTAAATCTTGAATTTGTGCAAGACCTTAGGCGCAAATCTAGTTTCGATTTTTCAGTCTTTTCTGACTCAATTCGGACAATTCGGAGAATTCGGGAATTCGGAATTTTACACCCACCGCCAAGATAAATATACTAAGAATAAAATGATCAAATTTATTTTATCAACCAAAATACTTAAAATTTCAGGACAATAGTAATACTGACTCCAATGAGAAGACAAAAAGAAAGACAAAAGACTGATCTGTGTTTATATGTTAAATCACATTTTGTAGCATTTTCTACTGTTTCATCAAATAAAATATTTATCGAATGGTGATTTACGGGAGATAACTCGGTATTAAACAAAATATGATTTTTTTGAAAAGAAATATATTAAAACTATTATGTTTATTATTTTACTATATTATATTGAACTCAATAAAGAAGAAGATGAGACATTTCCGCACACGGGACTCCCTCTAGCTACGCCACTGTAGATGACATTAAACTATCTGAATCCAATTAAGACTTTGAACTCTGACACCATGATATTTAAAGCCACATAAGCCCAGACTTGGACATTGAGAAAAAGTCTTCTCATGTTTTTTTTTTAAAGTTAACACTTAGAAATGAATATTGAACTAAAAAAAAATCGATTCCCTTTCGTGGTTCCAATTCTACAGCCATTTGAAGGAAATTTTGATTGTTTACGTTTCAACACCGAGTTGATTGAGGGAGACATCAATAACTCACAAGCTCCGCCCACTACTAGCACGTGCTACTGGAGATTGGAGTGTGACGTCATTTAACTAACACGCCCCCCGCTTGACCTCATTAGCATTTTATTTATGGAAATCATTTTATTAGATCCCGATTTTAAATCCAGCTGCATCGAAGCCACCTGAGTACCCAAAGCCGTGAATTTTAGTTTTTTGACTTAATTAAACATCAGAGATTAAGCTAGAATACCTTTTGTCCCGAAATCCCATAAATTTCATTTTGTAAACAAACGAATCCCGCAATGTGACTTTAAGGTTTTTAACTTTTAAAACTACAGTTTTCATGGGGTTTTTTATCTGTCTGTACGTGAAATGTGACATACTTTTATGAATTTATACTTCTTTTCTCCGCTTTCAAATACTTTTTCATATATAATATTGAATGGCCAATTGACTTTTTTCTGAAAAAAATGTTCATTAACAAAAACGTTGCGCAAATGAATCGGTAAATATTTTTAAATAATGCTTATTGTATCTCTGTATCCTCTTGACCAAACTGAATTTGGTTTTAAAGGGTTAATAATAAACAGGAAGTACTTATTGTTAATTAGGCAGATTGACCTACTTTTGGTGTTCTTTGGATTTATAATGGCTCAATATTTCTAGCTGAAACCTTGATAATACACAGAAGAGACATTTTTCTACAATTTAAGTGTTTATCAAATTCGTACAGTTGTCTTTTGAGGCGCCCAAAAAGCATAACGAGGTTTTTAATTATCAGGCTATTTTTAGCGTTTAAAAATTGACGGCTGAATATTTTTATTTTTAAATTTCAGATATCTTAAAGAGCATATATCTCTAGAATTTGGTGTATTGTTTCCACAAATATTGAACACAATAAAATGTTTTTTTAAGTTGATAGTTGTCAGAAATTATAAATGCAACTATCATGTTGAAATTGTTGAAAAATATTCCAGTTTTAAAGATAATTGGTTTTGGGATTTTTGCCTGCAAATCGACAACTATGAAATTATTAGTATATGGGAGTTTTGTTTTTTCTTTTCAGAAAACCAGGTAATTTGTTTTATGGAAAAGTGATCGAGATAAATTAAATAAAAGAAAACATACCTATATCTCTGTCAGTGCCGTGTTCAGATCTTTAGTATTGTTGAATTCAGATACCATGACATTGTAAGGCGGCATTTCACATCAGGTTTTACCTGTAAGTTGACTTTTTCTCTCCATAGTTTTATTGAAATGGATTTTGTGCTGCTATTATGGCTAGCCACTGGAGTCGCCGACATCTTGAGAAATGTTCTTTGTGCTCCATCTGTTGACGTAATGGTATCTTTTTAGGTGATGGTTTTCCCCCTCTGTAATAATTTCCAATCGATGTTTAAGTAAGTAAAGTCGTAGAGCGAATTTAACCAAACCTCCATTTTGTACGAATATTTATTGCACGGTACTGTAGTTACTTATATTAACACATCACATAAAATAGTCTGTATTTCTGAAGACTATTTACTTCTGAAAATACCAAACACAATTTGCATAGCCATATATGTATATGACTTGAATGCAAATATTATTCCTGTAATAATTTCACAGTAATTTCATTGTAGAGAAGTCAGAAATTATTGACTGTAAAGCTGTGATCAATGAAATCACCTTTGAAGAATTAGTGAGACGATAGTTAGATTTACCAACATCTTTCACCTCCGTGATTATTATGTAATTTCCTTTCTTGACCTGAGGAGGTTTTTCGTTAAAATAAATTTGTAGAATCTCACTCTCGGTCCCAATATGGGTGGTATGGGAACCAGGTCTCCGACTCTCCACATCGTGTAATATCTTTCCTTTGTTTTCATCTGGAAACACATTATTATTTTATAGTGAAGAAGGAGGTAAATTGTCTTAGGTCCAATGTCTTATGCATATTCAACAATACAGTACAAAGTTCACTTATCAAAGTCTTGTAGTGTGCAATGATGGAAATTTTACCAGTGGCATTAGCCTGCTCATATTTTCGATTTTCAACTGACGAGGGATCTTTAACATGCACAGCCAATAGCACACAGGGCCTCGTCAGAACGACTAGACACTTTTCCCTTGTCGGCCCCTCCTCCCTTGGAGTATAGTTCCACGTTTTAGCTTGTAAAAACTCTACTACTGTACAAGGTACAATTGATTTTTTATTCCGTCAATAGTTCTTAATTAAAGAAATCTTTCTGGCAAAGCAATCTTTGTCTCCCCCCTTTCCTTACATTACACCGACTTTAAGTCGGTTGTAAGGGCATTAATTCTTCAACGTTGGCAACAACGATGGGATGCTGCAGACACTAACAAACTTCATGCATCAAGCATCTCTTAGGAGATTGGCCCAACTCCTATTGTGCTAATAGGAGAAATGAAGTTGTTTTGTGTCGCTCTCGACTTGGTCATACTCACCTCACTAACTCTTATTTGCTCAAGCGAGAGCCTCAACCAGTCGGTGAACACTACCAGGTTCGCCTGACAGTGAAACGCATTCTGATTGAGTGCAGGCATCTCAAACCTTTGAGATCACAGCACTACCGTGCTGGATCACTCCATCATTTGTTCGCACAACCTTCTCTTCATGCATTTTTAAAAGATGCAAATCTATGGAGTTGTTTTGATGTCAATATTCATTTCCTTGCAAAGTGACAGAGTGTATATTTCGATTTGCTGAAGTACATTTGTAGAAGTGTAGAAGTGTAAAAATACATTTGTCAAAATTGTAAAAGTTCAAATGTAAATTGGTTATTTTGAGATTGATTTGTAAATGTTCAATTGTCGATTTGCCAACTTTACAAATGTAGAAATGTAAGTTGACAAACCGACAAATGAACATTTACAAATCAATCTCAAAATTACCAATTTGCATTTGAACTTTTACAATTTGACAAATAAAATGTATTTTTACACTTCTACACTTCTACAAATGAATATTGACATCAAAACAACTCCATATATAGAGGATCTTAGCCTTGGCGAGGGAAATATTTTATCCGCAACGAATTTCATAAATTTGATATGACATAAACACGAGTTTAAGATTCTATTTATCACACAATGCTCAATAAACTTATAAAAACGTTACTCGCCATGTCCCGTTTCTAAGATTAGATTGATTCCATTTTGAGGTCAGCCTCTTTGCACCTTCAAATATCCTCGCGCGTAAGAAATAAGATCTATGAACAAAATAATATTTTTTTATATAATAACAGTAACTATAACACGAATAAATATAATAAATTCATTTATAAAAACAAAAAATCTGAAAGAATGAAAGTTGACATTATGCCTAATTCATATAATTATCACAGTGTTGTTGACATGAGGCCTAGGCCTAGTTGACCCAAATTAATCGGAGTCACTTTCGATGCGACATTTTTTTCGAGGTGGCTGGCTTGTTTCAGATTTCGGTGGAGGGAGGGTTTGAATCTCCCAAATGTACAGGCCTAGGATGGAAGGATACGGGATATTTGTTTGTGCTGGTTTTCGTTGATGTTACTGTAGTTGTTAATAGAGGATATGTTTTTGTGACCTGATATTTGCATGATTTGATTTGCGGGGATGCTGTTATCATTCAGTTTCTGGACTAGATATTTTCGGGCACTGTGATTTGATAGACGTTTTTCTGTTTTAATACCGGAGCATTTTATCATACGGCTCATCATACTGCCCAATTTATTTTTGCCGACTGGCTGTCGTTTAAACCACTGTTCGTTTTCTGAAGGTAAGAGTTTAGTTGAAGAGGCCAAGTAAAATGGGTGTGTTATTGAACTGAGCCACTGGGTCTTTTTTCAGCATACAGTTTATAAATAAGAACTGCACATCGCTGGGGATTGCTAAGATTGGCCCATAACTTAGGTTTTACTACCCGAATGTCACGGGGATTTGACCCAGTTCTTGTTTTCGTTTGCCTTTCATTGAAACATAAATATTCCAGTCCAGTATCGTCTGTGTGTAATGTGACATCCCCCCAACACATGTCCCGATGTTCCGCACATCCCCTCAAACCAAAATGTACAGTATTGTAAAACCACAGGGTTTGCAGGATACTGTCAGGCGATTTTCCACCAAACTGACCACTGCTCCACAATACCTCGACTTCTTCATCATTTATAGCATCACTTTTATTTGCCATGTTACCCATTCCCTCCCGTTTCAACAGTTTTTGTTTGCTGACTAAAACTTCTCGCACTTGTGCAAATTCAGGGATAGTGTTTATACAATGTCCATAATTATATCTGCGTAACTGACGATCAAAGCTGCCCATCATCCCCCTCAAACTGCCGGGTTCATATTGAGATCCGTCCGGTTTCCTCACGCCAATGAAAAAACGGCATAGTAAACTTGATAGCTCAGAAACGGGAATTTCTTGTATTTGACGTTTTTCATTAACCTCATCAAAGAATGACTGTAATGTTTTCAAATCATAGAATGTTTTGCTTTGTATGTTTTTGTTTGTATTTTCGTGTAGAAAGTCGCTTATTTCATTTTCATTAACATGCGAAAATCGTGTTGGCTGTGTTGGCAAGTTTTGATGTTATTGTTTAGGTTTGTTGACGTCGTCTGCTCAAAGGTGACTGTGTGGGGAATTAATGTCAGCCTGTCGCTTGATATTTCTGCTTCGTAGTCAATGCCGCTTATTTCTACTTTATAATGCGTACATAATTCTTTTGGAATTATTTTTGTGACAACTGCATGCCCTTTATTGTCAATTTTAACTGGGTCACCAACATGAAATGACGCCATTGTTGTTTTGGTTACGTGGCGCAGGAATACATTATTTACATTTTATTTGACCTACCTAATTTGCATAGTTATTAACCTGTCTACTGTGTAATATCTCTAATATTAACTCGCGTTATGAACTCGATATCAGTACTATTGTGTGATAATCTTTATTTCAAATTTTAAATACTTCATTGTTTTTGTTTTAATATATTTCCTGTGATAATTTCTGTCCCTACCCCACAGTCCTTTCCAGAGAAATCGGTTTTACTTGTTTTTTCCACCCCACCCCTTTCTTTTTTTCCTTTATTTTAATTGATATACATGTATTGTGTAACTTGTTCGACTGGTCGTCAAGAATCAACAATCAGTCATTTACGAGAGACAAGAGTGAGTGTCAAAGCACAACCAGGACACACTGGTTACATCACTTCTATGAAACTCAGCATGGGGTCCAGTGTCGGCTAATATTTTCTTTAGTATACTTTAGTGTCTCAAATGCTATTTAACGGGAATATATCTATCTATTGACGGGAAGTGGCAGCACGGGGGAGCCGAGCCAAGGATAACGGGACATCAGTTTTGTACAGATCGCACTGGACAGTTTATACTCGAACCTAGTTGTAAGATTATTGAAGATAATTGAGTTCTGTTTTTAAGCGAGGTCCACTTTGGCCTTCCCGATCAACCCTGAAAATTTCAGCTTTCTAGCATGCGTACTTTAGAGGAGAAGTTTTTTTTTCAATTTTTGACCGACGTACAGACAGGGGTGACGACAATCTTCTATATAAAAAGACAAAAAGGGTCTTAAAACTTTTATAACTCTACTATACAATTTACAATATTTTCCTGTGATCAGTTAGTAAGAATATTAGGTTCAGTACTCAAACATAAACTTTTCAATAATAAGGAGAGACTCTCATACTTTACACAACATTAAATAATCGTAATGAAATTTTTTATTATTAAACAACATTTGAAATGATAGAAATATTCACTGTAGAATACATCATAATAAAATACAAACATTAACCAAAATAAACATACAAAACGAATAGACAGCTTGCCAGGCAAGATAATACACGCCCACTGGCTGCTTTGATGAAACAAAAATATTTGACAGTAACATAAGAACACCTTCATTCATACACCTCATGCCAATCAAGAGTGTTTAAAGGCTAAAAATTGAAATTCAAGGATAAGGGCAATACTAGTATTCATATTAAATATTTTTCGATTTTGCTAATTTTCAATTCGGCTCATCATTGGGTGATCGTCCACATATTTATTGACAGATTTTTTTTATATCATGTTAATTAGTACTTATCTTTGATTATTCTAACTGATTATATTTGGTGGGAGCCCAGGCCGTATTTATATTCTCAAATTCTCCTCTTTTTTCACCCATAAAATGACTGGAAAAAGGACGAATGATTGGCACGCCTTTCTCGACAGCCGATCTAAATACCGGAGACCCACTTGAGCCCGGACAAGTTTTACATGTATATTTCAAACAGTTAACTTCTTTACATTTACAGTTCGGTTCTGACTCTTTTATATGTCTGTTCTTATTGTCAAACCTTTCCATTGAATATTTTAAAAATCGGCCAATTGTGACCATCTTTATAGAACCATGAGGATGACCAATACAATACATATAATTAGAAGGCTTTAGTTGACGGTCATCTAAATAGCTTGGTATGGGATGTAAATTAAATACCCACACGTGTGTATGACCACCTTTTATGCTGTGTTCTAATTCTATCCCACTTTGCAACCTTCTAACATTAATAGGTGTAAAATACAATCTAGTACCACGACCTATAACTTTACCATTCAACACTAGTCTACATTTCTTAACTTCATCTTGGAAAATACATTCTGATATTTTAACAACAAATTCATTCCCAAATTTTACCACATCACCTGGTATCACTCTACTATTACCATCATCCTCAACTATACGTATTGGTATCTGGTTTAGTTGCTGTATATTGGAAGGAATTGGTTCAAATTTAAACAAATGACTCTTCAAATAACTGTAAGAGCCATCAAGGTGTGAAATAAACATCATGTATATTTGTGAACTGTTCAGGTTTTCTTTATGATGAAAAGAAATCTTAGATCTAGAGTGACTGGATGTGATCTCAGTTTCAATGTGATAATTTTTATACATTATCACAAGAGGTGGATAAATGAGATCATCATCCCATCGTAGTTGATGTACAAATTGAGGTATAGGATGGAATGTGAAAAACGAGACATCTATATAAGGACATGTCACTAAAAGTTCCACACCTTTACATGTCAATACACTCGACGTCTTGTAATCATCATAATGAAACTGTACAGTACAACTTCTCACCTCATCGTCTGTTTCAACAACATGGTTATTAGTCCTTATGTAATATTTACCTTTTATCTTATAAACATACCCAGATCCTATTTTTTCACCTACCACTAGTCTAACAACAATTTTCCCTGCATTTTTAATTTCATCTAATATTTCTATTTTTCTGTCTTCTTCAGGTAAATGGTTTAAAGCTAGATCTTTAAAGGGAATGAAATCTCGATGTCCAGGATTCTTGTCACACTTTATATCCTTTAAATCTTGACCAACCTCTAATATATCATCTTCTCCCGCTACTTCTATATTAAGATCAGATTTAAAGTCTCGATTATCGTGATAACACCCAGCCATTTTGTTTACAGTCTAGGGAAACCTGAAATATGAAGAAAAGAGATGAAGAACTAAGTCTAAAACAAAATATTACAAA
This sequence comes from Lottia scabra, assembly GCA_029955415.1. Taxonomy (NCBI): domain Eukaryota; kingdom Metazoa; phylum Mollusca; class Gastropoda; family Lottiidae; genus Lottia; species Lottia scabra. The sequence continues at coordinate 637,552 of JARJEI010000038.1, forward strand.
CAACGTTTCATTGACGGATCTTCTAAATGTTCCACTAAACAACTTTCTAAATTATTAACATCTATTTTAACCATTGTAAAGGAAGGCCTTCAAAAATATTGTGATACTGTTTATTCACTTAAAGGGATTCGAAAGAAGTTTTCTAGCCTTTTTGTGTGTATGAAAGACACTTTTAACATCTATTTGATGCAGTCAAAATTCTCATTGGGTGCCCGTGGTTCTTGTTATTTCAGAAAGAAAAACGGGAAGTGACGTCTGTGTCTTGAAATAAGTGAGACTGGACGATCAGTTTCAGGGCATTATAAATACATGTTGTTACAACGATATGACGTTATTAGATAAATGTTGTTACAGCGATATCATATAAGGCTAGAAAACCTCTTTCGAATCCCTTTAACGGTATAAATCAATTGGGGATATTAAAAAATTATTCTTGAATATTTTCAACATCATTCACTTTCAACAATTCACTCTATTAAGACTTATGACTTTTCAACGCTGTATACTACAATACCCCATTCAAAATTGAAATCCAGATTAAAAGATATTATATATCAGGCCTTCTTATCCAAAACCGGTAACAGAAGATACAAATATATTATTGTAAATTATAATTCCACCTATTTCGTCAAAAATCACTCTGACGCTATAAACAAATACACAGAGGAGGATGTTGTGAACATGTTTAATTGAATATTGAATAACCGATTTGCCCGACAACTAATGCTAACTTGCCCGACAACGAAATATATATGCCCGACAAGTCGACCCCCACCCCAACCCCTAATTCCAAAAACTTTTCGCCATCTGCTTGATCACATCATTTCCGAACGATTTTATTGTTTTAAATTTCCTTCATGAAACCCCAGCCCCTACGCCTATGATTAGGTTACTTAAAAGACTTTCGTACATTTGCTATGTGTAGTTAAAAGTTGCCAGCTAGAAATATGGAGCCATTATTAAGGCATATACAAAAACTGCTTAAGTAACAATAAGTACTCCCTGTTTGTAATTAATCCTTTAAATACAAATTCAATTTGATCAAAAAGATATAGAAATACAATAAACATACTTTAAAAATACTCTCAGGTAGCATTTGCGTTGATTTAGATTATGGAAATTTTTTTTTAAAAAAGAAGAATGGCCCTTTAAGGAATATATATTATATTACAACACAAGATGTTGTGACCTTATCTTTACAAAGCCTTTAGATAGAGAATACTTCACAGATACAAATAATAAACGGTTAAAGATAGCTTGCCAGGCAAGGTAATATACGCCCACTGACTTGAAACAAATATTTTTTGATAGTTACATGAGAAAATATTATTTTAGTCATACACCTCTTTTTATACGCCCTCATCTCTCTATGAGGACGTATATTGTAGTCACCCCTGTCTGTCCGTCCGTCGGTCCGTCCGTCCGTCGGTCCGTCCGTCGGTCCGTCCGTCAACATTTGCTCGTAAACGCTCTAAAAACTAGAGTTTTTGACAGAATCAAATGAAATTTGATATGTGTATACATATTCATAAAACGAAGATCAAGTTCGAATTTGAGCTATTTTCGATCGTTAGAAGCAGAGTTATTGCCCTTGCCCCAAATCCGTCAGTCCGTCCATCAACATTTGCTTTTAAACGCTCTCAAAACTAGAGTTTTTGACGGAATCAAATGAAATTTGATAAGTGTATACATATTCATAAAACGAAGATCAAGTTCGAATTTGAGCTATTTTCAATCGTTAGAAGCAGAGTTATTGCCCTTGCCCCAAATCCGTCGGTCCGTCCATCAACATTTGCTTGTAAACGCTCTAAAAACTAGAGTTTTTGACGGAATCAAATGAAATTTGATATGTGTATATATATTCAGAAAACGAAGATCAAGTTCGAATTTGAGCTATTTTCGATCGTTACAAGCAGAGTTATTGCCCTTGCCCCAAATCTTAAATATGCTATTTCTCTCTTAGTTTTCAACCGATTTTGATGAAACTTAAAATGGATGTTATTGGACCGAAATCGAAAGGTTTGAGAAAGTTTAGTTTTCTCCTGATTAAATTTTTTCCATCTTCGACTTTTTCGTTAGGCGTATATGGCCGTGGTCCACTATCTTAACTTTTTGTGATAATACTGAACAATATTATCAACATCCATCAAGGATTATGTCTTCTATAGTGTTAACAAGCCAAAAAATATTTTTCAATTTTCAGCATTTTAGTAATTAGCAATTCTGCAGAAATACGAATATGAAGATTTAAATGATATAGCGTAAGCAAAGTTCAAAAATCATATTTCAAAAACAGAAAATCGAAAATACACACTGACGATATCTCTATTCCATTGTTAATTAAAAAAGTAATATTTACATTATCTAAAGGAATTTCAAATTTGAAAACATAAACAGATTTATCATAATAAGAACATTTCAACTACTCATTACAGCTAGCGTCGAGAAAACGAACATGTTTCCGACTTTGCAGATATCAAGTCACAAAATGACCTGTCGAAGAGTCGAAAGTGATGGAGGCTGTCGGAGAAACCAAGACATCGATTTCAAAGTTCAGATTATTTTAGATTCTAGTCAACACTTACCTTATTAGTTCAGATTCTATTTGATATATAAACTATGGTAGAATACTAATTGTAAAATGATATTAAAGTTAAACGATCTGAGCTGTAAGTGACTAGAATAGGACAAGTTATAACTGTTATAGTGTAAGATTTCAATAGTAACTAACAACAGACACTAACAAACAAGGTGTGTCTCTAATTTCGTACTTCACTCTATTATTTGGGCAGTATTGTTGGTTTGATTTGATAGAACACATTTCTTTTTCATTTTTAACATGTTTATTATTTGTCAGATTCTCTTTAGTCCTTATGGTTGATCTCAAATCTGGTATGATACTTTGTAACTATAATTATATTGTATTTTAGTTCTTGTGTGTCCAAATACAGAACTATTTGCTAAAAGTCCTTTGAGATTGTGTTATGTTTTGTGTCATACATGATGTCAAGGGTTAGAGTAAAGTCCTTTGTTTTTGTGTGATGTTTTGTGCCATGCATGATGTCAAGGGTTAGAGTAAAGTCCTTTGTTTTTGTGAGATGTTTTGTGCCATGCATGACGTCAAGGGTTAGAGTAAAGTCCATTGAGTTTGTGTGATGTTTTGTGTCATACATGATGTCAAGGGTTAGAGTAAAGTCCGTTGGTTTTGTGTGATGTTTTGTGTCATACATGATGTCAAGGGTTGGAGTAAAGTCCGTTGAGTTTGTGTGATGTTTTTTGTCATACATGATGTCAAGGGTTAGAGTAAAGTCCTTTGAGATTGTGTGATGTTTTGTGCCATGCATGATGTCAAGGGTTAGAGTAAAGTCCTTTGTTTTTGTGTGATGTTTTGTGTCATACATGATGTCAAGGGTTAGAGTAAAGTCTTTTGGTTTTGTGTGATGTTTTGTGTCATACATGATGTCAAGGGTTAGAGATTAGGGTGATTGAACAGCAACAAGTTACTATTCAATATAAGGCACTGGCACAGGTTAAAGTTGTGTTTAAAATAAATGTAATGCTATAAATATGCAATGAAAATCAAAGAAAAAAAAAACATCACATAATTCTTCTTGGACCTAATCCAGAAATTTATAACCTTAATAATTTCAATCTATGAAAATAACAAAAAGATATTGAAACAATTCGTGATATACAAATGCATAAATAAAAAAATATATTGCTGGGTTGTGCTTAAAATGTTCTGGAATAAAAAGGACAAGTAATTAATGGCTATTGGTATAGAATATAACTTGCTTCATAGTCCTATATAAAAAATGAAATGAAAACACTCAATTAATCTGTAAAATCATCAGTGGGGTCAAGTCGACCACGGATGAGTATATCTTGAAGGTTTTTATTTTTTGAATAGGCTATAACTAATTTTTTGTAGAAGATGGTAGGAAAACTATTTTGCAACTGTAAGTGGTATCTTTTGATAATATTGGATGCTTGGCAAGAAACAGTATTAAATGGAGCAACAAATGGTATTATTTGGGAGTCAAACTGTATGTTTAATCCAGAGGGTGAAATGGTTTTAAGTTGATTCATCCAAAAGCTCTCCCTGTACAGTCTTGAAGTCTTCGGGTTGATGTCTTCTTCAGAGATGACTTTCTCAATGGGTGTCACCTTCATATCTGCGAGGGAATGATTGGTTGAGTTAAAATGGTTTCCCAATAGGTTTATCTAGATGGTGAGTAAAGCCTTTGTGTTTGTGTGATGTTTTGTGTCAAACATGATGTCAAGAAGTCCATTGAGATTGTGTGATGTTTTGTGTCATACATGATGTCAAGGGTTAGAGTAAAGTCCTTTGGTTTTGTGTGATGTTTTGTGTCATACATGATGTCAAGGGTTAGAGTAAAGTCCATTGAGATTGTGTGATGTTTTGTGACGTGCATGATGTCAAGGGTTAGAGTAAAATCCTTTGGTTTTGTGTGATGTTTTGTGTCATACATGATGTCAAGGGTTAGAGTAAAGTCCTTTGAGTTTGTGTGATGTTTTTTGTCATACATGATGTCAAGGGCAAGCTTTAAGTCATTTGGGTTTGTGTTAAAGTAGACTACACTTGTAGGAATGATGTTAAGAAATCGTCAGTTTGGTGTATATTTTATTGTTGTATATTTAGTGGGGCAGATTAGCCCAGAAATCGTTCAATTAATGACACAAGCATGAAATTTGGCACAAATAATACTTAAACCCTATGTAACCCAAAAAGCACGTTAGCCACTTCAAATTCCAAAATGGCGACCGTTTTTCTCAATATGGCCGCCAAAGGTATTTTTATTTCGTCTTATAACATATCTGACCAAACTGGTATGACTCAATTTATTTTTACAAGCGTATTGAATTGTTTTTGATCATATCTAAGTATAAAAAAGAACATATCAGTCCAAAATTCCGCCCTTCGGCAATATTTAGCGCAAAATAATATGTGCAAACAATGAAAGAATGCAAACTATAAAGTCATATTTTTTGTTCATCTTTTAAGTTATTTTTTCAAATATTTTTGAATCCTTCTTTCCCAGAGCAATACAGAAAATTGGTAACTGTTGCAATTCTAAATTTCTCTACTACAACTGCTCCAACTAAAACCAAACAATGTAGACTCAGTTTAAAACATTTGCATCAGCCACAACTATCTGTCTTACATCCGCATTTGGTTAGTTGTTGACAAGTTTTGGCAATCGATATAAGTATTTTTCCACACGATTTACCATGTATCATCATTTTTAATCCATTCAAATCCTCCATGACATTTTATAGTGCAGCTTACAGATTGGCCTCAGATGCATCCGGCCTGGTAGATAGCTCGCTTCATATGTTCTACAAAAGCTCCACGCGTTGGAGGAATTGAATTTCTCAATAGAGTATTTGTTCCATCTTAGGCCTGTATGTTCGGAAGATTCCAACCTTCCCCTCCCCAAAATCAATATCAAAGATGCGAGACTCGATCTTTTTGCAAGAAAGCTAATACCTTACTCTTGTGGAACATATGAAAGCGAGCTATCTACCACGCAGGGTGCATCAGGGGCAATTTGCCAGCTGCACTATGAAAGGTCCTGGAGGATTTGGATGGATTAATAATACAAATCGTGTGGAATATACTTGCATCAATTGCCAAAACTTGTCAACACTAACTAAGTGCGGATGTAAGACAGATACATCGGGTGTCCCAATAAAAACGTCCCCAAGTTTGATGGTAAGTATTTCAGCTGTTGGGGAACAGATCCCTTTTAAAATTCTCACAGATTTACTTCAACATGTCCTTGTCAGACCCTGAAAATATGAAAGTCATCGAACAAAAATTGTACAAGTACTGCTTCGAACAAAATAGCATGTCAAAAAATTCAATATTAGAGAAAATTACATATTTGAATTTGTGTTCATTGTGCCGTCACCACATCAACCACCAATGTCAAACATGTTCCATCCTGATAAACTCTTACGGATCTAATCTAAAGATACTCGAGAAGCGACCATCCTGCATTTCAGTTCCTGTTCAGTCAGTGTGCCCCTCCAACCCAAGTGCAATACACCTGTTAATAAAGAGAATCTCATACTGCCCGGATTCATTACTATCACCTGTGGAACAAACTGGATGAACAGGAACTGAAAGGCAGGAAGGTTGTTTTTTGGGAGAAAATATCTTAAGATGAGATAGTTGAGAGCATTTCAGGATGGAAAATGAATGATATTGGTGGTCGCTGTGGTGAAAACATAATAGAAACAGGTTGAAATCTGTAGCTTGCTCTGATATTGAATTTTTTGACTGGCTATTTTGTTTGGAACAGTACTTGTACCATTTTTATTCCATGACTTTCATATTTTCAGGGTCTAACAAGGACATATTGAAGTAAATATGTGAGAATTTTGAAAGAGATTGGTTCACCAACAGCTGAGAGACTTACTGTCAAACTTGGGGACGTTTGTATTGAGACACCCGATATAGTTGTGGCTGATGCAAATGTTTCTAACTGAGTCTACATTGATTGGTTTTAGGCAGCTGTAGTTGTGAAATTTAGAGTTGGAACAGTTACCAATTATCTGTATTGCTCTGGGAAAGAAAGGATTTAAATGTATTTGAAAAAAATAACTTAAAAGATGAGCTTTATAGTTATTGGATTCTTTCTTTGTTTGCACACATTATTTTGAGCTAAATATTGCCGAAGGGCGGAATTTTGGACTGATATGGTCTTTTTTATACTTAGATTTGATCAAAAACAATCCAATACGCTTGTAAAAAATACCTTGAGTCATTCCAGTTTGGTCAGATTTGTTATTAGACGAAATAAAAATACCTTTGGCGGCCATATTGAGAAAAACGGCCGCCATTTTGAAATTTGAAGTGGCTAATTTGTGCCAAATTTCATGCTTGTGTCATTAATTGAACGATTTGTCCTGATATGACATTGATCGGCCCCACTAATTCTAGATTTTCAGTTTTAAGAAGTTCAATTACCCGGACAGTGAGATCCTAACGATGTCATACAATTATGAATATCTGAACTTCACGTATTTAATAAACTCTCTCAACGCATAATGTAATAAAAATTTCCGTATAATGTAATAACGAAAAACCAAAACGCATAATGTAATACGAAATTTCCGCATAATGTAATAACCACTACGGAATCAGGTACACGCGAGGTATGGAATTTAGCAACCCGAATAAAACATAAAAAGTGTCAGTGTGATCTGGAAGTCTGGCAACGAGCATCTTACACACCCCTTGTTATGCATAAAAGATAACATTTTTATCACATAAGAGCATTTCTGCAATAGTTTTCAGTATATCTTTTATTAACAGCTCAAGCCGTTATACCATCGAATACAAGGAACAAAAGTAAATTGTTAGAAAAAAACACGTATCCAAGTGTCATGGATTACATATAAAAAATATATGAATAACGCATCATAACCATGTTGGTGCCATTTTGGCTAACCCGAAAAGCATGATTTTATAAGATTTATCAAAAAAATAAAAACTAGAACCACTAGTGGTACAGAGTGGGACTTTGCAAATGTGCAAATTTACTATAGGAATATGCAAAAAACTTGACGCTAAGCAAAAATAGCAAGTGCCAAAAAGTTGACAACTTCAAACAACATTGTTTTGTAGAAGGCTAATATGTGGTATTTTCAAGAATGTGAAACCGGAAGTCGTCATCAGACCTGGTAAATAAACGTATCAGCTTATACCCTATGTTAATGACCTTCATCCAACAGAAGGTCAAGGTCATTTATGTACAAGTCTTTGAAACTTATAAACTTTGATTTTGATACACTCATACTTTCCAGATTTGCCAAATGGCACCAACATGGTTCCGATACGTTCCAGGGCTTTAGTTTTTGTTTTTGTTCATTTCATATGTATATTATATTCATATATTTTGATATTTAATCCATGACACTTGGATACGTGTTTTTTTCTAACAATTTACTTTTGTTCCTTGCATTCGATGGTATAACAGCTTGAGCTGCTTATGAGAAAATGAGAACATTTCAAACCATTTTTTTACTATTTTGATAAATGTTATAATTATACTTTTCAGATTAACCAAAAGGGCACAAACATGGTTCAGATGCTTTAGTTTTTTCTTTTCATATGTATATTATATTCATATATTTTGATATGTAATCCATGACACTTGGATACGTGTATTTTTCTAACAATTTACTTTTGTTCCTTGCATTCGATGGTATAACAGCTTGAGCTGCTTATGAGAAAATGAGAACATTTCAAACTATTTTTTTACTATTTTGATAAATTTTATAATTATACTTTTCAGATTAACCAAAAGGGCACCAACATGGTTCAGATGCTTTAGTTTTTTCGTTTCATATGTATATTATATTCATATATTTTGATATGTAATCCATGACACTTGGATACGTGTATTTTTCTAACAATTTACTTTTGTTCCTTGCATTCGATGGTTTTACGGCTTGAACTGTTTATGAAAGATATGAGAATTATTGTAGAATTGCTGTTCTTTTAAAAAGTAATAAAATATTCGTGAATCTTCAATCTTTTGCCTCATTTTATGCATAACAAGGGGTGTGTAAGATACTCGTTGCCAGACTGCCAGACCACACTGACACTTTTTATGTCTAAAGGTGCGAATACACGAGGTACGGTGCCCGGTCCTGTGTCCGGTCCGGGATAATCGATACAGAAGAAAATAGAAGAAGCGAACACACAGAGTACGGGTCCGGACACGATGCGGACACGATTCGCTTCAACCATTTTTCCGGACCGGGTACCGTACCTTGTGTATTCTCGGCTTTATTCGGGTTGCTAAATTCCTTATCTCGCGTGTACCTTATTCCGTAGTGGTTATTACATTATGCGGAAATTTTGTATTACATTATGTGTTTTGGCTTTTCGTTATTACATTATCCGGAAATTTTTATTACATTATGCGTTGAGAGAGTTTATTACACAATACGTAATTTTTATTACATTATGCCGTATTATTACATTATGCGGAAATTTTTATTACATTATGCGACAGTTATTACATTATGCGTGATTATTACATTATGCGGTGTAACAAGGTCCATTGTTGTTAAATGAGATATTGGAATGGCCTGGTACTCATATATAGACTAGAAAATATCTTTATAATATCTTTATAGGACAACCAACCTTATATTGAAAACTTGTTTCTATACACTGTATTATAGTAAATATTGATCACGAGGTTTCGAAATGATTCATAAGATTATAATAACAATCGTTTTGAATAAGCAACATTACTTACAGTTATTGACAACTTTTCTATACATTGTATAACAATAAATATTATTCAGCAAGTTTCAAAATAAATCATTAGATTATAACTACAATTCTTTTGAATCTTACATGACGTATTTTTATTACCCATAACCTGCACCTGGTAACATATTTTGATCACGAGGTTTCGGAATGATATGAGATTATAACAACAATTGTATTGAATAAGCTATGGTAACTAAGGTTGGAATAATAGTTCTAAATCTTACAAATATAATATATGAAATTTCAATTTACAAGATGGTGATGAGAACACAATAAAATAGTGTTAAATAAAATCGGATTTGTATAGCATAATGGTTAGCGCGTCGTTTTTGACAAGCATGCCATCATTTACTTGGATACGAGGGCTCGGTTCTCGATCAGGGTGTGATAGTCATCTTCGCTTATAATTCCAGCCCACCCAGCTGTCTATGGGTACGAATAATCCGAGAAGCATTAATGACAAGAGATTTGGCCTGCTGGGAGAAAAGAACCTAAGTTGTTATCCTTGTAAAATATAGATGTTCCTTTTTTTCTTTTTTTCTTTTGTACCTAAAAAAAATAGTGTTAAATAGAACGTGGTATGTACCTTAAAGTAAGTATACCTAGAAAAGTAAGTATATCTAGAAAAGTTAATATTCGTAGAAAAGTAAGTATATCTAAAGAAGTAAGTATACCTAGAAAAGTTAATATACGTAGAAAAGTAAGTATATCTAGAGAAGTAAGTATACCTAGAAAAGTTAATATACGTAGAAAAGTAAGTATATCTAAAGAAGTAAGTATAACTAGAAAAGTTAATATACGTAGAAAAGTAAGTATATCTAAAGAAGTAAGTATAACTAGAAAAGTTAATATACGTAGAAAAGTAAGTATATCTAGAGAAGTAAGTATACCTAGAAAAGTTAATATACGTAGAAAAGTAAGTATATCTAGAGAAGTAAGTAATATTTCATGTTCAGAGGTATGCATTATGTTCAGGGTTGCATCGTATACCACAGCAGATGAAATACAGTTTAAAAGACAGAGATCATGCTTTCTGTAAATGACATTACTTGGTTTTGTTTTGTAGACTTCCAATAAGAAGTGCAACTGTGTCATTGCTATGTCAGGGTGTATTTCTTAACCTTCAATAACAGTTACATAGATACGACAGAAAACACCCTTTGTACGTCAAACAGATCTTAACCAATTGCTAAAGTTAGATACATGCATTACAATGCTATCAATGAAATGTTTTGATCATCACCATGACAGTTTATGAAAGGGGACAATAAGAAATTATTTTCTAAACCAAATTATGTGTCATACTGCATGTAACGACTATTTTAAATCTTCCTGGTCAGACAATAAGAATAATATTTTAACATAATGTGTTTAGTCATACAAAATTTTGATATCTTTGGTATTTCACAATCTCATAGTAATGATCTTGTAAACGATGAAAGCTTAATAAAGCCTAATTTTCAGCAACCCTTTGGAAGAGATAACAGCACCATTCTTAAGTTTTGTGGATATACTTATTTATATACGAAACTCGTTAAAATGTAAACAACAAAATGATCTTGAACGTGATGATATCGAGGTAGAAATAGAATTTGAAAATATCGAAAATATTTTAGTCTGTTTTATCTATCGCCATCTACATTCCACTCGATCGTGACACATAACACATTTTGAACAAATGATTGACAAATCTATTGACACTTTTTGTTTCCATTAGCTTGTAAACATCCCTCTTACCGACTTTGTAGACAAAATTAAGAAATTTAACATTTTTAGACGAAACCAGTATGTAAAGTGCCTAACTGTATTAAAGAAATGTGTTATTTTTCATATTATCTTAGTGCTCCTCGCTTCTATGCTCTCGCTTCCGAACACTGTTCATTCTCACAGTATGAGTGCTCTATCTTACTTAAATAATAGCCCAACTAAGTCAAATTAAAATACAGTTGTGACGTAATCTTTTGTTCTTCGAGTTCTAATATCCAACTTATTGGTACTGGCAAAGTGCCCAGAGTACCAATAAGTAAACCAATATGGCGGAATTATTGGACTGTTAATTGAAGCGGGACAATAAAGAGAAACCTACGGAAGCGATCTGGGGCCATATTAGCAGAAGAAAAAATATTTATATTGTCATTAATTTTAACATACTATGTCGAAATTTAACTGATTGATTATTTAATTTCGACATACTTTTCTCTAAATAAATTTATTCCTTTAATTTCCACATTTTTAATTTTTTAATTTCGACATTTGACATTTCGAATTAAAATAAAAATCATATAATTCCGACACACTTTTCAAAATCATGAAATGTATAGACGAAATTCATTGTTCTAATCGCACTTTGGTTGAGTACATTAAACACTTTTGCCTATGTGGAAACATGTGGAAACTCTTATACAGAGATATTGTTAAAGATCCCTCGACCTTTGGAATTCGAAAATAAGATGAGGCTAATGCCACTGTCTTGGCAATATTTCCCTCATTGTACACTACATGGCATTTACTCATCCTCATTAGCCCACACATGTACAGAAACTCCATTTAATTTCATTTGTGGAGATGTTAAAAAAATCTCTAAATCAGTAATGGCGACCATGGAAGAACCTTTATTGAACAAGGTTGAGATAGAGCAGCAGATTTGACGTGTATAATAATAATAAAGTAATGACTCTCAAGTACAAAAATAACCATCTTGAATACTATTTTGAGATTTGTTGGGTTTCGAGATACATAAATACATGTACGTTACAAACAAACCCCAAACAAGTCACCACAAAGAGGGCCTTATAGCTTTCTGTCTCTACCTCAGTCGACAACTTTCCTGTCAAAAATAAGAGGCCGGAATCGTGTCAGGGAGTCTGTGTGTGTATTCGTTGTGCATAACTGATGCTAACAAAAATAACGTATAACTTTCATCTTCTTGATGATTCCGATGAACTGCTCATCTTGGATTTCTATTCAACACTGGCCGTTATGTATGTAAGATGTATGTGTTTTGGCGAAACAGTAATAACTACACTTGGGTGTGTAGAGTAATGTATGCTAGATAAAAATATGATTTTGATTAATTCCGAGAAAAGTATGTCGAAAATAAATGATTTTGATTTAAATCCGAGAACATTATGTCGAAATTAAATAATCAATCAGTTAAATTTCGACATAGTATGTTAAAATTAATGACAATATAAATATTTTTTCTTCTGCTAATATGGCCCCAGATCGCTTCCGTAAATATCATTTCAAGACGTTAACTTATTACGTAGAACGACAATTAACATGCCCAAAGGGCCCAGGTCACATGATCTACTTGTAGTTTAATATAGTTTAATCATCTCTTCCTTCTAGGAAAACCGTCGCCATATTAGAAATTAGTAAAGCTGGTAGAAAGAATAAAATATTGTCAGGTATTGTCATTTTATTATTAATCCAGAAAATAGAAAAACATAAATTGGGAATTACAATAGACATCTAGACTGTTGATAAAGTTGATATTGATAGAGTGTCATATTAAGGTGAGATAAATGAAATTTTTAACTTTTAATTTTAATTTTGCGCTTTCAGTGTCTCCATATAATTCAAAACCTTAACCGCGACAATTGTCTGTGTATACACAATAAAGAGGTTATAATTATTATCTGATCTTAATGAAGCTTGGTTTATATTAATGAGATCTCGGTCAAGATTTGACTTGTATCCATGATAGAGGTTATAATTATTATCTGATCTCAATGAAACTTGGTTTATATTAATGAGATCTCGGTCAAGATTTAACTTGTATCCATGATAGAGGTTATAATTATTATCTGATCTCAATGAAGCTTGGTTTATATTAATGAAATCTCGGTCAAGATTTGACTTGTATCCATGATAGAGGTTATAATTATTATCTGGTCTTAATGAAGCTTGGTTTATATTAATGAGATCTCGGTCAAGATTTGACTTGTATCCATGATAGAGGTTATAATTATTATCTGATCTTAATGAAGCTTGGTTTATATTAATGAGATCTCGGTCAAGATTTAAGTTGTATCCACAATAAAGGTTATAATTATTATCTGATCTCAATGAAACTTGGTTTATATTAATGAAATCTCGGTCAAGATTTGACTTGTATCCATGATAGAGGTTATAATTATTATCTGATCTTAATGAAGCTTGGTTTATATTAATGAGATCTCGGTCAAGATTTGACTTGTATCCATGATAGAGGTTATAATTATTATCTGATCTTAATGAAGCTTGGTTTATATATTAATGAAATCTCGGTCAAGATTTGACTTGTATCCATGATAGAGGTTATAATTATTATCTGATCTTAATGAAGCTTGGTTTATATTAATGAGATCTCGGTCAAGATTTGACTTGTATCCATGATAGAGGTTATAATTATTATCTGATCTCAATGAAACTTGGTTTATATTAATGAGATCTCGGTCAAGATTTAACTTGCATCCATGATAGAGGTTATAATTATTATCTGATCTCAATGATACTTGGTTTATATTAATGAGATCTCGGTCAAGATTTAAGTTGTATCCACAATAAAGGTTATAATTATTATCTGATCTCAATGAAACTTGGTTTGTATTAATGAAATCTCGGTCAAGATTTAAGTTGTATCCACAATAAAGGTTATAATTATTATCTGATCTCAATGAAACTTGGTTTATATTAATGAGATCTCGGTCAAGATTTAACTTGTATCCACAATAGAGGTTATAATTATTATCTGATCTCAATGAAACTTGGTTTATATTAATGAGATCTCGGTCAAGATTTAAGTTGTATCCATGATAGAGACATCAATTATGATGTCATCTTAAAGGGACAGAATTTGCGAATTTGTGTACGGTGTACGGGAGGTCGAAAACTCGGAAAACACAGAAAAAAAACTTTTGAATTCCTAGGATTTCAAGAAGTCCGAGTTTTCGATATTGCTCTACATCATATAAAAAACGAAAACTCGGAATTGTTTCGAAGAAATTAAAATTACCGAGTTTTCGATATTGCTCTAATTAAAAATCGAAAACTCGGACTTCTCGAAATCCTGGGAATTAAAATTACCGAGTTTTCGATATTGCTCTAATTAAAAATCGAAAACTCGGACTTCTCGAAATCCTTAGAATTAAAATCGATTCCAAGGAGTTGGAAAATAGGAGTTTTGAACATCCAGCATATTTGGGAAAATCAGATGTATTGGGTATTATCCAATTTTTTTAAAGGGATAAATCTGTTATACTCGTCCTATACGGTTAATATTTGTGTTTAATATTGACTATTGGTTAAATAAATATGCATCCCACACATTTTATCTTCCTTCTAACACCTTTTATCCCTATAACATAGAAAATTATCATGATAAAATCACCACATTTGTAGTTTTGTGTCCGATACTAAATTTACAGCTGATAAAGTGAGGTTACTATTTTTTCTATTTTGTCGTTAGACCAATGCAAATTAACGATCTTATAAATAAACAAAATTTGCTACGTGGACTCTTCTCGAAGATAACAAAATAGCCTGCGAGGCAAGGTAACATACGCCCACTGGCAGCTTTGCTTAAAAAATGGTAAAGTTATGGAGATCAGGGCAATAACTATAATGTTTCTCATTTCGCTGACTATCAATAGAGTTCATCCTTATCTTAGCACACACTCTCACACTAAGTTTCGTCAAAATCGGTTAAGTATTGTGCCTTGTGTTTACAAGCTAAAAAAAGGGCAATAACTGGTATCAAATATTTTTCAAATTACCGGTACTTCATTTTCAATAAACCTCATCCTTTGGTGATTTCAAATAACCTTGTCAAATTGTAGCTTCTATTGTGTCTACAGCAAAATTTTGACGCGATTTTATTAAATCAAGGGCAATAACTCAAAAAACATTCATGGAAGATATGTCATATTCACACTTGACTGATGTCTTATCAACTACAATGCTCATACCAAGTCATTAAAATCCATTGAAAATTGTAGCTTCTATTGTGTCTACAACAAAATTTTGACGCAATGTTGTTAAGTCAAGGGCAATAACTCAAAAACAGTTTATGGAAGATATGTCATATTCAAACTTGACTGATGTCTTATCAACTACAATGCTCATACCAAGTCATTAAAATCCATTGAAAATTGTAGCTTCTATTATGCCTACAACAAAATTTTGACGCGATTTTATTAAATCAAGGGCAATAACTCAAAAAACATTCATGGAAGATATGTCATATTCACACTTGACTGATGATGTCTAATCAACTACAATGCTCATACCAAGTCATTAAAATCCATTGAAAATTGTAGCTTCTATTGTGTCTACAACAAAATTTTGACGCAATGTTGTTAAGTCAAGGGCAATAACTCAAAAACAGTTTATCGAAAATATGCCAAATTCGAACTTGACCGCCGTCTTATCAATTCCAATGCTCATACCAAGTTTCATTAATATCAATTAAAAAATTGTAGCTTCTATTGTGTCTACAACAAAATTTTAACGCAATGATATTAAGTCAAGGGCAATAACTCAAAAACCGTTCGTCGAAAATATGCCAAATTCGAACTTGACCCCCGTCATATCAGATCCAATCAGGGTTTCCAGTCGAGTCTGGACCCAGACTCGAAGACCCGGGTATTCGGTTATTTTGGTCAGACTCGGACTCGGTCATTGAATCGGATCTGGACCCGGGTCCTAATTCGAATTTTTATATGGCATTTTATCAAAGGTTAACTCAAATCACTGGCACATGCAAGTTGTGTTCACGCTATTCGTTTTACTATTCGTTTGGCTTTCCAGATGCACCCACAATGAGCCAGGAACCTCGGCCTAGCAATAAAACCATCGAAATTTTAGTATCAAGTTTGGGAAGTTTAATGTTTCCTTTAGTGACGCTTATAATTTTGTGTTTGGGTCAACTGATGGAGTTGAGGTTATGATTTCCTTTTTGACTGATAGTGAAATTCTACCAAAAGTTACTATTGATTTCTCTCCAGATGAACGACGCGTTACTTTTAGTGGAATTGCAAGAACCACAGACGTGCAATGGTGCAAATTGATGCTATCAATCCCCTTAACAAAAACAATTAAAAAGTTTCGAAAAGATATTGCCAGATTTGAATGTGAAATGTATCATGAATGTTAATTAAAACGTACTATGTATAAGTTTGGTAATTTTCAATCTTAAATTTTAAAGATAATGTAAGAATGCTGTTTTCCTTCTTGCTTTCAGCTCAGAATATATATGTATTCTGTGAGGGACCAATATCGAAGGACTCGATTCGAGTCAGACCCGGGTCCTGGGGCCAGACTCGGTCCCGGACTCGGACTCGGTAATCTGTAAGACCCGGGTATTTTGGAAACCCTCGATCCAATGCTTTAACTTCTATTTGTGTCTACAACAAAATAATGTTGACGGACCGACGGACCGACGGACAGGGGTGACAACAATATACGTCCACATATTCATGTGGGCGTATAAAAAGTGACACACAAATAATAGTATCAAATTGTTTTTAATGTTGGTAGTTCCTCATTATTGTGGTTTTGATATCATGTTTACTAAAGTTATCAATCTTAGATTTTTCCTTTCTGCATGCAGAATCAAATTTAATTAGGCCACAGATTTTTTATTTTTAGGTTTACGGACCATCGGATTTTATTTGTTGGTAGGAGGAGGAAATATAATAAATAAAAAAAAAAATTCTACAAAAATTGTGCCACTTCCATTTTAAATATAAAACACTAAAGTTTCAATCTCCAATGAGAGTATAGCTTCGTTTCAAACTCATTAGAACAGTAAAAGCATTTGTTGCTTGTGTTTCACCACCTCAGCTACTTGCGCTGTCATCGTATAGTAATACGTTGATGTATCGGATATCGAATGAAGCGAGTATAATGCATGGCATGAACTGTTCAAGTGGCACTGGAAATTCGGCCACGTCTTTGCCTTAGTCGCTTTAGAATCAATTAATTAATTTAACTTTCCGGGTACGGTATATTTCCAAATGAAATGCGCACCAATGTATAATGCGCGCCCCTTACTTACCCCTCCCTCCCCCTTCCTTACTCCCCCCTTCCTTACCCCATCAAAAAACGGGAAAAAAATTCATTTCCCATGTATAGTGCGCACCCCTTGTTGACGAAAAAAATAAAGTTGGCATAATACAGACACAAAAATAATAAGTGTTAAAAAAAATCAAATTTCACATATATCTACCTTCTTTGACTGAAATGGATTTTTGTTTTTTTAAATACAGGCTTAATTTTTATTCCTTATAATTTTCTAAATTATTTTGAAATTAATGATAATTTTGTATTTTTTTTCCCGTGACATTGAGTATAAGTTGACAAGGTCACGCGCGTGTAAATCTCGTTAAAGTCAATAGAAAACGGTAAATGTTTGGGGAAGTGATATATTCATACATGTATGTTAAATAATTAAAATTGTTTTTAAAGAAATGATTAACTTCTTTAATTTGATTCCGTTAAAAAGACAAGTGTTGTATTAATATCTTCAAATGATTAAAGCGTTGAAGCGTAAAAATGTCGGAATGTCTTCTATAAATATGGCAAAAACACAGGCACTCGTTTCTATCAATAACAGGTCTATAAACCCTATATATTGTAGTGGAAAATTCCATGGATATAAAACAAGTGCCTTTGATTCCGGTACAGTACAAGCCTGGCCTAGTTCTACTTCCACTGATCACGTGGACAGCAGGTGTTCACAATATTCTTTGATCTTTCTTTCTAAATGTACTCATCAAATTAATCAATGATGTCACAAATTAACGGGATCTTATTGTTTTTAGTCACTTAATCTTATAATATGTTTATCTAAGTAGATTAAGTTTAATGTGTACAAAAGATTGTACTCTCCCGAGTTCTGTCATCGGAACTATTTTTTCCCGCTCAATTTTATTGGCGCTTAAAAGTTTCACAATCAGAAATCAACTTGTATTATTGTCTTGTCAGCAATGTGTTTGAAAATTCTAAAACTTTTGGACTATTTTAATGGATTGAAGGATTAAGATCGTTCCCGGTAAGAGGCTCGTTTTGATAAACAATCCGTTACGGAACCTACTTTCTCTCCGTGTATTTTTGGTATGGCATTTTGTTAATCGGCAATTGCAAGTATTTTCCTTCGGTGATTTTATACATAGATCTATTTGTATCGCATTTTGATCGACGATAATTTCAAATCTTTTCTTTCCATGTTTTTAAACATCGATCTTATGGTATCACATTTTAATCAACGGTAATTTCAGATCTTTTCTTTCCGTGATTTTATACATCGATCTATTTGTATATCACATTTTGATCGACGGTAATTTCAAGTCTTTTCTTTCCGTGATTTTATACATCGATCTATTGCCAGTATTGGTATCACATTTTGTTCAACGGTAATTTCAAATCTTTTCTTTCCGTATCGTATCTTTGGTATCGCATTTTAATCAAGGGTAATTTCATATCCATGCTACTGGAAGCCGACTGCAAATTAGCCTCGGTTGGTTGGTAGATGACAAATTAGCCTCGATCATACAGACTCTTTATAGCCCACTCGTGTAAAGTAAAGCGCGTGGATGATCGAGACTATAACCTCCCGATAAAAGCCAACGACCTTCCAATTTTATATAGGCCTACACTCTTGCCGTAATCGTAATTCACTTGCCACAGGTTATCTTGGTAGCCGCATACGCATTCAGTGATGATACTCGCGATCGACCGTTAGCCGAATTATTCATAAACATGAAGATTTGACTTTCCGACGTTTTATTTTGAATTTTTTACTTTCGGGTGAGCGGAGGAAATAAAATAAGAGAAATTTCGAATTTTATTTTTATTTCAAAAACGCAAATATTCCGGCGGCGGAACCGTAAAACTAAAAATAAAAAACCTGTGGCCTTAATAGGTTGTATGTGCTCAGAATTTTTTTGATGTTTGCTGCTGTCCTTCATTCATGGGCCAGAGGGTCAGCTATAGTCCCTTTACAGTAACGAATTTAAGTATTTGTTATGAGGGTAAGCCTTCCCATGCATTCTAATTTTTGAAAAAAAACTCTGATACAAATTATGAAATCAGATTTATATAAGACACACAGAGCTTAAAATAAAAACAACGACATTTAACACTTATTCAAGAATAATACTTTAGTACACACTTACAATCCAAGTGTGGTCGAAATCGCTCGAGAATAATGCCTTCTACTAGAGTGTTAACAAGCTAAACAAATTTTAAAGAACAAGGGCAGTAACTCAAAATGAATATTTCTCGATTTCGCAAATATTTAATAAGCTTTATCCCAAGGTTAGTACTCACAATCCAGGTTTTGTAATGACATTGTCTCAGTTCACACTCTCATAAGAAAGTTGCGGCAAAGAATTGTGCCTCCTAAAGTGTTCCCAACATGGAACACGTTTTCAAAAGCAAGGACAGTAACTGATACTATTTTATCAGATTTTAATTCGTAGGATTTCGAGAAGTCCGAGTTTCGATTTTTATTTAGAGCATTATCGAAAACTCGGTGATTTTAATTCCTAGGATTTCGATAAGTCCGAGTTTTCGATTTACATATAGAGCAATATCGAAAACTCGGTAATTTTAATTCCTAGGAAACAATTCCGAGTTTTCGTTTTTTATATAGAGATGTAGAGCAATATCGAAAACTCGGACTTCTTGAAATCCTAGGATAAACGGAAAACTCGGAATTCTCGGAATTTTTTTTCTGTGTTTAGGATTCCGAGAAGTCTGAGTTTTCGACCTCTCCGATTTTATTTCTTAAATCTGAAGTCTTTTAGTAAAACTCTCGTTGAAGACTCCAGATATTTGGGGATGAATCTGTGAAAACATTTGAAAACTAGAGGACAGCACAGACCTTAATGCCTTGAAATTCTGTCTTTTTGGGACTTAATTTTTTTTAGATGCATCAGATACTTCTTATAACAATAAACATATTAAAGGAAATTTCAGGTAAATCAGTTCATAAAAAAGCCCCACAGACTCGATGAAAAATTATTGCACATTATGTAATAGTCCACTTTCGGTTTAGCAAAAATGTACTGTTTGATATTTAAGGAAAAATTTCCCTTCAGTGAAACTAGCTGATCAAAACCAGAAATTCGATATCATTTTCAGTTTTCTCTACAGACGCTGACCAGAATTTTGAGAAAAAAAATAATCATGGCGAAAACAAAGCGTGACAAATTCCTAATTCGCCATGCAATTAGTATTCTGTTTATTGCACCAGACGCCTTTGGGCTATCTCGTATTGAGCCGAGCGACTCTTGGGGAGATGTAAATTAAGTGTTCGATAACGCCACAAATTTTGAATAGTACAAGTAATGCTAAATGTGTCTCTGATACACATGATATATTTAGTACATCTCTGAATGATGTCTTTATTTACTAAAACTTGTTTTACAGGTTATATGGTTATAAATAACTAGAAGTCACACCCTCGTTTTGACCAGGAAGATTTTCACTTCTGTTAATATCATTTTAATCTCAACACACCTGTGTGTAGAGACTCATTGCGGTGTCTGTCATTTTAATAATTTATACTTCTACAGTGTATTAGAACACTAAATATGAATAAATAAAACAATTTTATGGATACATCTTTCTAGAATACTTATTACATTAACATTTGAATATGGTTTATTATGATTTATATACAATTTTTATGTTGACGATTTAAAAACCACATTGAAACATTGAAGTAATAATATTCTAGAACTATCATTATATTCCAGATGACAGCGTGAAAATTACAATAGATATTCTAGAAATATTTATCCATGGGGTCTTATTTGTTATTATAGTTGTCTAGTCACTCCAAAGATATCAGCTAGGGTGAATATCTTACTACCTGTTATCAGACTAAAAGTTTAATTTTTCAATGTGTGTAAGTATTGTATTGTCTTTATTGTCTTATATTATTATAGTTGTCTAGTCACTCCAAGACATCAGCTAGGGTGAATATCTAACTACCTGTTATCAGACTAACAGTTTAATTTGTTCAGTGTGTTTGTAAGTATTATATTATATTGTCATTATTGTATTATATTATTATAGTTGTCTAGTCACTCCAAGACATCAGCTAGGGTGAATATCTTACTACCTGTTATCAGACTAACAGTTTAATTTGTTCAGTGTGTTTGTAGGTATTATATTATATTGTCTTTATTGTATTATATTATTATAGTTGTCTAGTCACTCCAAGACATCAGCTAGGGTGAATATCTTACTACCTGTTATCAGACTAACAGTTTAATTTGTTCAGTGTGTTTGAAAGAATTGTATTGTCATTATTGTATTATATTATCATAGTTGTCTGATCACTCCAAGACATCAGCTAGAGTGAATATCTTACTACCTGTTATCAGACTAACAGTTTAATTTGTTCAGTGTGTTTGTAAGTATTATATTATATTGTCATTATTGTATTATATTATTATAGTTGTCTAGTCACTCCAAGACATCAGCTAGGGTGAATATCTTAATACCTGTTATCAGACTAACAGTTTAATTTGTTCAGTGTGTTTGTAAGTATTATATTATATTGTCTTTATTGTATTATATTATCATAGTTGTCTAGTCACTGCAAGACATCAGCTAGGGTGAATATCATACTACCTGTTATCAGACTAACAGTTTAATTTGTTCAGTGTGTTTGTAAGTATTATATTATATTGTCATTATTGTATTATATTATTATAGTTGTCTAGTCACTCCAAGACATCAGCTAGAGTGAATATCTTACTACCTGTTATCAGACTAACAGTTTAATTTGTTCAGTGTGTTTGTAAGTATTATATTATATTGTCTTTATTGTATTATATTATCATAGTTGTCTGATCACTCCCAGACATCAGCTAGGGTGAATATCTTACTACCTGTTATCAGACTAAAAGTTTAATTTGTTCAGTGTGTTTGTAAGTATTATATTATATTGTCTTTATTGTATTATATTATCATAGTTGTCTAGTCACTCCAAGACATCAGCTAGGATGAATATCTTACTACCTGTTATCAGACTAACAGTTTAATTTGTTCAGTGTGTTTGTAAGTATTATATTATATTGTCATTATTGTATTATATTATTATAGTTGTCTAGTCACTCCAAGACATCAGCTAGGGTGAATATCTTAATACCTGTTATCAGACTAACAGTTTAATTTGTTCAGTGTGTTTGTAAGTATTATATTATATTGTCTTTATTGTATTATATTATCATAGTTGTCTAGTCACTGCAAGATATCGGCTAGGGTGAATATCTTACTACCTGTTATCAGACTAACAGTTTAATTTGTTCAATGTGTTTGAAAGAATTGTATTGTCATTATTGTATTATATTATCATAGTTGTCTGATCACTCCAAGACATCAGCTAGGGTGAATATCTTACTACCTGTTATCAGACTAACAGTTTAATTTGTTCAATGTGTTTGAAAGAATTGTATTGTCATTATTGTATTATATTATCATAGTTGTCTGATCACTCCAAGACATCAGCTAGAGTGAATATCTTACTACCTGTTATCAGACTAACAGTTTAATTTGTTCAGTGTGTTTGTAAGTATTACATTATATTGTCTTTATTGTATTATATTATCATAGTTGTCTAGTCACTGCAAGACATCAGCTAGGGTGAATATCATACTACCTGTTATCAGACTAACAGTTTAATTTGTTCAGTGTGTTTGTAAGTATTATATTATATTGTCTTTATTGTATTATATTATCATAGTTGTCTAGTCACTGCAAGACATCAGCTAGGGTGAATATCATACTACCTGTTATCAGACTAACAGTTTAATTTGTTCAATGTGTTTGAAAGAATTGTATTGTCATTATTGTATTATATTATCATAGTTGTCTAGTCACTCCAAGACATCAGCTAGAGTGAATATCTTACTACCTGTTATCAGACTAACAGTTTAATTTGTTCAGTGTGTTTGAAAGAATTGTATTGTCATTATTGTATTATATTATCATAGTTGTCTGATCACTCCAAGACATCAGCTAGGATGAATATCTTACTACCTGTTATCAGACTAACAGTTTAATTTGTTCAGTGTGTTTGTAAGTATTATATTATATTGTCATTATTGTATTATATTATTATAATTGTCTAGTCACTCCAAGACATCAGCTAGGATGAATATCTTACTACCTGTTATCAGACTAACAGTTTAATTTGTTCAATGTGTTTGTAAGAATTGTATTGTCATTATTGTATTATATTATCATAGTTGTCTAGTCACTCCAAGATATCAGCTAGGGTGAATATCTTACTACCTGTTATCAGACTAACAGTTTAATTTGTTCAATGTGTTTGTAAGTATTATATTATATTGTCTTTATTGTATTATATTATCATAGTTGTCTAGTCACTGCAAGACATCAGCTAGGGTGAATATCATACTACCTGTTATCAGACTAACAGTTTAATTTGTTCAGTGTGTTTGTAAGTATTATATTATATTGTCTTTATTGTATTATATTATCATAGTTGTCTAGTCACTGCAAGACATCAGCTAGGGTGAATATCATACTACCTGTTATCAAACTAAAAGTTTAATTTGTTCAGTGTGTTTGTAAGTATTATATTATATTGTCTTTAATGTATTATATTATCATAGTTGTCTGATCACTCCCAGACATCAGCTAGGGTGAATATCTTACAACCTGTTATCAGACTAACAGTTTAATTTGTTCAGTGTGTTTGTAAGTATTATATTATATTGTCATTATTGTATTATATTATTATAGTTGTCTAGTCACTCCAAGACATCAGCTAGAGTGAATATCTTACTACCTGTTATCAGACTAACAGTTTAATTTGTTCAGTGTGTTTGTAAGTATCATATTATATTGTCTTTATTGTATTATATTATATTTGCATTATGAATAAGACGTATTATAGGCAAATATGGTGGACAGCTAGTCAATACACAGTAAAAGTGCTCTGCACAATTTCAGTTTGTATCATATTAACTTAAAGAGTGATCTTTGTAAAAATGTGCATGATGGTATTTAAGAGTACACAGAAGCCTTTTGAGAAATAAAATTTCCTAAAAATGACTTAAGCAAAGTGTTATTTGTGATAGTATTTTCCTTCAGTTATAATATATGGACATGTAAAGTTGTTGATTTGACCTAATTATACCTGAGTACACATATAGCTATAAATAGACATACACCTGTAGTTATACAGTGAGAGAGGTCAAGGTGTGTAGCTCAATACTCTGACTGACTGTGTTTACAATTAACTATTTTCTCAATGTCAAGTGTCCAGGACAAGAGGATCACCCGATCTAGTGGTATGGAATCAACAAATCCAACTAGGATAGCCTCTGCATCAACTGATGATTCTATGCATAAAGATCCACTGATTGATTTAAATGAATTTTCGGAAGTGATAAATAGTCTTAAGGACAAAATGGATTCAATGATGACGAAAAATGACTTAGAAATTATGATGAATAATATGGTTAGCACCGTCTACAAACAGGTTAGAGAAGCTGTTCAGGCTGATATAAATGACATTTCTCAGATGGCCAGTGAATCACTTGATCGTACTAATAAGAACCATGAGCATTTATTGAGACTGAAAATAATAAATTAAAATCTGACATGACAGAACTTAAACATGAAATTAGTGAAATGCAAGTTAAATCTAACGATGCTGTGAAAATGTCCAATAAAAACGAACAATACAGTAGAAAAACAAATATCAAAATTTTAAATTTTCGTGCTACAGGGGAGTCTCAATTGTCTGAACAGATCATTAATGAGTTTGAAAAGATAACCGGTTTAAAACTTTGTGATCATGACCTTATAGCTGCTCATCAACTTCCGTCAAAATATTCAGACAAACCTAAGCCTGTTATAGTCAAATTTAAAAACACTGATATTAAAAGCCAAATAATGCAACACCGTGCTAAATTCTTTCAAAACAATATTAAAATATTTGATGATGTTACAACTTTAAATGCTGGACTAATTAGAAGACTAAAGGAAAGGGAAGAGATCGAGTCTGCATGGTATTATAATGGAAGTGTTTATGCCAAGATGAAAGATAAAGTGAGAACTAAAGTAGACATTTTCGAGGACATGAATAAAATTCTTCAAAGACGTATTATGACACCCCAAAGTAAAATTTACATATAAAGTCAAGATAGTTATTTGATTTTGGACACGATTCTAGTTACTGCTTTCATTTATTACAGACTGATTTGAAAATGGCAACCAGTACAGCTTTATTTGATGCCATATACAGCAACGATGTACCAACTGTAAGACGCCTGATACAGAGTGGTACCTGTATTATTAATGTGAATAACAGTAGAGGAGACACACCCTTACATATAGCTCTGGAAAAGAGTAATAGAGACATTATCAGGAGTATATTAGATCATCCACACTGTGATATTAATATACAGGACAGTAGAGGTAATGCACCCTTACATAATGCTGTAGTATATAGGTGTTATATAGACATTGTAAGATGTATAATAGAAAGGGAGGAATGTAACATCAATATACAGGACAGTAGAGGTTGTACACCCTTACATATAACTGTAATGTTTAGTAGAACTATAGACATTGTAAGGTGTTTAATAGACAGGGTGGACTGTAATATTAATATACAGGACAGTGATGGTAAAACACCCTTACATATAGCTGTACAGTATTGGAATAATGTAGACATTGTAAGGTGTTTAATAGACAGGGTAGACTGTGATATTAATATACAGGACAGTGTCGGTAAAACACCCTTACATATAGCTGTATTGAGGAGAACTGTAGACATTGTAATGTGTTTAATAGACAGGGTAGACTGTGATATTAATATACAAGACAGTGAAGGTAAAACACCCTTACATATAGCTGTAATGTATAGTACTATAGACATTGTAAGGTGTTTAATAGACAGGATGGACTGTGATATTAACTTACAGGACAGTGCTGGTAATACACCCTTACATATAGCTGTAATGAAGCGTATTAAAACTATTGTTAAATGTATATTATACAGGGTGGACTGTGATGTGAATATAAAAAATCAAAAAGGGAATTCACCATTCTCCCCTATAGGTGGTATACAATTTCTATATAAAATAGCAACATATCAGGATGTGGAATTGGTTCGTGTTTTATTCCAACATAATGTTGATGTTTTAACTAATCATGTCGATAATCAGCTTCAATTAGTTAAATATATACTGAGAAAAAATGATTTTAAATCTCTATCGTTTAATATTCAGAATGGTCTCTATATCAATTCTTTAACATCATCAGGTGAAAATATAGTCCATCTTTTAGCTCAATTTTATATGGAATATTTATATATAGATTTTAGTTTTTTATATGATTATGAATTAGATTTTGATCTTATAAATAATGATGGTAATTCACCATTAATGGTGGCCTCACTTTTAAATAATTCACCCTTTATTCAGTTTTTAGCTGCTTTACCCTGTGACGTCAATAGACAAAACCATCAGGGTCATACAGCACTTCACCTATGTGTCATAGGATTTACTTTGATAAAAGAAAAATTAAATATGATGAAAGTCAATTCAATAGTGAAAGAGTTATGTGCCCGTGAATACTATCCCAGATATCTTGCATGTATTGATATTTTACTCAATTTCGGTGCAGACGTCAATATACAAGATAAAGACGGGAAAACAGTTTTAATGTTGGCTTGTATCAACAATGATAGAAAATTATTAGAAACACTATTAATACATGGAGCTGATGTGAATATTGTGGACAACCATGGTCGATCTGCTCTACAATACATAGATTTAACAAATAATGTTTATGATTTAACATGTTTCAATTTACTTCTGTCTCGTGGTTGTGAACAATCTTTTAATCAGCCATGTCTTAATGGTAACACTATTATTCAAAATGTACTCCAATTTACACCATTATGGCAAATTGATGATATAGTCAATTTCATCAAATTTCTTGTTTTTAAAAATGTTATCCTGCAACTTTTAACCTCAGATGATGGAGAAATCTCCTATGGTCAGTTATCTCTTGGGGAATTTTCTTCAAAATCTAGGCATGAATTAAGGCAAATCTTGTATTTAAGTGGTGGCTCATTTGAACAAATTACACAAATATTACATTTTGAAGTCGAGG
The DNA here is from genome assembly GCA_029955415.1 of Lottia scabra. Lineage (NCBI taxonomy): Eukaryota > Metazoa > Mollusca > Gastropoda > Lottiidae > Lottia > Lottia scabra. Next base: position 665,027 of record JARJEI010000038.1, read on the forward strand.
AAAATTATGAAGCATCATTACCAGAAACATTAAGAGAAAAACCGAGAGAAAAATTCCATCTATTCGCCAACAATCTGAGTCTTAAAGAAATTTGCAGAAGAGTTATCAGACAAAATACAATTCATGACCGAATTTCAGAACTTCTCGATTTTCCAACTCTGACTGATTTTCTGATGTTTAAAGATATTGATTCTGAACGATTTTCACTGCCTGTTAAGTTAAAGTCTTTTATTGATGATGATTATGATGATGATTATGATTCCTATGATTTAAATAAGGAGTATGATGATGATGATGATTCAGTGTATATGTGTGTACGTTTTTTATATAACGATGAAGAATCTTTTAAGGATGATGATTATTTGAATACTCATTTGGTGTATCAAGATTGTAAATATCTAAATGAGGTACATGTATATGCATATTTAAAATAACTAGATTCTTGCGACGGATTTCACAAAATAAATTAAGTCACCACTTTGGTCGTAACTTTAGATTTAAGATCATTATTTACGACATGTATTCAGATTATCAATCGAATTTAAATAGATATTGAGAATAAGATGATGATTATAATGATGATTATAATTCCTATGATTTAAATAAGGAGAATGATAATTATAAGAATGATTATGAGATGCATAAAGATTGTAATTATTTAAATGAGGTACATGAGATTCTGCACGTTTAAAATAGTAAGATTTATATTAACAATCAAATTTGAATAAATATTAAGAATTACGCCCAGGTAAAGAATTTAGATTTAGATTAAGAAATTAGATTTCAATCGATTGAACATGCATAGTTATAATAACAGTATTTATTAAACAGTGTTATTAGCTCACTAAACATGTATTGTATATGATAAACATGTTATAATAACAGTATTTGTTACAGTGTTATTAACTCACTGAACATATATTGTATATAATAAACATGTTATTATAACAGTATTTATTACACAGTGTTATTAGCTCACTAAACATGTATTGTATATAATAAACATGTTATAATAACAGTATTTATTACACAGTGTTATTAACTCACTGAACATGTATTGTATATGATAAACATGTTATAATAACAGTATTACACAGTGTTATTAACTGTTATCTTTACACCCATAAATAGAAATGACTATTTTTTATGCAAAATTTATTTATGTCATATTAAACACTATTTTTATAATCACGATGTTGTTTTGTCTTCTTTGTTCAAATTTTTCGTTTGACTAAAATTGTTATCCATTGCACTATCTCTCATTCCAATCCCATTGTCTTCAGTATTAGTCTTTGATGTTATAATTCTGTCAATAATTTTGGTTCCAGGCAAACCAAATTTTAGTTTCCCTGCTTCATGATTTTGTTTTACTTGGTTTAAAAGAATATTAGTCAATAACTTGCTTTCATCGCGTTTCTAGTGCTTCACATATAGGTGCAGAAAGTAGGACGTAAAACTCCATTCATTTCATTTCATTTAATTTCACATCAGGCCAGGGGTTACCTAAAACAAATGGTGCAAAAATATTAATGCACATTGGTGGTTTATTTTCAAATACACAAGCAATCCCATTTTCCCATTGGTTTAACAAATATAATAGCGGACAAAAGATAGTTTTTATGAACTTCATTTGACCTGAGAGAAAGGCATTTACACTATATATGATTTTTAAAGAGAAATCTTGTTCCATGAATTAGAATACAAATGCATTACATTGCTGATATTTCATTTTCTAACATACACAAAGAAAGTGAACCACAAAACTCTGGCGTCTCTATGAATTTTTGGTGGGCTGGGGGAGGGGGGGAGGGGCGGAGTTGGGGCCAAATAATTGTCAGGTGGGGGGGGGGCTACCAGCACATACCATCTGTGTGTAACATCATACATCAAATTGAGGGGGGGACAGGGTGGCCAGCCCGTTCGCCTACCACAGCATGAGGATGGTAAAATGAAAAAGACTTCAATTTAACCGTAAGTAAACCAAACTTTCCCAAACCATTCGATTTAGGTCCAATAACATTCATTATAATTTTCATCAAAATCGGTTGAAAACTAAGAGAGTAATATTCAAGATTTTTGCGAAAGGGCAATAACTCTACTTCTCGATTTGTGGGCGATTTTTGGGCAGTTCCAGCGGTTGGGATCATTCGTGCTTGGTTTCATTAGTCTAATCATTAGTGGACTTATTTCTGTTTATGTTTTAATTTGTTCCATACTGAAGACCAACTTAATCAAGATGGCAGACGAAGATACATTAAGACTACCTGGTGATCCTCTATCAGATGGTTGTATCTTGAGGTTATACAGTATGAGAATGTGTCCCTACGCTCAGGTCGGTTGGTTTTAATCTTATTTTCTCAATCTACCATTACTCTGTGATCTGTAGAGTTCTGGACAGCTGGATTTTTAACCTTCATATTTTAAAGTCATGTTTTTATTCATCAGGACCCTGCCTTACTCTTACATAAAAAAACATCACAAATCACAAGAAAAATCACAAAGTCGCCCGCCATCTTGAAGGTAGTTTTTGATTGGCTGAAATTTTCGTCACAAGAAGATGCTCGCCTTATGTAAGTGGTTAGATTACATGGAGTCGACACTCAAAAAATAACCGAAACGAAATGTAATGTAATTTTAATTAGATTGTGTCTACTGTAACAGGTTATTATTGATTATTGTAGAGAGCCAGACTAGTTCTATCAGCTAAAAATATAAAATATGATCGAATCAACATTGATCTGAACAATAAACCTGACTGGTTTGTTAATATCAACCCTAATGGCGAGGTTCCTGTTATCATACATAATGGACAGAATATATACCAATCTTTCATCTATACTGGTGAGTTGATGATCTGGTTGATGTGCTGGGTGAAGCTTTCTGCCAACAAATCTAAATAAAAGTCAGAGAAGATCTCCTGTCATGGAATAGGATGTTTGCATATTGATAATTTTAGCAATGTTTAAAATAAAATTTGACGTTGTGAGTGCTGCATCATGTATGAGTTGACTTTTTAAAAGCCTTTCTCGTAGAAAATTTGACGATTTTGAAGAATACAATGCTCATTCGCAAGATAACTGATATTTATGGAATGAAATGTTATTTTTGTCAGCTTAAAAGTGACTTGACCCTAAGACAATTGTTTTTTCACCGTTGAGGGCTGAACATGGTAAGCGATTAACTACAGTATAAAGAGCATTGTTATATATGTATTAGGAATATTTCAGAATATGTAGAAGAAGCGTTCCCCACCCCACAACTTTACACACCTGACCCTGTCAGTCGAGCCTGGGAAAAAATTTACTACAGTCATTGGAATTGGAACACTAAGGTAAGGACACAGACTGAGCACTAAACATGTCGAGTATTATTTGATTTGGGCCTTAAAGTGATTGCAATTTCACTTAAACTAACGAGTTTTATGACGTCACTGACAGTGATCTGCATTGATATCAATAGTATCTTCCGGTAGATCACTGTCAGTGACGTCATAAAACGCGTTAGTTTTAGAGGAAATAGAGAATCTCACCCGAGTGTCTTTTGATATCAGATATATCAACACAAGTTGATAAAGTGGAAAAACTCCCGAGGCTTGCCGAGGAGTTTTTCCACTTTTATCAACGAGTGTAGATATATCTGATATCAAAAGACACAAGGGTGAGATTTTATTTATCATCCAATATCATTCTAAAATCGAAATATGCGAAACAACAACTTTCGAGGGGTGAACTGCAGATTATTGAAAGAACTTTCGAAGGGCGAAATCAATATGACGTCAATATATGTTATTAAGACGTCATTGGGCGAAATGCTTATCACGTGACCATATTGACCAATCAATGATTCAGAAAAGCAGTATCTCCTAGTAGATATAGTGCAGTAGATAACGCTTTTTATCATACAAGCGATATCTACTGTAGAATACCTTATTGGGTGATAATTGCAAAAACCACATACGTCGGAATGGAAATTGGAATTGCGCAAATTGATGTCCCTGATACACATACAAAGTTTAGAAATACGCTTTACATACATGCATATCTATAGCCTTCAGAATTACTAAAAAAAAATCGGCTTTATGGATACATGGGTATTATGAAGGCTTAATTTTGAGGGTTGTGAACAATATTACGAATAAGATAAGCTAACAAAATCTAGATTCTGAGACTTTATTGATTTAACTTCTATTTTTAAGAATCCAAATCTCGATGCAGAAACAATTTTCATTCAGCAATTCTCACTCAAACCGCACCCCCATTCGTTAAAGGTCTAAAGCAGTATTGGGAATAGGATGTGCAATCATCGGCAATATCTGTAAAGTACAAAGTTCCAGAGCTCTACCGGAAATAGCACCTGTACTTGTTAAGTGGTTTGTTTAATTGTAGGGAAACCCAGCCTTTTACAGTCTGATGTTAACGGGGTGTTTGGACCCAGTACAAAGTAAACGATTAACAGAGGTACTGGTCGTGATGGAAGGGTTTCTGAAGACCTCTGGTAAACCCTATTACAGTAGTGATAGAGTAGGGTTCGCTGATTATATGATCTGGCCCTGGTTTGAACGAATGCTTATGATGAGAGAAATAACAGGTTTGTTTTCAGAATTGTTTTTCTCTGGTGTATATAGGAGTATACTATGGTCCCGGACCATCAAACCCGACCCCTTCCATTCTTTAAGATCTTTATTTTAAGGAATTTGTTTGTGTCTCCTCGAATTATTATAAAATGTGATAAAGAGGGTAGATGATAAAACTAGAAAAGATGGAGACGAAATCGGTATTTTTGGCTGTAAGGGAAAATTTGAAAGACAGGTAGGCCCTTACATGGGGACAGGATAGTCTGTTTTGGTGCTTCTTTTCATCATGAGTACCCCAAATAATCCCCATGCATTATAATTTCGTTTTATTTTCTTGAAAGATGCTTATTAACATTATGTATTTACTGGAAAGTGTACCTATTTACTAAAACAAATTGCATTTCAAATTGTTGCCGGTCGACTGATATTAGACCCATTCTCTTAAAAAGATTTAACCTTCTATCTTATTAAGAAAATGGTCCTAATATCAGTCGACCGGCAATAATTTAAAATGCAGTTTTGCAATAAATCAGCACAATTTCCAGTACATATACAATTTAAATAAACTTTTTTCAAGGAAAAAAAATGATTCTGCATGAGGATTACTCAGACTGAAGCACCAAATTAGGCTATCCTGTCCCCATGTAAATTGGGGCATAGAAAGATACTAAGACATTATGAACTCTCATGGAAATCTAATATTAAGGCCACCTGATTTCAATATCTGTATAATATTTACAGGGTATGAAATTAAGAAAGAGGAATTCCCACTGTTAACAGCCTGGGTTGATAGAATGTGGAAAGATCCAGCAGTGTTAGATTGTAAAATAGATAGACAGCTATTTGTGGACTTTTATTCTAAATATAGAACTGGAAAACCAGATTTCACCATTGGTGCCAAGAAAGCTAAAGTTATTGACGAACCATTGGAGAATTTGGACGGTTTGAGAGATCCTTCTACTCGATTCAGAAAGACTGAAAATTCTACTTAGTTTTGCTATTATCAGGAGTACTGAACCATGGAATACCCCAATCGGCAATCCTCGGCAGTTTCCGTAAACCATAATCTGTAATGAATGTTTTTTTTTCGTCGTGTCTTCATGCTCGAGACTCTTTTCTTTTAAACTATACCACTTGCTAATAACGTCGCGACATAAATATAGTTCATAGCCGTAGAATCTTAGGAGGAATATTCTGACACAAACTCGTGCAAGTACTACCAGAATTGATATAGTCCGGCAAAATATGGTCGCCATTCATTACCGTGATATATTGCAGAGCGCTGACGTAACTTTTATGGAGATCGTTTGGGAATACCCCACAAGTTATAATTAGCATAATTAATGCAAATTTTGTTCGTGTTTTTGTCATGTTTTTGTCTGGTATGAAAATCAATAAATAATTAATTATGTTAATTTATGTAAATATATTCATTGAGCAGTCCAGAGATTAAAAACTCTCAGTATAATGTATATACACGCTCACTTTAACAATTATTCTTATATGAAGTAAATAAATAAGATTTTAACTAATTTTGGGAAAATGATATAGGGCATACAACGACAGTTTCAAACAAAGTTAAAATATTCGTACGGTCATATAATGCCATCAAGAATGGGTGAAAAAAACACAGCTTTGATATGATACTAATTTTAGCCCATATACATTTATGGCGGGAAATATCAACCAATGAAAATTGAGTATTGAATAAATATGACCCCAGCGTTCTATATTTAGTAATTTCAACTTGTCATCTATCAACCATCCATTATTGAAATTGATTGTAGACAATACTTCTCATTATTATATCTTATTAGCATTTTAGTGTGATATATTATTTATATCGATAATTTTGTTTTAAAACATCGTTTATCAGGGATGCATACGAGAGCTCAACACCAAGTCACGCGGGTATCGGTACCAACGCGAGGTCCAGATAGAAATTTTCCATTGTGAATTGCAATGTGTACCCTATAACTCGGAACATAGATCTAATTATAAGTTTCGTCATGGTCAATTAACTACAGTATAGTATGTAGCCTACAATATGGATTAACGTTTAATCCCTGAATTTAGGTTAATGAAACACAGATGACGACAAAAAAATTATTAGTGACACGCGATCGGATTAGTGAGTATAAATTACTATAGAATTTGTTAATTGGTAGTCAATCAGAGCTGTGCGGAAGCGAAAACCGGATCATCGGTTTAATGGGTATTATTACATAGTAAATATTCCGTTCCCGGTAAAAAGCGTGCGGATATCGGGGTATCCGGAGTATCGGTGGACGGATAAACGCGGTTCCACTGTAGGCCTATATTCTATATAGGGTTGTAAATTGGAATAAATATATAAAATAAACTAGATTAACATACTTAAGCTGAGATTCCATATACGCGTCATGCGGATCTGTCATGCGTTAAAAATCGAAATGGATTGTTTTAGAGGGTAAAACTAAAGCTCTCTTAGGAAATTTTAAGACCGCCATCAAAAATTGATTTATCAATACAAATCATCTGTTTGTGTTATGACTGCAAATGCTTTTGCTAAACGATTCTTTTTAAGTTATCCTCACGAAACTGTCGAGTTGTCACCTTATTTTTATAATTTATCTAGACACTACTCTTGTTTTGCCTCCCTCTATCTTAAATATTAAGCAGCTATTACTGGTGGTGTTCTAGGCAGTATTTGCTTGCCCTTCTGATAATATGGTTCCTCGTTGATTGATAGCGTACGGATTGAGTTTGTGTAAATTTGTCGTCGAGTCATGTTTGTTTCATCCGACGCTTTTTCACGTTTTTGTTTTGTAGTTTTGTGGATGTTTAACAGCTAGGACGGGTGTGGCGCCAGGCAGGGTATGCTTACTCTTCTAGACACCTGATACCACTTTTCATTATGATATACTTACTCATGTATGATTGATATAATTCCTCATATGAAAAGTTCTTAAGCTGTTACCTATGTTTCGTCAAAATGTCTTTTTGGATTTCGAGTTTCGTTTTGCGGTTCGGATCGTCAGTACTTGGTTTCTTTATTCCCTTTATTCGATAGCGGTATCCGTTCAAATGGTCTCCGAGGCCGTTTTCCACAGGACGATTTTTTTAGTGCGAAGCGGTTTTTTTTTTTGTCTCAAAATAAAAGCGCTTGACGATTTTTAATTTCCACGATCTCCGCCAGCTTTGACGTCATGACGTCAAGATAATATGACGTTGATATATTTAGCGCATTTGATTGGATCATTGGATAAAATGTTTACGCGAAATATTTAGTCGCGAAAAAGTTGAAACTATTCCTACTTTTTTTGCAATTGTCCCCACGATTTTTTCGTAGCAAATTTTAATACCTGCTATCCAATCCGATGGTCTAAGCTTCCCAGCCCGTCTCGGGAAATTTCTTAGTAAATTCTGTTGGCGCCCGAAATTGGTAACTACATATATATTGATCGACAGACCAGATCTTCTATTATAAAAATCAGTCCAGATCAAATTGATAAGTCGAATCTTGCTTTTTGAGATTTGTTAAGATCTTGGGATTTTTTTGTAGTATTACTATGACTTCAGCTATTATCTAAGGCCTTTCTGTGTTATATCACAGTCCTTACTTTTTACAAAACCGTCAGACGATTCCAATGAATTGGTAGAACTCTTTGATGACACCCTTCTTCAACCGCTGGATAAACATGCCCCCATTCAAACAAAAGTAGCACGTAAAAATAAATGTGCTTGGTACACACCAGATGTCACTAAATCAAAGCGAAAGAAAAGAGCTGCAGAGCGGAAATGGCGAAAATCCGGTCTTGACTGCGACAAAAAACTATATAAAAGAAGAAGTAACAGTACCATTCATTGCATAAAGAAAGCCAAATCAACATACTTCAATGATCAAATAGCCACCAACTCAAATAACCCAAAGGCACTATTCTCCACTTTAAGTTCATTGCTAGGCAAAAAACAAGACGCAGAACTCCCTTGTGGTGATGATCTAGCTATTACGAACAATTTCAGTGCGTATTTTTCAGACAAGATTTCCACAATTAGAGAAAATCTTGGAATAGTGGATGACCATGAACTGTATGATATACCCTACTCAGGACAATCTTTCAATCATTTCCGTCCAGTTATGTAAAATGTTACTGATACAGTTCTCTGGATGATGGCATTTTGGAAACTGACCTTCGTATGCAACCTTACTATGTCCCTTTAAGATAAATTACTCTATTAGTTGTCTGTCAGTATCTTTTGTTGTGATAGATAGTACTCTGTTAGTTTTCAATCACCCTAATCTCTAATTATTAAAAACAAAGTTTAAAATTTATTATGTAACTTTATAACGGATATGATGTCCATTAAAGAGCCATTCTGCTTTTTGAAAAAAAATTCCATTATAAAAAATATCGCAAATGCTACCTGCGAGTATTTTTAAAGTATGCTTATTGTATCTCTATACCTTCTTGATCAAACTGAATTTGGCTTTAAAGGGTTAATTACAAAACAGGGAGTACTTATTGTTAATTAAGCAATTTGACCTAGTTTTGGTGTTTTCCCTTTAAATGGCTCAATATTTCTAGCTAAAACATTTTAAATACACAAGAGGAACATTTCTCTACAATTAGGCGTTTATTTTACTCAAATCCGTTCAGTAGTTTCCTATCGACGTCCAAAAAACATAACACACTTAAAAACCTTACGTAAGGTTTTTAGTTAAAACTTTCAGATACATTAAAGGGCACATAGTTACAGATTTTGGTGTAGAGTTTTCATAAATTTGAGCAAAAAATATTTTTGACCTAAAAAAAATTCAGACTGTCCCATTAATTAGATACAATTGGAAGAATTGCAACAATGCAGGTCTTAATTCCGAAAATTGTTTTCTAGAATATTTTATTGATTGTACTCACCTTCACAAGTATCTCCAGAAAATCCTTCTGTACAACTACATGTTCCATCAGACAGTAATGTTCCATTATTTTCACAAGGATTCACTTCAACTAAACCAAACGACACATTACAATTTAGATATGTAAAATGTTACTGATACAGTTAATTCTATTGAGTGAGATTGAGAATGAGAGGCGAAATATAGCTAAATAAAAGTTGGGCTACAGAAAAAAATATACACATCCTCATGCGTCATGGCCCCCTGACAAAAACCCCCAGGTTGGGAACCACTGGACTAAAAGATACCACACTACTTACAGCAGGAAACGTTATGATCAGCCTGATCTAAGTTTTAACAACAGGATGTGCGAAGTTCGGGATACAAAAAATACGAAGATGTAAGGGTCGATCTATTTTTAGAGTGACAATATGATACAGGTGACTGACATTTAGCCAAGGTGAATCCACAGCGACATTTATGACTTATATTGAAATTGGGTTGGATAAATCGGCATCCCGTATCAATCATGTTTATTTGATGTATCTACATGTATAGCTGAGAATTCAAGTATTAACATTATACACTATGATACCTTTAGGCTCACATGATGGCTTTTTATACCTCCAAGTTCCATGAACACATTCGATCCTTTGTACCATAGAGTATCCCTTTTCACATATGACTTCAATATTTCCACACAGGTCTTTTTTCATGAATTCAGCAAACGCAATATGAGGATAAGTTGGACAATCTGTAAATTATTAAAAATTCAAATGTAATATTTAATCTCAATCAGCCCGCGGATTTTTTAGGAATCCTCAACCAATAAAAACAGATTGATGTTCTTCCATTATTAAGTAATGTGTTGAAAGAATTAGACTCATTTGTTAAATTTCCGATCAGGAATTCTAAAGATCCTTTGAATCGAAGAAATGATACTTCATTATGGAAGACCAACTGCCCAATATTAGGCTATATATTAAGCTATCTACGATGTAAAAAAAAACACTAGAGGCCGTGTACTATGGAGGTATAACGTAGCCAAAATTGGCGATTGTGTTGCAACGTTAAAATACCAATGTCGTCATTAAAAAATGCATTTGTAAATGCTGCAAAGTACAATTTGTCGAACTACATGGGGGATATGCTTGTCAAGAATAACATACATTTTAATTTGAGGCCAATAGATATTCATTTCGGTGTTATCGATCATGACAATAGTTTCAAAAACATTTTCAAAATTCTCTTTGTCGACAGCTGCATTACCTTTACAAATCAAAACTTAATAATACAGAACCGAAGAAACATGAATTATTTAATCATATGAAAATGAAAAAAAATAGCTCATCTGGAGTTAGAAATATACCGAGAGAGGGAAGAAATTAGTGGTAAATGGAAGTTTTTAGATACCGTTATATAAATAAGTAATTATATATAATCTGAAACAGGCTAGAGTGTGTGAATGTTAAAATCTTGTAACTTGACTGTAACTATCTTATAGAAAACAAAAATACAATTGCCGATGTGTAAAAATGCAAAACGTATATGTATACTGAAAAATCCAATGAAACGCCACACAATTTATTTCGATCAAAGATATTTCAGTTAAAAACCCTTTATATCTTATTACACTTGGCTCTAAATTCTTCAATTTTGATTGATATAAGAAGTATTTGGTTAAAATAATTGTATAATTTACAAAGTGCCACATTACTTTCGACATATTACTTAGTATAATTGGTACTCCAAAGACTTTTACTGCTGTGGTGATTTGTATTGGGATGTGCTGATCATTAAATAGTTGGGATAAGAAATTCTAGAGAACTTGAGATATATTACAATATAAAAAGATATGTTCAATTGTTTCTATATCATTACTACAAAAATCACACAATGAACTATTTTCAAAACCTATTTTTTGTAATTTAAAATTAGTAAAAATTATTCTATGTAAGAATTTAAATTCAAAATCTCTTATTTTAGTATTGTAGATTACAGTCTTTATTTTTTTTAAATATTAGTTTAAATTCTTCTTCTGTCAAAATAGTATTAAGCATTTGTTCCCAGGATTCTATACCACGTGGTTTTACAAAGTGATTTTTGATGCGAGTGTCGCATATGGTTTTGTACTTAATTGAGTCTATATTACATTCAGAAATTGTTTCTAAGTCATTGCTTATAATTGTCTTAATTGAAATGTCGGATGTATTAGATAATTGAGTCTATATTACATCCAGAAATTGTTTCTAAGTCATTGCTTATAATTGTCTTAATTTAAATGTCTAATGTATTAAATCACTGTCATTTTGTAAAGATATCTTATCCTTCAAACAATGTTTTATTCCAGTTAACATTCAATTATTCTTCAATTTACATATTGTGTTTGATTTAAAAACATCTTGCACTAATAAAACACCATTTTTATATAAATATTTTGATAATTTGAATTTTTCCTGACAAATTAAGGTTATGCTTACTCCAATTAGCAATTGTACTTTTCATTTCATTTTTTTTTATCAAAATAGTTCATTTTAATCATAATATCACTTTGTATTGAAAAAACAATTCCAAGAATTTTAATAAAATCTTCACATATTTGAATACCAAGTTCCTTCATGTTATCATTAAAACAATTCTTAAAATTCAAAATTCTGTTCCAACAAACTGTAGAAAAGGTTACAATGTTTTGATTATTTAAAATTTGTACAAATATCTTGATAGTTTTTAGATCATCTTACGTATGACTATCGTAATAACATCCTATTGCAGGGGCGGATACAGGATTTGACGTTAGGGAGGGCGCAGAATAAAATTTTGAGGTTAAAATAATCAAAGTTATTGAAATATTCTTCTAGAGTGGATGCAATGTAGATAGATATCTTGCCAAGCGAAGTGTGGCGAGAAACATTTTTGGTAAAATGGTGCAGACAAACCATGCTTTGCAAATTTTAGGGGGGGGGGGGGGGCGCACGCCCGCCACGCCACCCCCTAAATCCGCCCCTGTATTGTATATAGTATGGTAGTCATAAAAGGGTCATGAAATATGTCCTAAGACATATCTTAAACTTTCAAAAATCATGTCAAAAGAAAACATATTTTTCGATATAAAGCAGAACATATCAAATAAATTAACTACCACGATATACTAAATGTGAATACTTACCAGCATCAATCAGAATGAATACTGATGAGAGTATCACAATGAAACATAAGAGATTATTCATGGTTCTATCGTCAGTTTTAACTAGACTCATTGATGTATTGTCGATTGTGAATTAGATTCGAGAAATTTATACTAAATACAAAGCCTTCTACTGGACAGATGTTGTTTTTATAGATATTAATCAATATTTCTTACCAGCAGATCATTGGATGCTATCAAATACGAACAGTTTGCATCTAATTTAACTTTTTGTTCTTCATTGTTTCTCTAGATTGCTTGGGTTAGGTATATTTCAATTGGTGGAATATTAACAAGATGGTGACACTTAAATAATATAAATTATTAACAATATGGTGACACTTAAATAATATAAGTTATTAACAAGATGGTGACACTAAAATAACAAAAATTATTAACAATATGGTGACACTTAAATAATATAAATTATTAACAATATGGTGACACTTAAATAATATAAGTTATTAACAAGATGGTGACACTTGAATAATATAAATTATTAACAAGATGGTGACACTTAAATAATATAAATTATTAACAAGATGGTGACACTTAAATAACATAAATTATTAACAAGATGGTGACACTTAAATAATATAAATTATTAACAAGATGGTGACACTTAAATAATATAAATTATTAACAAGATGGTGACACTTGAATAATATAAATTATTAACAAGATGGTGACACTTGAATAATATAAATTATTAACAAGATGGTGACACTTAAATAATATAAATTATTAACAAGATGGTGACACTATAATAATATAAATTATTAACAAGATGGTGACACTATAATAATATAAATTATTAACAAGATGGTGACACATAAATAACATAAATTATTAACAAGATGGTAACACTTCAATAATATAAATTATTAACAAGATGGTGACACTTAAATAACATAAACTATTAACAAGATGGTGACACTTTAATAATATAAATTATTAACAAGATGGTGACACTTAAATAACATAAATTATTTATAGGATGGTGACACTTTAATATAAAAAATTATTAACAAGAAGGTGGCACTTAAATAATATAAATTATTAACAAGATGGTGACACTTCAATAATATAAATTATTAACAAGATGGTGACACTTAAATATCATAAATTATTAACAAGATGGTGACACTTAAATAACATAAATTATTAACAAGATGGTGACACTTTAATATAAAAAATTATTAACAAGAAGGTGACACTTAAATAATATAAATTATTAACAAGATGGTGACACTTCAATAATATAAATTATTAACAAGATGGTGACACTTAAATATCATAAATTATTAACAAGATGGTGACACTTTAATAACATAAATTATTAACAAGATGGTGACACTATAATAATATAAATTATTAACAAGATAGTGACACTTAAATAATATAAATTATTAACATGATGGTTACACTATAATAACATAAATTATTAACAAGATGGTGACACTATAATAATATAAATTATTAACAAGATAGTGACACTTAAATAATATAAATTATTAACGAGATGGTGACACTATAATAACATAAATTATTAACAAGATGGCGACACTTGAATAATATAAATTATTAACAAGATGGTGACACATAAATAACATTAATTATTAACAAGAAGGTGACACTTAAATAATATAAATTATTAACAAGATGGTGACACTTCAATAATATAAATTATTAACAAGATGATGACACTTAAATAATATAAATTATTAACAAGATGGTGACACTTCAATAATATAAATTATTAACAAGATGGTGACACTTAAATAACATAAATTATCAACAAGATGGTGACACTTAAATAACATAAATTATTAACAAGATGGTGACACTTCAATAATATAAATTATTAACAAGATGGTGACACTTAAATTACATAAATTATTAACAAGAAGGTGACACTTAAATAACATAAATTATTAACAAGATGGTGACACTATAATAACATAAATTATTAACAAGATGGTGACACTATAATAATATAAATTATTAACATGATGGTGACACTTAAATAATATAAATTATTAACAAGATGGTGACACTATAATAATATAAATTATTAACAAGATAGTGACACTTAAATAATATAAATTATTAACAAGATAGTGACACTATAATAATATAAATCATTAACAAGATAGTGACACTTAAATAATATAAATTATTAACAAGATAGTGACACTATAATAACATAAATTATTAACATGATGGTGACACTTAAATAATATAAATTATTAACATGATGGTGACACTTAAATAATATAAATTATTAACAAGATGGTGACACTATAATAACATAAATTATTAACAAGATGGTGACACTATAATAATATAAATTATTAACATGATGGTGACACTTAAATAATATAAATTATTAACAAGAAGGTGACACTTAAATAATATAAATTATTAACAAGATGGTGACACTATAATAATATAAATTATTAACAAGATAGTGACACTTAAATAATATAAATTATTAACAAGATAGTGACACTTAAATAATATAAATTATTAACAAGATAGTGACACTTAAATAACATAAATTATTAACAAGATGGTGACACTATAATAATATAAATTATTAACAAGATGGTGACACTTAAATAATATAAATATTAACAAGATAGTGACACTTAAATATCATAAATTATTAACAAGATGGTGACACTTAAATAACATAAATTATTAACAAGATGGTGACATATAAATATCATAAATTATTAACAAGATGGTGACACTTTAATAACATAAATTATTAACGAGATGGTGACACTATAATAATATAAATTATTAACAAGATAGTGACACTTAAATAATATAAATTATTAACATGATGGTGACACTTAAATAATATAAATTATTAACAAGATGTTGACACTTAAATAATATAAATTATTAACAAGATGGTTACACTTAAATAATATAAATATTAACAAGATGGTGACACTTAAATAACATAACTTATTAACAAGATGGTGACACTTTAATAATATAAATTATTAACAAGATGGTGACACTTCAATAATATAAATTATTAACAAGATGGTGACACTTTAATAATATAAATTATTAACAAGATGGTGACACTTAAATTACATAAATTATTAACAAGATGGTGACACTTAAATAACATAAATTATTAACAAGATGGTGACACTTAAATAATATAAATTATTAACAAGATGGTGACACTTCAATAATATAAATTATTAACAAGATAGTGACACTTAAATAATATAAATTATTAACAAGATGGTGACACTTCAATAATATAAATTATCTGATTTTCTATTTCAGATCTTAGAGATAGAAAGTAAAATTTATATCATCATTTTTTATTTATTTTTTCAAAGGGAAACCGAACAAAAGATGAATAGTTGACTTTTGTTTGGTTTGGAAGGGCTTGAACGTTAATGTGATTAAAAAATATTGTTGTCTTTTGTACCATTTGACCGCACTGAGTTAACCCAAAAAAGTGCGTGGGGTAGGATCATTTTCTTTTGAAACTAAATCCTTTAAGCTACCAAAATATCAAAAAATCAAAATCACCTTTCGACGCTATTTCTAGTAATTGTTTCTTTCATTTTGAGGGAATATATTTTAACGATAAACCATCAAATTGGACGAACGATCCAGTAACTCCTACATTTATCCCCATAGTTGACGGTAATGGTGATTTGACACAAATTCAAAGGTCCGGTCGGTGCTGAGATATCCTACCCACCTTTTCCCTTTTCCATCCATCAAAAAAGAGACAAGTTGGATTGATTAATTCAAAGGCTGGTACATATGGTACGATGTAAATGTTTTCCATCCCGGTCGCCGGGCGCATCCATGGCTCTAGCCATACCTGCAGTAACCGGTCATCCCTGTATCAATTCGTGTTAATATTATAACTTGGCCATTTTGCCCGGTATATGTGTAAGCGCTGACAAATCATGTTCAAATGAAATGAATGGAGTTTTACGTCTTACAAAATCGTGTTCAAGATGTATTTTAATTTTTTTTTAATGCACACTAGAACATCCTGAAGATTTCTGAAGAATGATTTCACCCGATCCATTAAAATTAGCTTTTATATAAAGATAATAATCGAATTTTTTTAGCCTTTTTATAAAAGGAATAACAGTGAACGGTAAACGATGCCGTTTATTATAAGCCTAACAAAGGCTAATATATCAACCAATCAGACGTCAATCTTTGTGAAAATTATACCCAATCAAATAGCATACTGTATATTAAGTAACAATTCTTGAAAATGCATACAAAAATTCACTACATTTGTGCCACTTAACACAGCAGCATCTTTGTTTTGTTGTTTAAGAAACACCAGGACAATGTTGTACAAATGGGAAAGATATAGAAAAATCAGGTTCAAACTATCTGTATTTGAATTAACATAAAAAAAAATATTGAAATTGATTTTTTATGTGTTTTTTATTTTCTTGTTTACTCCGAATGTTTCATCTATTTTAATAAGTTATAATAATACATCTCTGTTGTGGACCTGTTTTAAATGTTTTGATTTATATAAAAATCTGATTGATTTTTCCAGAATTTAATTCTCAAACAATATAAATATGAATATAAAAAGGTAATAAAACCATCCTATATTTCATTTGTAATATTAATTGGTTAACTATTGACCTGCTCAATAAAAGCTTTACTTAATTTCATCAGTCTGATTTGAATATAGGCCTACATATTTATCCTGATGATTGTATGTATTATCTAATTAATTATGTTGAAATATAAACTATTACCACAAATTTCGTTTTGTAATGTAACCTTGACATTTGGGAGGTCTCTTGGAGCAATAGAGTCTAGAGTTTACATCATATGGATAAGATTTCGGTTGAAAGTGATCATCATCCAAACAAGCAACACAATTCCCCTAATAAAAACTAGAGCAATAGTTGTATAGTAGTGGACTCCTCCAGTGAGAGGTACCATCAGATATTTCAAAAAATGTAAGCTGTAAACCATACAATTTCCTTAATGAAAATGAAGCAGCCCTGATGAAACGGACACATTTACCATCCGTTCGTATTGGTTAGCTTACTATACAGTATTAGTGTTCACAACTCACCACCGAAATTCAAGCCTGCCCTAATTCACATGTATTCATAATTATCGGCATCCCATCCAAAAAAGTAAAAGAGAGCTTGCCAGGCAAGGTAACATACGCCCACTTCAGCAATTTGAATATTTGAAAAAGTTGATTGCGCCATCGCACTCATTTGAGCTGATATTTAGATAAATCAATTCGAATGAAAAGTAGCCTCTATCGTGTACATGTATACAAGTTAATTTTAATTTTTTTTAACTAAGTCAAGGGCGATAACTTATAAACCGACGACTAGATATGCACGATTCCCGAATTTATCTGAGTTATTATCAAGGGCAGTAACTAATAAACCGACGACTGGAATCGCACCATTTTCGAACTCATCCGAGATATTATCAAGATGAATACACATACCAAGTTTCATTCAAATCGGATAAAAACTCTAGCTTCTATTGTGTACACAAGCTAATTTTAACGTTTTTACACTAAGTTAATGGCAGTGACCCATAAACCGACGACTGGAATCGCACCATTTTCGAACTCATCCAAGATATTATCAAGATGAATACACATACCAAGTTTCAATAACATCGGATGAAAACTCTAGCGTATCCGGAATGGCAAAATAGCGTGTTGATCGTCAATAGCGTGATGTTGTTTGTCCCGTGATCTTCGTCTAGACCCTGACTACAAAAACCTAAAATATCAAATCGTTTATCACGTTTAGATTGATTATATTTATAAACAGAAACTAGGTCACGTAAGAAGCACCTAATTAAAGTTCGGCTGAGTTTCACAACTTGATTTATAAAGGTCTTTATTTTGAGGTATTGTGCTGCAAAAATATAATTTTCTTATGCCTAACCTCCCAAAATATATTAATCTAGCCTTGTACAATGAATTTATTTAAAACAAAGTTTCATCAAAATCAGTTGAAAACTAAGAGTATTATTCAAGATTTTGGGGCAAGGGCAATAACTCTAATAGCTTCTAACGGTCGAAAAAAGTTCAAGTTCGAACTGGATCTTCGTTTTATGAATACATACATATACACATACTGAATTTCGTTTGATTCCATTAAAAAATCCAGTTTATAGAGCGTTTACAATGTTGACGGACAGGCGAACAGGGGTGCCGACAATATACGTCCACATAGAGAGATGTGAGCGTATAAAAAGCTATCTGCGCCCCTGGTTATATGATGACAGTGATCGGTTGAGATCTTTAATGCACGTTTTGGCAAGTTGATATCACTATTTTCAATCGATGACTGGGACTGTGCGGCCAGCTTGACATCTTGAATCGACGGCTAAGCGAAAAGGTGGTCAAATTGACTTCAGGATTCAATAATATGCTGAGGTAAGATGATATAAGTTAAAGTTTAATCAAATCAGAATTTCATACAAAACATAAACCAATAATAATAATTAACATAAAAAGAAGTTTATACAAAACAATATAATATAGAAATTATAATAACATAAATATCATTTCATTTATTGTAAGTGTTTAAATGACATCTAGGGTTTGCATTCTCAATTGAACCTAAGTTATTTATAACTTAATTTGCTTATTTCACTTTTATATAAGTAGGCTGAGATGGTGAAGATGACCTCACACTAAATATCAGAAAGAGAGATAAAGAGATATCAATCTAAGAGAATTAGGGATCAACAATAAAACATACTTTGAACTGGGTGATATATGATAGCAGGAGAAATGTCAATCAACACACTATTGAAGAAAATCAGTCGAGTCGTTACAATGTAGAATTATTATGTGTATTAAATATGAAATGTTATTGTTACATGGTGTATTGTTATGATTAAGATTGTATGTTTTGTCAATTCATATTTTGTCGTAAATGACTTGCTACAAACTTCACAAATTTACAGTTTCACTCAAGTATGTTGACTTTTTATATGTTTTGTTAAATTACTACTTTGGCTAAATGCCTTATTACAAAAATCACAAGTATAGGGTTTCTCTCCAGTGTGTGTCCTCATATGTACTGCCAAATACCTTTCCAACTACATGAATAGCCACAAACTTCACAAGTATAGGGTTTCTCTCCAGTGTGTGTCCTTGTATGTCTTGTCAATTTACTTTTTGTCTTAAATGGCTTACTACAAACTTCACAAGTATAGGGTTTCTCTCCAGTATGTGTCCTTGCATGTACTGTCAATTTGATTTTTTTTTTGTAAATGACTTGCTACAAACTTCACAAATTTACAATTTCACTCAAGTATGTTGACTTTTTATATGCTTTGATAAATTACCACTTTCGCTAAATGCCTTATTACAAACATCACAAGTATAGGGTTTCTCTCCAGTGTGTGTCCTTGTATGTCTTGTCAATTCACTTTTTGTCTTAAATGACTTATCACAAACTTCACAAGTATAGGGTTTCTCTCCAGTGTGTGTCCTTGTATGTATTGTTAATTCACCTTTTGTCTTAAATGTCTTATTACAAACTTCACAAGTATAAGGTTTCTCTCCAGTGTGTGTCCTTGTATGTCTTGTCAATTCACTTTTTGTTTTAAATGACTTACTACAAACATCACAAGTATAGGGTTTCTCTCCAGTGTGTGTCCGTGTATGTATTGTCAATTCACCTTTTGTCGTAAATGACTTGCTACAAACATCACAAGTATAGGGTTTCTCACCAGTGTGTGTCATTGTATGTAATGTCAATTCATTTTTTGTCACAAATGACTTGCTACAAACTTCACAAGTATATGGTTTCTCTCCAGTGTGTTTTCTCCTTATATGTGCTGCCAAATTACTTTTTACACTACATGCATAGCCACAAACTTCACAAGTATAGGGTTTCTCTCCAGTGTGTGTCCTTGTATGTATTTTCAATTCAGTTTTTGTTTTAAATGACTTATTACAAACTTCACAAGTATAGGGTTTATTTACTGGTGGTTCTTTACTTGTGTTATCATTGTTGTTTCCACCAGGATTTGAAGAAGATAATAATGACTGACATGTATGAAATTCCCGAAGACATGTTTCTTTCCTTACTGGATTTGTAAACTTGTGAACTTGGTACTGAAGATTTCCAATGCAATTTTGTAAGGAACTGGAGTTGAGAATAACTCGCTTTTCATTGTGAAAATTTTCACATCCAAAGGCAGCATGTCTTCCTTGATAGACTGTCAGTCTAAGAGAGATAACTCTTGTTAACACTAGTTGTATCTTCATTTCATACTGAAAAAGAAATTAATAATATTACTATCCTTATTTAAACCAATTCTTTAAGTGATTTTCAATAATTACTTGTGGTTTGATGGATATTACTTAGTTTTTATAGAATGGTTGGATCATACAAGGATTGTGTTGTATAGTTTTAGTAATACTTTATACCTGAAATAAAAATCTCAATGATATGTTAGTCTGGTACATTTCCCTGTTACTTATTCATGTTTTATCTTTTATCATATCTTGTCATGTTACTGTGGCAATCAGATTTTTTTTTATATTTTTCAGATTCTCTAGATTGTGGATTATTCAATGAAAATATTTTTAATGGTTTAACTAACTGAACAAACAATATTGTCTCATTAGAGAAAATATCTACTTTCTTGCCACATTGAATTTTGAATTGAATTTTTTTCTCTCATTTCACAAATTATGATTTGAAATTGCATTGCATTAGTCTTAAAATGCTTTTGGGTCCAAAATGGCCCTCAATACTGTTGTAACATACAGTACAATTGATATTTCACCTTCTTGGCTTAGTTTAAATGCAGGAATGTTTGGTTGAAATGAAAATTAATTATGAGAGTGTCAGCCATTCTAAAATCTACTACTTTCAATTTATTGTAAACTCATATTTATTAAGTAAACAGTCAACTTTCTCAGAAAAAGTTGACAAAGGCAGCCATCTTGCCGTTATGACGTAATGTTGATTCGCGTGCCGCCTTGACTCACTTCCATGATGTCAACTTCAGCTTTCGTCAGTCTGTCCTCGAACGTTGGCCAAGAAAGACGTGTACAGCATTCCCTTACAATAATGGTGACAGACATGCTGAAAGGTCGGTCATGTAGCCCTGCTATCTTAGAATAAAGCAAACATTCCCATCCTGTCCCAAATTGTAGTGTTGAAACGGTTAGTGATTTTTACGACCCGGTAACCCGTCAGCAATAACCGGTTATTTTCCGGTTAACCCCGAATAATTTCTTAAGCTTTAAAACAAGAATGAAGAACAAACGGGCGGTGTTGACACAATTAGGCTAAAATTATTTGTTCCACTTGTGAAGCGGTAATTTTAATTCTATAATGACTATAATTACTTGTATAAACGGCAAAAGATCATCTTTTATGTGATATATGATAATAACGTAGTCTAATTACTCTTTGATACCTATATTTAAGATATAACGTAAGGATTTGGAACTTTCATATATATTAACCCCGATGCCGACGATATTGTCAGGCACTAAATTTAATAGACACCGCCGGATGTTTTGAGTAAGAATGTTAAAAGGGAAAATAGAAAGTTAATGAAAATGAGAAATTCTTTGACTGATATAAATAGACATCTCTTTTTGTCCAATCAGATAATGGCATGCTTTGTTGATGGATTTTTACGAGTGTCTGTTCATAAATATTTTCAACAAAATGTTCTATTTTTTACGGCTTTATCGTTCTTTGATAAACATCGGAGATCGTGAAGATAAAAAAACAAGTATTTTAGATGGTTTAGTTGAGAATACGGCGGATTTATGTTATAAAATGCCGTTTTTTACACGCATTTCTTTATTAAAATTATCATCTTACAAATTACCGGTTAACCGATCATCTGAAATCAGACCCGGTTACCCGTGAAATCGTACCCGATATCGGTTAACTGATTAACCGTTGCAACACTACCAAATTGCTACCTCAAATCACTCATATTAGAATCGCACCGTCCTTTGGCCATTTCTCTTAGAAATGACAGGTTGACATATTATTAGAATTGGTTTTGTTACCATCGCAACACGCTGTGAGATATTCAATTCCATAAAGTCAATTTACACTTCACCAATCATCAATATTCCAAATACTCGTTTTATGCATGTTTGTTTATGATGTAAGAAAATGGCGGAGAATAAACACGAATTCAAACACTCCAGAGTTTTGTGAGATATAAAGAGTTTGATGTCGCCCAAACGTCTTTACTAAGCTCCAGGGGTCGAATATGGGACAAGGTCCTACATGGTCACGACAGAGACGGATTTATTCAAAGGGAAAAAGTGTTTATTCGAAGAAAACTTTCTATTTATCGGAGCCTCGTTGTGGAATTTTCTGGAACTTTCTAAAATCAATCAAGGAAAACGTAGTTACTCAAATTTTGTAACTTTATTATATAAACTGACAATCAAACTGTTAATTCATCAAAATGCCGTTAAGTTTTAGTCGGAAAGTCAAAATACGTGAAGGCCACAGGGCGTCAGTGAAAAGACTTGTGTCTAAAGCAGAAGGACTGATTTCAAGCATTTTAACGGAAAATTTCGAGGTAATTGCTCCACAATTATTGATATTAAATGGAAACATTGAAGACAAATTACAAACTATAATGAGCCTTGATAAAGAAATTTTGAATTCTGTGGATGAAGATAACATAGTAGAAGAAATTGAAACAGCTGATTTGCATTCTGAAACTGTCAAATCAACATTGAGGCACATTGAATGCATTCTGAATAAAGAATCAGGAAATGGAGCACCAAACAATCAAAAAACTGAAAATCAAGAAACTGAAAATCAACAAGAAAATTCATCGGCTGAAGCTGAAGTAAAAGATGATAATGCTAGGCCCACAATAACAAACCAACGTAGTCCGAAACCTCCTACTTTAAGATTGCCCAAATTAGAATTGAAGAAATTTGATGGTACTTTGACAGAATGGAAAACATTTTGGGATTCTTTCGAAAATGCAATTCACAATAACAACAATTTAGCTCCAATTGACAAGTATACCTACCTTAATTCTTTGGTTGAAAAATCTGCTGCTGATGCTATTGCTGGTTTATCACTCACGTCAAGTAATTATCAAGAAGCTATTGACATACTGACAAGACGGTTTGGAAACAAGCAAAGAATTATTGATGAAAATATGGAAGCACTTCTCAATGTTGAATCCTCCACCAACAATCTGAAATCCTTACGAAAACTATATGATACTGTAGAGTCAAAGGTTAGAGCCCTGAAATCCTTAGGTGTGATGCCAGAGTCATATGGAACATTGCTATCCTCAATTTTAATGAATAAACTGCCATCAGAAATGAAATTAGTCATAAGCAGAGAAATGAAAGATGATGAATGGAGTATGGATGGTATTATGGAAAGGTTTCTAATAGAATTGGAGGCCAGAGAACGGACATATCAGAAAGGCGGATCTTCAGACAGCTCAAGGTTAAGAACAACTTCATCACTCTTCGTTGACACCCAAAGACAAGTTCAATGTACCTATTGTAGAATGAATCATCCATCGAACTCTTGTAGAAATGTGACTAGTGTCTTCGGACGAAAGGAAATCCTCAATCGCTTTCAAAAATGCTTCATTTGTTTGAAGAAGGGGCATATTGCCAGAAACTGCATCGTCAAAAGGAATTGTCCTAAATGTGGAGGCAAGCATCATATTAGTATTTGCATTGAGTCAGAAGGTCCATCTTCTTCAAATCAACATAATGGAAGAAATTTCAATAATGGTAATGGATCAAGTTTCAATCAACAATTTCAAGGAGAAAGAAATAGGTCACAGTCATATGGTAATGGTCAATCTTCATATGGTAATAGTCAATCTTCAAATGGTAATGGTCAATCTTCATATGGTAATGGTCAATCTTCATATGGTAATAGTCAATCTTCATATGGTAATAGTCAATCTTCATATGGTAATGGTCAGTCTTCAAATGATTATGGTCAATTTAGAAATGGTAATGGTCAGTCTACACATGGAAGGGGTCAAGGCAATTCAAGGTCAACATTCTCTCAAAATGGTAATACTTCAAATTCAACAAATGGTAACTCGGTTGTATTGTATACAAACACGTCAACTCCAGTCTTACTTCAAACAGCAAGAGCTTTTGCTTCTAATCCAAATAACCATAGATCCAGGATTGGAGTTCGTTTAATATTTGATGGTGGAAGTCAAAGAACATATATTACTGACAGAGTAAGCAATTCCCTGAATCTTTCAACAATTGAAAGACAGTCAGTTATGATTAATACCTTCGGTTCCAACTCTGAAGAAGCTAAAGTTTTAGACATTGTTAACGTTAATGTTATGACCAAAAGGGGTATTGTCAATCTATCTGGACTTGTTGTTCCCTACATCTGTGATCCACTACAAAATCAACCAATTATGAGAGCAAAGGAGTACTATAGTCATTTGTCAAATATCCAGTTAGCAGATTACACAGAAGATAGTGGTGAAATTGAAATAGACATTTTAGTTGGCGCAGATCAACAATGGAACTTCTTTACTGGTGGACTCATACGGGGGGAGCAAGGCCCAGTTGCTATGGAAACCAATTTAGGATGGGTGCTGTCAGGACCAGTTCACAGTTCATGGCACAATTTAATGGCAATCAACAGAATCACATCACTATTCACCAATCAAAAAGGTCTAGACGAAGATCTCAAAGGTTTTTGGGAGTTGGAATCATTAGGAATCAAGTCAAAGTCAATTTACGAAGAATTTATGGAAAAAGTCAAATTTGAAAATGGTCGATACGAAGTAAATCTGCCTTGGAAAACACCTCACCCATTTCTGCCAGACAACTATGAGCTTTGTTGTAAACGCTTAGATGGTTTGCTCAGACGTTTAAGGCAAGAACCAGAGATATTTCAAGAATATACCTCAGTTATTCAAGATCAGCTCAAGAATGGAATAGTAGAAGTGGTGGAAAATTCTTCATCTGGTCAACTTGGTAACGTTCATTACATACCACACCATCCTGTGGTAAGAAGAGATAAATCAACAACTAAAGTCAGAATAGTTTACGATGCCTCGGCCAAATCTACTGGTCCGTCTTTAAATGATTGTCTTTATGCAGGCCCACCTCTCACAGAAAATATATTCAACATTTTACTTAGATTCAGAATTCATCCTGTTGCAGTAGTAGGTGATATTGAGAAGGCATTTTTAATGGTCTCAGTAAATGCCGATGATAGAGATGTTCTGAGATTTTTATGGATCGACAACCAATCAAGACGCATTTGCCTCAGATTTACCCGTGTTGTATTTGGTGTATCTTCCAGCCCTTTTCTATTGAATGCAACAATTAAGCAACATATCGAACAATATGAAGAATCAGATCCAGAGTTTGTCAGAACCTTTCTTCAGTCTATTTATGTCGATGATTTATCTACTGGTGCCAAAGATGAAGAATCAGCTTATGAATTATACACAAAGGCCAAATCAAGACTAGCAGATGGTGGATTTAATCTGAGAAAATTTATATCTAATTCAAAGGTTTTGACAGAAAGAATCAATTTTGAAGAAAATCAATTAAAGGGAAATAACTCAGTTATGGATAATCAATCAAAGGAACAAGTTTCAAATCAAGAAGAAAGGGAGAACATTTTAGAAGATGATGATAGTTTTACCAAATCATTATTTGGAAACACATTATCTGCTGACACCCAGAAGATATTAGGGGTTTGTTGGAATTCAACTGAAGATAGTTTGGTATTTGATTTGAAGTCTATCACAGAAGAAACAATAGAACAGAATCCAACCAAGAGATATGTTGTCAGTCTAGCATCCAGGTTTTATGATCCACTTGGAATTTTGTCACCATTTATAATACAGTTCAAGATACTCTTTCAAGATATGTGTAAAGCTGGTTTAGATTGGGATGATCCCATAGAAGATCAACTACTGATAGAATTTAGACAATTGGTGAATGTTATGAGAACAGCAGAAGTATTTTATCTACCAAGATGTTATTTTATGTCTATAGAAGAAGAGATCATAGAATGCAATCTTCATGGGTTTTGTGATGCATCTATGAAAGCCTATGGTGCAGTAGTGTACTTGCAAATAATTACGTCTACATCAACTTATTCCAGATTCTTAGCTTCAAAGACTCGAGTAGCTCCAGTCGTTCAACAATCTATACCAAGATTGGAACTTTTGTCAATATTAATTTTGTCGAGGCTTATGGTAACAATTCAGAAGGCTTTTGAAATTGACCTAAACATCGATCATTCAACTTGTTGGTCAGACAGCAAAGTAGCATTACAATGGGTGAAGAATCAAGATAAAGAGTGGAAACAGTTCGTACAGAACAGGGTAAATGAAATTAGAAGTCTGATGCCTGTTGAAAATTTCAAGCACTGTCCAGGAAAAGAAAATCCAGCTGACATTCCATCAAGAGGCATGAATCCTAAAGAATTTCTGTCAGATTCTCAATTATGGTTACAAGGTCCATTATGGTTAACAAATGATCAACTAGAAGTCAATAGTAATTTAGAAGATATAAACCAAGATGAATATCTATCAGAAATGAAGAAAAGGTCTAAAATGGAATCTACACTTTTGGTAAACACACAGAAAGCTGAATGTATTGGTAGAATTATGAAGTGTGAAGATTACAGTGATTTCAACAGACTTATTAGAATAACCAGTTTAATTTTGAAGTTCATTAGAATTCTAAAGTCTAAAGTTTCAAAAACCCAAGACAAGATTATTGAAGATAACAATGATGAAACAAAACGAGCAGAAATCTTATGGTTATTGGAAAATCAAAAGACACTTAAATCATGTGAAAATTATCAGAAGTGGAATATGGAATTCAGATTGTTTACTGATGAAAATGGTTTGATAAGATGTGGTGGCAGGTTGGGAAACTCAGAATTACCCTATACTTCAAGGTATCCAATTATATTACATTCCAGTCATTGGTTAACAACTTTAATTACCAGGCTTGCACATCAGAAATTATTTCATGGTGGAGTTAAATCTACATTAGCAGAAATCAGATCAAATTACTGGATAGTTAAAGGGAGACAATTTGTCAGAAAAATAATCCATGGTTGTATAATTTGTAAGAGATTTAATGGTAAACCTTACACACCTCCAGAATCACCAGATTTGCCAGAATTCAGAGTTCATGAAGCTAATCCCTTTGCCTACACAGGTTTAGATTACATTGGTCCAGTTCATTCTAAAGATTATGGTAAATTATGGATTTGTTTATTTACATGCTGCATAACTAGAGCTGTTCACTTGGAGTTGGTTTCAAATCTCACTCCAGATGCCTTCCTCAGATGTTTTAGAAGATTCACAGCAAGAAGATCAATTCCAAAGGTTATAGTCTCAGATAATGCATCTACATTCCAGCCAGCCTCTAGAGAAATTATCAGTATTATGCAGGATTCATCAGTCAAGAAATATTTCATGAATCAACATGTCAAATGGTCTTATAACTTAGCTAAAGCACCTTGGTGGGGAGGCTTTTATGAAAGATTAGTCAAATTAGTCAAAGATGGTCTGAAGAAGAATATTGGTCAAGCTAACTTAAGTTTTGATGAAATATCTACAGTGGTAACTGAAGTCGAAGCTATATTAAACACACGCCCATTGTCATATACAACTTCGGATGACATAGAAGAACCGTTAACTCCATCACATTTAATATATGGTTATCGAGTAATCAGTCTTCCAGATAGACATATTGGTAAATTAGAAGATGTAGAAGATGTTAATCAGTCAGATTTGAGTCGAAGAATGAAACATATTCAAACAGTCATTGGTCATTTCTGGTCAAGATGGAGAAAAGAATACCTTCAAGAATTGAGAAATCAACATAGGAATACAAAGAAGTCAAAGTCAGTCAGTACATCCATTTCAGTCGGTGATGTTGTCTTGGTACATGATGAGCAACAACCAAGGGGTATGTGGAAACTAGGTCGAATAGAGAAACTTATTGATAGTAAAGATGGTCAGGTCAGAGGAGCAGCAGTCAAAATACGAACCAAAAATGGTAGAATTAATACGTTAAACCGTCCAGTTCAACTTTTATATCCTCTAGAAGTAACTGATAATCCTGTCAATGGTAAACCAGAACCAGATGTCTTGATAGATAAGTCAGAATTTCAAGAAGAAGAAATAGCAGAAAATTGTATCGAAAATCAGGAAGTCATCTCAGAACCAACAAGAAGGCCGAAACGTTCTGCTGCAGTTGTAGGAGAAACAATTCGAAGAAAATGGATAAAAGAACTACAGTCCTCTAAATTCTAAAATTTGTGTTGTGTTAAAAGACATTCTAGTCAATTCAGAGACTTTTCTAGTTAAATTTTGTGTTGTGTTAAAAGACATTCTAGTCAATTCAGAGACTTTCTAGTTAAATTCAGATTATTGTGTTCAGAGACTTAATGGTGGAACAATTCAATATAGAGACTTATGTGGTATTATTTCAGAATATAGTTATTTGAAGATGATAAACTTTCAGTTATTACAAGATCAAAGGAGATTTATAATTTTGTTAATTTTTGTGTTGACCAGTACAGGTCAACAGGGGGGAGTGTGAGATATTCAATTCCATAAAGTCAATTTACACTTCACCAATCATCAATATTCCAAATACTCGTTTTATGCATGTTTGTTTATGATGTAAGAAAATGGCGGAGAATAAACACGAATTCAAACACTCCAGAGTTTTGTGAGATATAAAGAGTTTGATGTCGCCCAAACGTCTTTACTAAGCTCCAGGGGTCGAATATGGGACAAGGTCCTACACACGCTTGTCCCCAGAGTAGTTTTCCTATTTGAGAATTAAAATATTAAAGTTAAAATCAAGCCTTCTTAACTATCTGTTTATCTAGACGCAACCTATTAGGTCCATTTAAACAGTATAGTTTTCAATATTGGTGACGCCTCCAGGATAAATATGTATTAAAAGGTACACCGGAGGCATAAGAACTTCCCCACCCAATAAAACCGCAAAGGTAAAGCAATAGCCTTTTACAAACAAATAAACGACTTTGTTTACATTCGTGCCCTGTAAGCCATTGGATACCTTTAGTTTATTTACTAGAGGACACTATTTTTCAACATTGACCCTATTTTATTATTATTGACAGAATGTCAAAGACCTGTGGTGTGGATATGTTGGTTTATTTGAAAAGTGCAAAATTTCAACTTATAGTTTGTTCACAATTTGATCATAAACCTTGTCGTAGAAGTGTAGACAGAATACCGACTATCATTGCATAGTCAACGAAGTATACGGACAAGGTAAACCGATGGTCGGATACATAGTAGACTACATTTTCACATGAAATTTTTAGGAGGGAAGTATATTAATTTTATATTGAAAATTTTCAAAACTTATATTTTCATGGGCCTAAAGGCGTTCTAAGATACATGACATGCAATTGACAACCATATTTTGAATATTTGTGACATGAGAGAAAAAATTCAATTTTCACTCACAGTTTACATTGCAATAAAACTTGATGCCAAAATCTTTGGGCAATTACATGAAAATATTAGCAGTAAAAAGTCTGTAGCAACGGGAAAACTGTGGTGAAACTATTAATTTCAAAACCGGTGTCAAGGGCAAGGGAATCTGAGTTACTACACGTGGTCTCAAAATTGTGACTAAAAACTAAAGTTTATATAAATAACTCTACAGACACAACACAATTCTTGTTGTCGGTCAGAAAGTAATGAAATTAACAATAACTTACGTTTAAAAACAAACGGTTTGATAAAATTCTTAACATTTTTAACTTTGAAAGACGATTTTACGAAATACAAATGTCGAAAACAATTTTTATTAACATGTACTTCCGGTCTTGCGTAATAACCTCACTTTCTTGTATAGGACAATTCGACCAAACATACAAACTTTTAGGACGAATCGACCAACCGTCTGTTCAATTGAAATATCTAGAATAAATAGAAAGATAAACAAGTGTTTAGTATTTTACGACCAGATTTTCTATGTAACCTGATTGTATTTAAGTGTACATAAAGTTTTACTTATTACTTGTTGTCATTTCCAACACTATACTTTACCCACAGCAGAGTCGAGTAGTTACTCCTCTGCCATGTAGCGATTCCGCTACAACTAGTCCTAGAGGAGAAACTAGGTCAACCATAAATTGAAACAGAAGTTCAGTAGACAATGAGAAGACTAAGACTTCCAGTCTTTTACATTTCTATGATGTAAGTTATAACTGAACAATTTTACCGGGCTGAAGTTAGCTTACAGATTTAACTATCAGATTTAACAGCTATCTCAGTGACAGAAAACAACAAATCAAACTAGGTTCTATCTCTAGCAACTGGGATACAATTATAAAAGGTGTTCCCCAGGGGTCAGTTTTAGGACCACTTATTTTTAACATATTTTTAAATGATATTTTTCATGTTGTTAAAGAAACTACGCTTTATAATTATGCAGATGATAATACCATATCTTATGTACATAAAGACCCGGTCACACTCAAAAGGGTTCTAGAAGCAGAAAGTCTTGAGCTTATACAGTGGTTTGATATAAACAAAATGCAAGCAAACCCCGATAAGTTTCAAGCTATTTGCTTTGGAAACAAAGCCAAAACCAATATAACATCTGTAAATATTCAAGACACAGTCATTCCTTGTGAGGATAATGTCACACTCCTTGGAATTAATATAGACTCTATGTTAAAGTTTGACAATCATGTGTCTGATATATGTAGAAAGGCCTCTCGCCAACTGGCCGTCTTAAAAAGAATTGGCGGTATGTTGACTAAACAGGGCAAACTCATAATTTTTAATTCTTTTATCCTGTCTTATTTTAACTACTGCCAAAAACTTAAAAAAGATGGCGGACATGTAAGTTTGCTGTGAAGACTCTCTCCATTTAAATTCAATTTTCAACGTTTATCAAGTGAAATTTAGTGTATAAATTTTGGAATACTTGGACCTGGACTATAGGAAACCACACAGCCTATATTTGGTAAATTTATCCTTATACTTTCGTCAGAAATAGACATTTTTATAAATTCTTTTGTTTACCCTGAGTACTTGTATTCAGTGAACACTTTTCGATAATTAACGCAGTGAATTATAGTAGGCCTAACATATCCCTCGCATCATGACACGTAATAAATCTAATGCTAATAAAGACAACAATAAGCGTCCAAGAACCGAAAGTTCATCGTTGGATTCTTCTTCTGAGTTCCTGGAGAAGTTACTAAAAAACGATAACTCCCTTAGACTTTTCATTTCCAATCTATTAAAGCATGACAATGCAAAGTCTCAGATTATATCCATGTTGGAACCGGACTTGAAAATTGTTGAAGCATTGACCAACAAAGTCGCACAACTAGAAGAACGAGTTGACGATATGGAGCAATATTCTCGGCGAACATGTTTGAAATTTGCTGGTATTCCCGAAGAGTCGAACGAAAACACTGATGAGATTATTCTACGCATTGTTAACAATGAAGTCTTATCTAACCAGAATTGCCATATAACCCTATACGATATTGGGCGTAGTCACAGAGTGGGTCCACGTTTAGCACATCGTCCCCGCGACATCATTGTAAGATTTCTAAGTTACCGTTGTCGTACGTTGATATTTAGCAATAAATCAAACTTAAAATTTTCTAATAGAAACAGGGGATTTAACGTCTTTATCAACGAAGCTTTGACCAAACAGCGTGCAAACATTTTCAAAAGAGCCAGGGATCTTTTCAAAGGAAAATTAATTGAAAACTGCTGGACCTACGATGGGAGAGTTTGTGTTAAAACGTTACAAAATAGAATATTTACAATCACGTCCGAGAGTGAATTAATTGAATTCATCAGCAAGGAAATTCCTGACAGAACCAATTCTGCCAACGAGTCCGCAGTTCATAATGTGAACGCATCTCCAACCCTACCCATTAATGCCTTACGCCGTGGTGGCGGATCAACTAGAACTATAACCCCCTCGAATAATGGACCAACTTCGACGTCAACCCCCGTTGTTAAAATAACAGACTTCTTCTGTAATGATAATGTTTCGAGACCAACTGTTTCAGCTGAAAATCAACCCGTGTCAACTGTAAATGGACCTAACTCGTTCACTACCCCAAACAGACACAATCCTGAATAGCAAATATATAATTCTAATTCTAGGAAAGGTTTGTCATTAATAGTATGGAATATCAATGGTCTTAAATCTTTGGTTGACGATAATTCCTTTCTAAAATATGTAAATCGATTCGACATAGTGCTATTATCTGAAACCTGGTTAAAACAGTCAGAAAATGTATCATTACAGGGTTTTCTCCCAGGTATCTTCGTCAATCGTGGGAATGAATTCCATTTAAGTAAACGAAGTGCAATATGTGGTGGTCTTGCGGTTTTTTTCAAGCAAGAGGTGGAATCCCAAATCTCAATTGTCCTGAAGAAATCATGGGGCCTTTGTGTTATTAAAATACAAGATGTGAATACACCAAAAGATTTTTACATCATCTTTGTTTATATCCCACCAGAGCATAGTTCTTTTCATAATTTGATTGATTTCGACATTTTCACTGAAATTGAACTAGTATGTGCTGAATATAAATTGCTCGGTAATATTATAATCTGTGGTGACCTGAACAGCAGAACAGGTTCGGCTTCGGACCAATTAACAGCCGAAAGTCTTACAACTGACTTTGATTTTTCTGGTAATGAAGTGAAAATATATCCAAGGTATTCTGAAGACTTAACCTTGAATGCTTTTGGCAAACGTTTATTGGAACTTTGTAAGTCGCAAAATGTTTTAATTGCTAATGGCCGTCTTGGTTTGGATAACGGTCATGGTAAATTTACATTTTCATCCTCTAGAGGAGCTAGTGTAATTGATTATGCGTTGCTTGATTATGATATATTTGACAAATTATCCTCTTTTAATGTTGAAGATCTTACAGAATTCTCTGATCACTGTCCTGTCAGTTTTACATTAGATATAAATAGTCCACCACTGAAGAGAATCCCTGATAATTCTCAAGAGACGTACAAAGTAGTCATTAAATGGGATCCCGAAAAATGTATCACTGTAAGAGAAACCTTGTTAAATGAACTCAAAGCTTTAAATAGCGTTGTAAATTCGTTTTCAGACTCAAATGATATAAATAACCTAGTTGATGGGGTTACTAGAATATTGTTCGACATATCTATGTCATGTTTTGGGAGGAAAGTTAAGGTAAATAATGTTTGTACTACCAAGTTCCCAAAATCAAAGCATAATGGGTGGTTTGACAACAACTGCAAAATTGCTAGACAAGCTTTTAACCATAGTAGAAACAGATATAATAAGTCAAGATCAGACCAGAATAGGAAAGTCTTATGTCAAAATAGATGTACCTTTAATCGTATTAAACGCATATCAAAGTTAAAGTATAGTAAAGCCTGTGGAAAGCGTATAAGTTCTCTTCACAAAAATAATCCAAAACAATTTTGGAAAACGTTGAAAAGTTCAAGAGCTAAGGTACCTTCTTCTCACCTTTTGGTTGATGACTTTTTCAAACATTTCAGTAATCTAAATACAAGTAATAGAAAAGCTATTGAAAATGATGCTTCCAACGTTAGCAATGATTTGGCTGTAGACGCTCTCGATCATGCAATCAGTTCAAATGAAGTTTCACTTGCTATTAGAAAACTTAAGCATGACAAAAGCTTTGGTCCTGATAATTTATGTAGTGAATTATTTATCGAGTGTTCTGACATTCTTACCCCTGTGTTATGCAACATCTTCAATGCTATTTTCTCAGGAGGAATCTATCCACGAGGATGGCAAGACAGTATTTTGGTCCCGGTCCCTAAAAAGGGTGACCCTAACAATGCTGATAATTATCGAGGTATTTCAGTCATGAATATTTTTGCAAAACTATTTTCTTCAATTTTAAATCGCCGACTAAATGATTGGTGTGAAGCTAATGAAAAACTTGTCAATTGCCAGTTTGGTTTCAGAACAAATCGAAGTACTGTGGATGCAATTTTTCTTTTAAACAGTATTGTTAGTCACTCACTTAATAACAATAAGAAGTTGTTTTGTGCCTTCATTGACTTACGTAAGGCCTTCGATTTTGTTGATAGAGATCTACTTTTATTCAAATTGAATTCCTTCGGTATTAGCAGTAAATTTATCACTATTATCAAATCTTTGTATAGTCAAGTTAACTCTATTGTTAAATATAAAAATTCGCTATCTGATCAATTCAGTACTTCCAATGGTGTGAAGCAAGGCGAACCTTTATCACCTTTGCTCTTTTTACTTTTTATTAATGATCTAGAAAACTTTTTATGTAGCTCCGATCCTGGTTATGTTAATATTTGTAATACTTTATTGTATCTTTTACTTTTTGCGGATGATACTGCTCTTTTTGCCCACACGGCTGTTGCCTTGCAAACCTTGCTAAATAAATTCAACCTTTATTGTGCTAAGTGGAACCTCGAAATTAATGTTAACAAATCTAAAATACTTATTTTTCATAAAGGTCGTATAAATTTTGATTATATATTTACTATAAACACTGTTCGCTTGGAAATAGTAAGTGAGTATGTATATCTCGGTTTACTATTCTTTAAAAATGGAAAATTTGTTCAAGCTGTAAAACTTATTACCTCTCAGGGAAGAAAGGCACTCGGCCGTCTTCTTTCATTATTGAGGCCTTTACATTTAGATATTACGAGCAAGTGCATTTTGTTTCGCTCGCTTGTCGTATCAGTTCTAACTTACGCCTGCGAAGTTTGGGGTGCATTGACATATAAAAATTTAGAACGAGTTCAAAATGATTTTATTCGATATTTATTACATTTGGGCAAGGCTACCCCACTAGTCGCTGTTTTGGGCGAACTTGGGTTCTTTCCCTTATATGTTTTGCGTAAGGTTCAAATGCTTAAATACTGGTCAAAAGTTGTTGATTCCAATAATCCTCTTATCCTCAGTATATATGAAGTTTTATGTAAGGACGATGCCAATGGAAAACATAACTGGATTACCGACATTAAAACCATCTTAAATGAATCGGGGTTTTCCTCTGTTTTTCACGATCCAAATCTTCTAAATATTAATCAATTTAAAAGACGAACCGAAGATCAGTACGTTCAGTTATGGTTTTCAGAAGTAGAGTCATCAAGTAAATTAAGGTTTTATAAACATTTTAAAATTAACTTTGGACTTGAGTCCTACCTTAACTCTAAACTAGACGACAAATTTAAGTTCTTACTGTGCAAATTTCGCGTTGGTAATTTAAAACTGCAGATTGAAATCGGTAGGTACAACAAAACTCCGAGAGAAAGAAGAATTTGCCCTTGTTGTAAATCCGTCTATATAGAAGACGAGTATCATTTTCTTTTATGCTGCCCTCAATATAATTCTTTACGTCATAAATACTTTCACCGTCGCTTCTGGTCCTTTCCATCACTTCTCAAAATGAATCAACTAATGAATCCGTCATCCCATTACAAGCTCCTTAACTTATGTAGATTTATCCATGATGCTTTTATGCAAAGGAATTCATTAATAGATTAAGCTTCTCTATATATATATTATTTTTATGCTGTGTTTTTCATTTTTACTTCATTTTTACTTCTTTTATTAATTTATTGTAATATATATTGTGTTTTGTACATATATTATGTATTTATCTAAAATATCTTGATAATGTATTAGGCTATAGCAAGTATTTGCTTTGCTGAATAAAACAATACAATACTGCCCTGTCACTTGGCATTTCTGCAGTCAACATAGCACCTACAAGATGGAAAGAATACAAGAAAGGGCAATCCGTTTTATTGCTGAGGACTACAAGTCTACAGTACATACACTTTTAAAAACTAATAATATAAATCTTTTACATATTAATAGAATGAAAAATATGGCAAAAGAGGTTTTTAAAATTGTACATAACTTGGCACCTAATTATATTCATGACTTAATTAATTTTAAAATGTCGAAATATTCTCTTAGAAAGGAAAACACGGTGCACCAGCCCCAAGTCAATACAACAAGGTATGGACTTAAATCATTTAGTTTTGAGGCAGCCCGGATATGGAACAGCCTTCCAAATGATATCAGAATAACAGAATCATACAACGATTTTAGAAGGCTGTTACATATCTGGGATGGCCCGGAATGTAAATGTTCCATGTGTCTATGTAGTCACTAGTTTTTATCTTTTTATATCTGTTTATTTTTTCCCTTGCTTCTGTGATATTATGTGTTATTTATTTTTATGTTATGTCGAATTACAAGCTCTACAGAGCTTATGTTATTTGTAAACTTATTCGACGTTAAATAAAGTTTCTTGTATCTTGTATCTTGTTATATTATTATTATTATAGTAATTGTACGCCACTCGGCCATTAACCTATACTTAAAAATACTCTCAGGTAGCATTTGCGATTTTTTTGATAATGGAAACTTTTTTCAAAAAAACAGAATGGCCCTTTAATTTATTACGGATAATTTCCACTATGGTTAGTGATGACGATTTGCTTTCTCAAAGTGTTTGTAACCCTGCATTTTGAAAATGGTGGTCCAGATTTTTCACAGGCACAGTTCTCGATATTTGAAAAGAAATTGCAAAACTCGTAATAGCCAGCATTATAGTGAAATTAGTGACGTAGAAACTGGTGAACGATAACCATTGGACGATGAGGAAATAACATAGTCAGATAAAACCTGCCGTTGAGCGGGTAGTAATAACAAAGCTCAGTAAGAAATACATACCTCCAGCGACCGACAAAAACGTTAAATGGGCTTGCATATTTTTCGAGTTTTAGCGGAAATGTAGAAACTCTAAAATGCAGGATCGGATGGAAAAAACGGATTGCCAGCTTAGTTTTGTGACCCGTGGATTAGACTTTATGGTGTCAGAACTGTCATGTGTGTGGTTCAGTGTCAGTGCATATAGTTTTATGAGCTTTAACATTCAAAAAGGAAGAAAATCTATAAAGGAAGAAAACTTTTAAACTGTTCAAAATGAGTCCCGTCCTGATGGTCTAATCAACATTTAGGTTGGTTATACCACGACTAAGATCAAAGGAGGTATGGTCTAATTCAGTTTTGTGTATCAGGAACACGTCAGATTGTACCATTCCATTTAGTCGTCTGTGATTCCAGCAATTCGACTTGAACTAAGTTATGATGATGTCACAGAGCGAAGATCTTCTATGATACATGTAAAGTTTGCGATTAGTGACGTCATTAAACAGTTAGTTTTAGTGAAAGTACTGAACCACAGACTTCTGGTTGATAATTCGATCGGTAAATTGATGCTGTAGTATCAATGTCCTTGGTACACATACAATATTTAGAAAACCTCTTTACAAATAGCGGATACATCTACTTAAATGTAAAACGCCATCTTAATATAATATACAAGTATGTACATGTAAATGTTTAATTTAAAGAGGTTTGTAGTCGTACGACACCCATTGGTACAAGGAAAGGGCCTGCAAGGAACGACAATTATGTATGACAGAAGACTTTCGCAAACACTTAGATTAAGTAGAATTACTGAAACTACAGACGTCTAATTGAAAATAAAATGGAGAAAATTGCTGCTGCCAAGGTCCCATAATATACATATACAATATTCTCTACAATCCCTTTAAACAGCGGATATATCTACTTCTTAATATCAACTCGTGGTCAAAATAATGATATAATTAGGCGTTCTTGTGGTTTATTCAATATTACAGTTATTAATTAGATTATAAAAATAAAGATGGCTGGTATAATATACTTTCTCATCATCTTTAGTTTGGTACCAACTTCCGTGGAATCAATTATTACATCTGTCACATTTAAAAACGTGTATGAAAAATGTTGTTTAGAGCTCATTCATGACAGAACATATAATAGTCTGTCTTCATCCTCATTGTATTCAATTTGGTTTGAAATGTGTTGTGTATCGTTCCTACGTGCCATGATATTGAGTAAGTACAGTAAATTTATACTTTAATAAAAGAATACGATATCTAAATCTTGGTCAATAGAAAGATTCTGTTATCCTATTATTATAGGAAATGCCAATGGTGCTTTTTATCTCTTGGTAATGATCTACTCCGGATTATCCTTACCAGCTTGGTCTACTGGAATAATTATTCAAGGTCATCGGACTTTCACATGCTGATCAAGATTTGAACCGGCAACCACTTTTTTGTTCGACGTAATCAAGAAAAGGACTCTATGCAATAAAATATACTTTGATTTATTTCAGGTAATGATGGACCAGAAACAGCACATTTAGTGAACCGCATCTGTGACACCTGTCTTATCAAGCCTCAAAATATGTGCAGCATGCAAAATTATTGCGCAGCGCGCATCTTGAATATGTTACTTTACTAGTGATGTTCATGTCTAAACCTCTACATTAAAACTAACATAAAATTATGTATTTAACATGAACTCTTTGTCATCAAAGAAAATGTATGTCATGCAAGATTAAACTAATTCCAAAAAAACTGGTGATTTTTTTATTTAATATTTATTAAGATTAATGTCGCTCATAAAAATATCATTAATGAACACCAGATGAACAGTGACCAGGAACTGAAGTAGTATAATATATTATATACTGAGGAAGACATCAGAGTAGAACTGAAGTAGTATAATATATTATATACTGAGGTAGACATGAGAGTAGAACTGAAGTAGTATAATATATTATATACTGAGGAAGACATCATAGTAGAACTGAAAGTAGTATAATATATTATATACTGAGGAAGACATCAGAGTAGAACTGAAGTAGTATAATATATTATATACTGAGGAAGACATCAGAGTAGAACTGAAGTAGTATAATATATTATATACTGAGGAAGACATCAGAGTAGAACTGAAGTAGTATAATATATTATATACTGAGGAAGACATCAGAGTAGAACTGAAGTAGTATAATATATTATATACTGAGGAAGACATCAGAGTAGAACTGAAGTAGTATAATATATTATATACTGAGGAAGACATCAGAGTAGAACTGAAGTAGTATAATATATTATATACTGAGGAAGACATCAGGGTAGAACTGAAGTAGTATAATATATTATATACTGAGGAAGACATCAGGGTAGAACTGAAGTAGTATAATATATTATATACTGAGGAAGACATCAGGGTAGAACTGAAGTAGTATAATATATCATATACTGAGGAAGACATCAGAGTAGAACTGAAGTAGTATAATATATTGTACTGAGGAAGACATCAGAGTAGAACTGAAGTAGTATAATATATTATATACTGAGGAAGACATCAGAGTAGAACTGAAGTAGTATAATATATTATATACTGAGGAAGACATCAGAGTAGAACTGAAGTAGTATAATATATTATATACTGAGGAAGACATCAGAGTAGAACTGAAGTAGTATAATATATTATATACTGAGGAAGACATCAGAGTAGAACTGAAGTAGTATAATATATCATATACTGAGGAAGACATCAGAGTAGAACTGAAGTAGTATAATATATTATATACTGAGGAAGACATCAGAGTAGAACTGAAGTAGTATAATATATTATATACTGAGGAAGACATCAGAGTAGAACTGAAGTAGTATAATATATTATATACTGAGGAAGACATCAGAAAATGAAATGAAGTAGTATAATATATTATATACTGAGGAAGACATCAGAGTAGAACTGAAGTAGTATAATATTATATACTGAGGAAGACATCAGGGTAGAACTGAAGTAGTATAATATATTATATACTGAGGTAGACATGAGAGTAGAACTGAAGTAGTATAATATATTATACTGAGGAAGACATCAGAGTAGAACTGAAGTAGTATAATATATTATATACTGAGGAAGACATCAGAGTAGAACTGAAGTAGTATAATATATTATATACTGAGGAAGACATCAGGGTAGAACTGAAGTAGTATAATATATTATATACTGAGGAAGACATCAGAGTAGAACTGAAGTAGTATAATATATTATATACTGAGGAAGACATCAGAGTAGAACTGAAGTAGTATAATATATTATATACTGAGGAAGACATCAGAGTAGAACTGAAGTAGTATAATATATTATATACTGAGGAAGACATCAGAGTAGAACTGAAGTAGTATAATATATTATATACTGAGGAAGACATCAGAGTAGAACTGAAGTAGTATAATATATTATATACTGAAAAAGACATCAGAGTAGAACTGAAGTAGTATAATATATCATATACTGAGGAAGACATCAGAGTAGAACTGAAGTAGTATAATATATCATATACTGAGGAAGACATCAGAGTAGAACTGAAGTAGTATAATATATCATATACTGAGGAAGACATCAGAGTAGAACTGAAGTAGTATAATATATTATATACTGAGGAAGACATCAGAGTAGAACTGAAGTAGTATAATATATTATATACTGAGGAAGACATCAGAGTAGAACTGAAGTAGTATAATATATTATATACTGAGGAAGACATCAGAGTAGAACTGAAGTAGTATAATATATTATATACTGAGGAAGACATCAGAGTAGAACTGAAGTAGTATAATATATTATATACTCAGGAAGACATCAGAGTAGAACTGAAGTAGTATAATATATTATATACTGAGGAAGACATCAGAAAATGAAATGAAGTAGTATAATATATTATATACTGAGGAAGACATCAGAGTAGAACTGAAGTAGTATAATATTATATACTGAGGAAGACATCAGGGTAGAACTGAAGTAGTATAATATATTATATACTGAGGTAGACATGAGAGTAGAACTGAAGTAGTATAATATATTATACTGAGGAAGACATCAGAGTAGAACTGAAGTAGTATAATATATTATATACTGAGGAAGACATCAGAGTAGCCTATTAAAGCCATTACGTCTTAATATGAACACAAAAATTAATTTATTTAGGAGTACAAACCGACGTTGTATCGCTTTAAATTAGTTACACAATACAAAGAAACTAGCCTATATATGGAAATCCAGTTTGCTAATCATGCCTATTTAAAATCAATCGAATTGAAAGTTATCGTAATCGATTTTGTAATAACAAACAAGTGTTAGCATGTAGAAAAGAAACAACCAGATCCACATTATAATTTGATCGCATGTAAAATTTCATCTGCTGCAAATATTTTATTGACCAGACAAATGTCGTCATCAAAACGTTGAACACTGCATTGACCCAAATTTTGTAGCATCACATAACTCTATAAACAGATGATGTTAAATTCTATATAAAAGAACTTTATCTATAGTGAATACCAGTCAAGTCGTCGACAAATATGACCAAGTCGTCGACAGATTTGACCAAGTCGTCGACACATTACAAGACGACTCGTCGACAGATCAAAGATGACTCGTCGACACAAGTAAATGAAATAAAAAAGTTATAATTATGCAGTTTTGTTCTTTTTTCACTATGTATTCAATGAATTTATTTTTTTCAATGAAAACAGATCATACGACAAATATTAAATTAAGTTGAATTCAAATTGACAAATGTTGAGATTATTGATTGCCAAAGTGAATAGTTGAGTGAGTATGTGAATAGTTTTAATTGAGATTAGTGTCAGTCCTAGGCTAATTGAGCGGTGAATATAAATATGAAGATAACAAATCAATTAATTAACAATGAACAACGATCATTCAATCTGATTAAACCGATTAATCCAATATATTCTGAAATCGTATATTATAAATAGGCTTACAGCAACTGTTGGTCATCATTCATTCATTTATGTCTGAAAATGTCTAACTATTGTATTAAATGTGAGAAAGAAGTCCGCCCTCGTCAAGAGGCACTGTCATGCGATAATTGTAGCGGATGGCAGCATCGAACCTGCGGTATCAACCTTACCAGGGCCGAATACAGGCAATTGATTAAAGATGGTATTGATTTCCCATGGAAATGTAACCGATGTACAGACGAAGACATTCATGGTTTATTAGATGATATGCCTTTACCCCAAGCTCCAAACGATGACGAAATTTGCGACATCCCTTTTGTTCGACGATCAGAAATATCTGAAGAGTAAGTTTATTTATTCCACATTCATAACATAATAAGACTCATATTATGTACCGTCAAAATCGATCGCATTTCAACGCATTCCGATCGCATTTTAACTTGGGACTTTATTTTATATTCCAAAGTATAAATATATACTAATTTTAACCATATCTTATTATTTTAGTACATTCGAAGAAGATACGCCAATGCTTATATCAACAGCTGATGAAACCCCTTTGAAATTCGAAATTATAACAGGGGCTTCACAACGCCAGAAGAATTTATTGGTTGACAATAAAGGGTGTTCTTATACGTGTACGCGGCAACGTGGTCAAACAACTTATTGGAGATGTAGTGTCCGGGGAAAAGAAAACGTTTGTCCAGCCACGGTGACTGAAAAATCTGGCAAATTCTCAACTGGTCGCCCTCACAATCACCAATCACAGCCGGGTTTGGCGGATGGGCTAAAATGTAAGAAA
The DNA here is from genome assembly GCA_029955415.1 of Lottia scabra. Taxonomy (NCBI): domain Eukaryota; kingdom Metazoa; phylum Mollusca; class Gastropoda; family Lottiidae; genus Lottia; species Lottia scabra. Next base: position 708,198 of record JARJEI010000038.1, read on the forward strand.
GAAGGGAAAGCGACTGGGGTTAATAATATTTTTAAATCTGGAAATGAAATAGCTGAAGATATTATTTCAGAATGTGTCAAGGAAGGTAGGCCCATAATAGGCGTACCAAATCCCGTAAACCTTGCACGGGCCATTAATCGGCATCGTCAAAAATTACGACCCAACGACCCAATCGATCTCGATTTTGATGTAAGTTATTTTTGCATATCTTTAATAATGTATAATGCAGTGAATATGAAAGTTAACAAATCAACTATTTAAAAATGTACATCGAGATTAAACTGAATATATAATTATAAACATGACTATTCAATCCTGCTGCGTCAAATTCCTCGGATTGTTGTTTTTTTTTAAATTATTATTATTTCTTAATTATTCTTTTACATTATATTTATTACAGATTGATACCGACTTTTTACCAGATGGTTTTTTACGCCAGGACATAAAAGTAGGACATTATAGGCACGTGTTATTTGCGACAGAAAACCAGTTACAACTTCTCTCAAGAACAAAGACCTGGTACTTTGACGCAACTTTCAAAGTTGTTCGTCGCCCCTTCGATGTTGAGGGCTGGCACACGCGCCTCAACCAGCGGGCTAAGCGTGGTGCCATCCAATTTTATATGTTGGTCCCGTTATTATATAAGGAAGCTGAAATGGTGACAATGACATGTCGGCTAATGTCGGAAAGGAAAATTAAACGATTGCAGTCCAAACGAGTCAAGACCCAGCAGGCAGAAGTGATGTTAATTTGGAGTCAGTACGAGAATGGAGATCTATCCATAAATAAATTGTTGAAAGAAATCGGTCGGGTTGTAGCTCGTTAAGAATTGTTATGTTACTGATTGTTATGTTATTTGTTGTCTGAATATATTATTATTTTGTAAATAAATGAATTAAAATCCATGCCCTGCATAATTATCTCCCTTCAATAAGAACTCTCTCCATTAACGAAACGTAAACGAAGAATTCTGTCGACGAGTTGACATACAAAAATCTGTCGACGAGTCAAATTCTGTCGACGACTTGACCGGTAAAATTCTGTCGACGAGTTGGCGTGTCGACGACTTGACTAGACACCTCTATAGAAAATAGTTGTTTGTGTGATTTATTTCTTTAATCGTAACTACCAGAATGTAATTAAAGTTGGTCTGAAAATATTAAACCTTTTTAAGTCTACTTGATTACGTCAATTTAACAGAATTCAGAAATAAACATTTGATATTAATTATGTAGCCGGGCACTGGGCTCGATAAAGGGGAATCTTCCCTGACCCAGAGACAAGGCTTGGGTTCAAAAATCATACAACCATTTTATTACTGACAAAACAAAAACCCTGTAAAACAATATTGCACTTAATAGAATATTATATACAAAATGTGCAATACTATATACTATAAATATGAATTACCAAACATTTACATTGCTCTACAGGAAATAATAAAATGCATTGAAAATATGTATGGAAATAACAGAAATAAATCTACCCGAAGTGGGGTTTATAAGTACAGTAATTAAGAACTTGCCGAAACGGCTCTAAACTAATTTAATATTGTAGCTCTCTGAAATAAATGCGTTCTTAATTAGAAATACATCAAATTCTAATTACTTTATAAAAGGTGAAAAATGCATTATAAGCAACTTGCTTATTAAAATGAATATTACTATGCTTGATATTACTAAAATAACTAAATTACAAACATACCTTATCTATATAGAGAAATATCCAAAACTAATACAGTATTTAAATACTTAAATGGAGGACAAAGAAGTTGTTCCTCACTGCAACAAATCTCTAATACTAATGGTAACTAACATACACACCCACACACACAGTAGCTAGGGACAGTCACACTACACAAAAAATCCATCCTGTCACACAAAAGAAAAGTAAGTACCCACTTTTTTCACATTAGGCCCTACAGTTAAATTTCCAAAAGCAAGTATTAAGATAGCGGACCACAGCTATATACGCCCACCACCACGGCATACGGTTGGTAAAACGAAAAACCTTTTGATTTAAGTCCAATAACATCCATTTTAAGTTTAATCAAAATCGGTTGAAAACTAAGAGAGTAATAGCATATTCAAGATTTTGGGGCAAGGGGCAATAACTCTGTTTCTAATGGTCGAAAAAAGCTCAAATTCGAACTTGATTTTTGTGTTACACATACCGAATTTCATTTGATTCCATCAACAATTCTAGTTTTTAGAGCGTTTACAAGCAATTGATGTTGATAGAAGCACTTACTGTAAAGAGATTAAAGGGCGATAACTTCGCTCATTGAATCCCAAGCAAAAAAAAAATTCCCCGACCATTGGCCCAAGTGACAAGCTTCCTTCATGCCGAAATAGCGGGACCAGAAAACGAAAAAAAAAAAACAAATAGTCAATTGCAAAACAATGCAGTGCGTTCGAAGAATCGAACGCACTGCAATAATATAGAAATTATAATAACATAAATATCATTTCATTTATTTTAAGTGTTTAAATGACATCTAAGGTTTGCATTCTCAATTGAACCTAAGTTATTTATAACTTTATTTGCTTATCTCATTTGTATATAAAGTAGGCTGAGATGGTGAAGATGACCTCACACTAAATATCAGAAAGAGAGATAAAGAGATATCAATCTAAGAGAATTAGGGATCAACAATAAAACATACTTTGATCTGGGTGATATATGATAGCAGGAGAAATGTCAATCAACACACTATTGAAGAAAATCAGTCGAGTCGATACAATGTAGAATTATTATGTGTATTAAATATGAAATGTTATTGTTTCGTGGTGTATTCTTATAATTTAGTTTGAATGTGTCCTTGTATGTTTGTCAATTTACCTTTTGTAAAGGTATAGGGTTTCACTCAATTGTGATGATTTTTTATATGACTTGTTAAATGACTTTTTTGTCTAAATGACTTACTACAAACATCACAAGTATAGGGTTTCTCTCCAGTGTGTGTCATTGTATGTATTGTTAAATGACTTATTTGTTTAAATGCCTTATTACAAACATCACAAGTGTAGGGTTTCTCTCCAGTGTGTTTCCTCATATGTGTTGTTAAATTAAAACTGTGGCTAAATGCCTTATTACAAACATCACAAGCATAGGGTTTCTCTCCAGTGTGCGTCTTTGTATGTGACGTCAATTCACTTTTTGTCTTAAATGCCTTATTACAAACATCACAAGTATAGGGTTTCTCTCCAGTGTGTGTCCTTGTATGTCCTGTTAAATGACTTTTTTGTCTAAATGACTTATTACAAACTTCACAAGTATAGGGTTTCTCTCCAGTGTGTGTCTTTGTATGTGACGTCAATTCACTTTTTGTCTTAAATGCCTTATTACAAACATCACAAGTGTAGGGTTTCTCTCCAGTGTGTTTCCTCATATGTGTTGTTAAATTAAAACTGTGGCTAAATGCCTTATTACAAACATCACAAGCATAGGGTTTCTCTCCAGTGTGCGTCTTTGTATGTGACGTCAATTCACTTTTTGTCTTAAATGCCTTATTACAAACATCACAAGTATAGGGTTTCTCTCCAGTGTGTGTCCTTGTATGTCCTGTTAAATGACTTTTTTGTCTAAATGACTTATTACAAACTTCACAAGTATAGGGTTTCTCTCCAGTGTGTGTCTTTGTATGTGACGTCAATTCACTTTTTGTCTTAAATGCCTTATTACAAACATCACAAGTATAGGGTTTCTCTCCAGTGTGTGTCCTTGTATGTCCTGTTAAATGACCTTTTTGTCTAAATGACTTACTACAAACTTCACAAGTATAGGGTTTCTCTCCAGTGTGTGTCCTTGTATGTATTTTCAATTCAGTTTTTGTTTTAAATGACTTATTACAAACTTCACAAGTATAGGGTTTATTTACTGGTGGTTCTTTACTTGTGTTATCATTGTTGTTTCCACCAGGATTTGAAGAAGATAATAATGACTGACATGTATGAAATTCCCGAAGACATGTTTCTTTCCTTACTGGATTTGTTAACTTGTGAACTTGGTACTGAAGATTTCCAATGCAATTTTGTAAGGAACTGGAGTTGAGAACTACTCCTTTTTCATTGTGAAAATTTGTACATCCAAAGGCAGCATGTCTTCCTTGATAAACTGTCAGTCTAAGAGAGATAACTCTTGTTAACACTAGTTGTATCTTCATTTCATACTGAAAAAGAAATGTATAATATTACTATCCTTATTTTAACCAATTCTTTAAGTGATTTTCAATAATTTCTCGTGGATTTATGGATAATACTTAGTATTATAGAATGATTGGATCATACAAGGATTGTGTTGTATAGTTTTAGTAATACTTTATACCTGAAATAAAAATCTTAATGATATGTTAGTCTGTTACATTTCCCTGTTACTTATTCATGTTATATCTTTTATCATATCTTGTCATGTTACTGTGGCAATCAGATTTTTTTTTATATATTTCAGATTCTCTAGATTGTGGATTATTCAATGAAAATATTTTTAATGGTTTAACTAACTGAACAAACAATATTGTCTCATTAGAGAAAATATCTACTTTTTTGCCACATTGAATTTTAAATGAAATTTTTTTCTCTCATTTCACAAAATATGATTTGAAATTGCATCGCATTAGTCTTAAAATACTTTTGGGTACAAAATAGCCCTCAATACCATAGCCGTAGGAGACAGAGGGGCGGCAGCTGCCCCCCTAAATGTTATGTTTTCGGGCAAAAAAATTCTCGAAATCGGGCAAAATTTTATTAAAATTTGGTAAAATTCGGGCAAATAGTCAGTCTGCCCCCCTGTTGAGTCGTGGGCCCCTACGGCTATGCTCAATACTGTTGTAACATACAGTAAAATTGATATTTCACCTTCTTGGCTAAGTTTCAATGCAGGAATTTTGGGTTGAAATGACAGAAATCTAAACTACATGTATGTTCCAAATGAAGTATTAAATTAAATTTTAATAAACTTCTTCAGCGCTGTCAACTTTTTAATTTAGTTTAATTTCAATAAACAAAAAGATTTTTGTAGAGAAACTTTCAATTTCACCTAGATGAATGAAGAATGACATGTTTACTACATCATTTGATAATGAGGCTTGTGAAAATATGTTGTGTAGTAGCCTGTTCTATTTTAACAATGCAGCAGTGCTTATTTGTTTTCACCCCGAACCCTCCTGGCTACGGGTATGGGCCAGAGAGTAATTCTGTTGCTGTCATGATAAATCGGAATACGTTTTATCTGACCATACACACCAAGAACTATTCAACTGTTCATCAACTAAAAAAATTAGGGAAAAAGTAAAAATCTATGTCTATGAATGTGAAATAATTTGACTTATGATTTCAAGGTTTTTCAAAGAATATAAATTAATTATGTCTAGAAAATGATTTTTATAATTGTGAGAGAGAACCACAAGCAGCTACTAGCTGATTTTTTTAGTTGATGAACAGTTGAATTTTTCTTGGTGTGTATGAATTTTTACTGGTCAGATAAAACATATTCCGATTTTTCATGACAGTAACAGAATTACTCTCTGATGGCCGCAATGAGTTCTGAATAACATTTTAACATTTTTTTTTTGTATGAAATCGAATCTTAACCTCAAAATTATTTTGAGTTTCTCACATTGTCTTTGGGTTGATGAAAATGACTGTTAAATAAATATTTCATTGGAAATATGATTTTACAACAGAAGTAATTTCAGTTCGAAATGTGGGTCATTTTCACATGAAATTTCTAGGTGGGAAGTGTATTAATTTTATATTGAAAATTTTCAAAACTTATATTTTCATGGGCCGAAAGGCGTTCTAAGATACATGACATGCAATTGACAACCATATTTTGAATATTTGTGAAAGAAAAAATTCAATTCAAACTCAAAGTTTACATTGCAATGTAGTCTACACCGTATATGACCAGCGGTTTACGAAGTAAAGTCCATTAAAGTCAGCACCTAGTTCTGTTTATTAATTACAAGTTTTAGATCGATCTGCAGTTAGTGTCGATTTGACATTTTTTCTTCAGTAGCGCAATAATGCAGTCTAATTAAAATCAGATCCTAATTTCGTTCGTTCGTTTTTTTTAAATCCGTTTTTTTTAACCACTACATTAGGGTCTGAGAACCAGGCGCGGCAACAGCCGTTCAAGTTAACTTTGACCTAACCTTAATGACCTTTGTTTACACCAATCAGATCTTTGCCCTCTCCCACGCTGGGATTTTGTTCACGAACAATAGGTGCATTCTAGGATTCCTAAGAGCTGTAGACTAGTTTATCAGGTCACGTTTATCAAGGTAAGGTCAAAGTTAACGTGAACAGCTGTTGTCGCGCCTGGTTCTCAGACCCTAGTGTAGTGGTTAAAAAACCGGATTTAAAAAAAAAAACGAACGAACGAAATTAGGGTCTGATTTCAATTAGACTGCGCGATAATGGTATTGTGAAATTTGATTGGCTGCTATTTATAATGTATGCGCTGTGATTGGCTGACTACTCTTTAATAGCCCGGATGAAAAGTGACGACCTCTACCCCAATCTATTGACCTTCCTGCATGCCGAAGCAGGCCAATTTTTATGGATACTCTAAAATTTATAAATTTGTTAAAATACGACCAAAAAAAGAAAATTGTTATTTGATATGAGTAATTTACCAGTTCTGTATATTAAAATATGTTAAGATTTTAATCAATCATTTAACTGGGGTTAGAATAATTTCGTAATATTTTGACAAAATGTAATTCCATAATATTAGTGTATCCGACAAAAAGTTTGTCGAGTGCAGGAAAAAAAAGGCTGTATTCGAATTTACGTTCTTGACAACACAAGAGTAGTCTTCTATTGTTCTAGAGTGCTCTGTTAGATTCACACATCAAGAACTAACATTGCCATTGATATACTTTCTTTTATAAATGTATTTGTCGCTAGTGTGTACGCAAGTATTTGTACTCAAAGACTTGAAATATGGAATGAAACCGACTTGAGAACTCTGTTCTTCCTATCTCGATTTTAAGTCAAGAACGTAGATGCGAACAAAGCCGGAAGTATCCATACATTGAGATCGAGGTCGGCACATTTACATCCGGTCTTTTAAGGTTGATAGCAATGGACGCAAGCGTGACAGGTTAATGAAGATTTGTGTGTAAAAAGTACTTTGAAAGGTAAGACCATGCTTTCAAAGCCAATTTTAATGGACCCAAAAACGTTTGCAGTAAGTTGAACGTACTGTCAAATGCAATCGAGTAATTCATATGCCTCCCACACGAAAATTGCGATTATAGACATTTGGTAGTCAGAGAGTAGGATAACTTTTTTCTTCTAGACACGGACCATAACTTCACCGACTCGGACCAATATTCCAGGCAAAAAAAATTTGACTAAGATTCATGAATTTTAGCTGAGAGTCGGTAAGGCATTGGTCCAAATGTATAAAAATGTGATCCGAGTCTGTCGTAAAAATTAGTTTGAGTCACTAAGGTAATGGTCCAAGTCTAGTGGTCCCACACGGTAATGGTCCGACCGATCATACATTCACTGGAATAATTGCGATACAACTTGATACCAAAATCTTTGGGCAATTACAGGTTGTTGATTAGGCCCATACTTAATTGTTTTATGAAAATATTAGCAGTAAAAAGTCTGTAGCAACGGGAAAACTGTGGTGAAACTATTAACTTCAAAACCGGTATCAAGGGCTAGGAATATCTGAGCTACACGTGGTCTCAAAATTGTGACTAAACTAAACTAAAGTTTCTATAAATAACTCTACAGACACAACACAATTCTTGTTGTCAGTCAGAAAGTAATGAAATTAACAATAACTTACGTTTAAAAACAAACGGTTTGATAAAATTCTTAACATTATGAACTTTGAAGACGATTTTAGGAAATAAAAATGTCGAAAACAATTTTTCAGTTTATCAATTTGTACTTCCGGTCTTGCTTAGTAACCTCACTTTCATTTATAGGTCAATTCGACCAACATACAAACTTTTAGGATGAATCGACCAATCAGTCAATAAAAGTATATATTCTTCAGTGAACTGGTCGGTGTAGAGATCAGAAAGTTGCTAATAAAAAATAAGAGTAGGCTAATGTTACTTTCCTGGCCAAATTTCCCATATTACACACTGCATGGCGTTTGCCCGTCCTAATTAGCCCTTAGTCTATAGGTGCAGAAAAACAGGATCTAAAACTCCATTTCATTTCATTTTCTGTGTCATTATCATCCTACCGTTATTCAACTTCAAATTCTTACTTACTTCAGTGACAGTGTCACATCTGATCATCAACCTCTAGAATATGAATTGAAATGTAATATCAGATTAGGAGCTACATCGAATGTACGACTGGATTTTCTATGTAACCTGATTGTATTTAAGTGTACATAAAGTTTTACTTATTACTTGTTGTCATTTCCAACACTATACTTACCCACAGCAGAGTTGAGTAGTTACTCCTCTGCCATGTAGCGATTCCGCTACACATGTACAAGATAAATATAGGGCCCTGAATAGTTTTAGAAAAACTGATTCACAAACTGATTTAGTTAATTACAATGCAGTTAAAATGCCTTTAAAAAAGTTTGTAAATATAAGAAAGATAGGTATCATCATGAGATACAAAATGAATTAAGTGAAAACTTAAATGACCCCAGAAAATTTTGGAAAACTGTGAGACCAAGATCTAGTATGAGTAATAACATCCAAGCAGATGAATGGTTAAACCATTTCCGCGATTTGTTGAACGTCACAGTTAAATCAGGCGAGGATGAGGTATTTCAAACAGCTCATGATGATATCAATAATTCTCTAAATGTCTGTAATTGTGAAAATAATAGTAATTGTTATTTAGAAAGTCCTATAACTGAGTCAGAAATTAAGAAAGCCATTATCAGTATGAAATCTGGAACAGCATTAGGATATGATGGTATAGGTATTGACTTTCTGAAATCTTGTATTGATTACCCTTTCTACTTCTAATTTATAACACAATATTTGATGGTGGTTATTATCCAGATTCTTGGCGATTAACATTAATCACCCCATTATACAAAAGGGGAAATAAATCAGATTGCAAAAGCTATAGAGGCATTTCCCTTTTAGATTGTATAGGTAAAGGTTATTCTTCAATATTGAATTCCAGATTAGTAAAATGGACACAGAGTACAGGAAATTTCCCTGAGGAGCAGGCGGGGTTTCGATCCGGCTACTCAACTGCAAGGACTTGTTCAAAAGTATTTTTCAAAAACCAAAGGGAGAGCCTATGTACTGTTTGTCGATTGTTCAACTGCATTTGATTTTGTGAATCGCATAAAATTAACCTCCCTACTTAAAAATAAGGGTGTTCATGGAGAATGGTTTAAAGCTTTACAGCGTTTATACTCATCTTTATCATCAGCTGTGAAATTAGGCTCTGAAGTAACAGAATCGTTTGAATGTGCGACAGGTGTCCGTCAAGGCTGTATTTTAAGCCCTTTACTTTTCTCTTACTACATAAATCAGCTCTCACATCTGATTAAAAATGATAAAAATGTTCAGGGTATTTTCACAATCCAGGAAGTTGAGGACATCTATTCTCTTCTTTATGCTGATAATCTGTCTCTCATGTCTGATACAGTGGGGAGGGGGAGGGGGAGGTGGGGGGGGGGGGGGGCGGGGAATATGCAAAGGAACGTAAATGTCCTAGAAAAGTTTTCAAATAATTGCAACCTTATTATAATTATTAAGGTCTGATTTTCTCATCAAGACTTAACTGGGGAAAATGCATTATGAACCTTTGTATAAAAGCAGAAAAAGTTTTAATTCCAATTAAACAATTGATAAGAAAAACAGAGTTGCCTCCCCTTAATACATGCTGTAAGATTTTTGACACCATTATTAAACCTTAAGAAGCCGATTGCGGACATTTAATCCTCGCCCACAAGAAGTTGAGAGGCAACAAAGCGAGGAAAAAAGCGAGAAAGCGAGGGCAAAAAAAGGGGTCTTAGTTTTCTAGTCCTATGGGTCTTAGTTTTCTAGTTGGGTCTTAGTTTTCTAATTGGGTCTTAGTTTTATAGTCCTATGGGTCTTAGTTTTATAATCCTATGGGTCTTAGTTTTATAGACCTATGGGTCTTAGTTTTATAGGGTCTTGGGTCTTAGTTTTATAGACACCCAATAGTGGCTACCATAATATCTTTCACCATAATATCAAAAATAATAAAAATATTTACAATAACTTTATTAACATTATTTCTAAATACTAACTACCATAATATCTTTCACCATAATATCAAAAATAATAAAAATATTTACAATAACTTTATTAACATTATTTCTAAATAGTAACTACCACCAATGCAAAACTTGTAAGAATTAATATCGCAGATTCCAGTCTATGTCATTTTTGTAACAGTTCTGTAGAAACTACAGACCATCTTTTCATTTTTTGTCCTGAAACCCAATTACTTATATAATATATATATATTATATATTATATTATATAATATATATATATTAAATATGCAAAGGAACGTAAATGTCCTAGAAAAGTTTTCAAATAATTGCAACCTTATTATAATTATTAAGGTCTGATTTTCTCATCAAGACTTAACTGGGGAAAATGCATTATGAACCTTTGTATAAAAGCAGAAAAAGTTTTAATTCCAATTAAACAATTGATAAGAAAAACAGAGTTGCCTCCCCTTAATACATGCTGTAAGATTTTTGACACCATTATTAAACCTTAAAAAGCCGATTGCGGACATTTAATCCTCGCCCACAAGAAGTTGAGAGGCAACAAAGCGAGGAAAAAAGCGAGAAAGCGAGGGCAAAAAAAGGGGTCTTAGTTTTCTAGTCCTATGGGTCTTAGTTTTCTAGTTGGGTCTTAGTTTTCTAATTGGGTCTTAGTTTTATAGTCCTATGGGTCTTAGTTTTATAATCCTATGGGTCTTAGTTTTATAGACCTATGGGTCTTAGTTTTATAGGGTCTTGGGTCTTAGTTTTATAGACACCCAATAGTGGCTACCATAATATCTTTCACCATAATATCAAAAATAATAAAAATATTTACAATAACTTTATTAACATTATTTCTAAATACTAACTACCATAATATCTTTCACCATAATATCAAAAATAATAAAAATATTTACAATAACTTTATTAACATTATTTCTAAATAGTAACTACCACCAATGCAAAACTTGTAAGAATTAATATCGCAGATTCCAGTCTATGTCATTTTTGTAACAGTTCTGTAGAAACTACAGACCATCTTTTCATTTTTTGTCCTGAAACCCAATTACTTTGGAATGAAATCAACAACATATTTATATTCAATAACTTCAAAATACCACTTACCTCAAAAATAAAACATTTAGGATTTCTACACATAGAACAGGGGCAATCAATAGAATCATTTACCTTCTTAAATCATTTAATTTTATTAACTAAATTCTTTATCTTTAAAACAAAAAATTTGAAATGCAATATACATATAAGTAAATTCAGATCCTTTTTAAAGGAGACAGCCGAAATTGAATCAAATATTGATAGAAATTTACAAAAGAAATGGGTCTTTTTTCAAAATTATTACTCCTCTGTATTTTGATGCCTAGTTATATCATATCCTTTGTATAGACATATTTGTATACCTTCTTTCTTTGTTGTGATTACCATAGTGCAAATTGTAAATATATTTATGTATATTATATACTATTTAATGACAAATTGTAATGTGCCTTTGATTATATTATATTAAACTATATTTAAAAAAAAAAAAAAAAACAAAAAAAAAAAAAAAAACTACCACAATATCTTTCACCATAATATCAAAATTAATAAAAATATTTACAATAACTTTATTAACATTATTTCTAAATAGTAACTACCATAATATCTTTCACCATAATATCATAAAAATAATAAAAATATTTACAATAACTTTATTAACATTATTTCTAAATAGTAACTACCATAATATCTTTCACCATAATATCAAAAATGATAACAATATTTACAATAACTTTATTAACATTATTTCTAAATAGTAACTACCATAATATCTTTCACCATAATATCAAAAATAATAAAAATATTCACAATAACATTATTTCTAAATAGTAACTACCATAATATCTTTCACCATAATATCAAAAATAATAAAAATATTTACAATAACTTTATTAACATTATTTCTAAATAGTAACTACCATAATATCTTTCACCATAATATCAAAAATAATAAAAATATTCACAATAACATTATTTCTAAATAGTAACTACCATAATATCTTTCATCATAATATCAAAAATAATAAAAATATTCACAATAACTTTATTAACATTATTTCTAAACACTAACTACCATAATATCTTTCACCATAATATCAAAAATAATAAAAATATTCACAATAAGTTTATCAACATTATTTCTAAATAGTAATTAACATAATATCTTTCACCATAATATCAAAAATAATAAAAATATTTACAATAATTTTATTAACATTATTTCTAAATAGTAACTACCATAATATCTTTCACCATAATATCAAAAATAATAAAAATATTCACAATAAGTTTATTAACATTATTTCTAAATAGTAACTACCATAATATCTTTCACCATAATATCAAAAATAATAAAAATATTCATTATAACTTTCTTAACATTATTTCTAGAAACTTTTAGAAAATTAATTCTAAATAGTTACTTTAAAAACTTTTTTTTTTAGCAAAAACTAGTCTAATTATTTAACATTTTCTGTACATAAACATTATTTCTAAAATATGACTACATTACACACTACTGCACCATAATGAAATCAAGTGTTCTATTTATAAATATTAAGAATAAGGAAAACTATTCAATAACAGTTATTATTAATTTAAATATTAAATAATGATAAAAATCAATTTGAATAAAGATTTTAAAAAATAAATTCAATAACTAAATAACTTGATTGTGTAAAATCATTGAAGCCAGACTTGACCCCGTGTTACTATTTCAAGGGCTCATTTTAAAGAGATTTTGTTTATGTTTTGTTTAAAAGAGGTGTAGGGCGTCACGCACAACAGACTTAAACCTCTCAAAAGAACTGGCCTGGGAATATTGTCTGTGTCCTAGGAGAATTAACCCAGAACAACTAGAGTCTCGTAAGCACTGGCTGTGGCGTCAAAAGTGTTCTATAAAGATAAACCGTGATTATTAGCCGTGTAGACTCTCTAAAAGTCAATTCTTGTTAAACAGATAAATAGATGTGATCTGAAAACGAAACCTAGTTACAGAGAATATCAAGATTAGTTTACATATTAGTCATTTTACAGATGGGTCAAAATTAGACCCAATATACCAGAATGTCATGGTCCTGTTTAACATTACAGATACTATAGTGTTATATATCTAGATACTCAATATTTATAAATATTTTACATTGGAATATAAATAAAATACACATTTATAAGATGGAATGAGTTGAAAGGTTATTTAACTATATTTTAGATTCCAGACTGGATAAAGATTCTAATATTGGTTCTAGTAATTTTACTCACTAAACTTTATTTCTCTGATCTGTGTTATATCAAATTGAATCACAAACTGATTGTAAGAATTTAAATAACCATTGTTTTTATCAGTGAGTTGAGACCAGGTGATAGGATTCCACCAACACCACAAATCACCTCTCTCTAATCTCTTGTCACTATATGTTCTGGTTATATTTTTACTGTCATCAATATTCAATAAACTGAGTTGATTATCAATAACACAATAATCTAGTTTAGGATTTTCATCTGGTGATAGTTCAATATAAATACCTAAATCACCATCACTAAACCTCGCTACAAAACAACTCCATACCAGGCTGTTGTCTGTAAATTTATCTTTACTATAATATCCTGTGCAATCTTTCTCTATATCACTAATATCAAATACAAACTGATACGATCCTGGTAGTTTTAGTTTTTCTATGGCTTTATTCCGTGTTTCATCACATTCTATATCCAGTGTTTCATGATCGTTATGTTGTTTAAATACACACTTTAAGCACAATCGTACATTACAATTATAACAGTAATAATCCACCTCCCTCTGATTGTGGTTCGGACATTTTGGTTGTGTTGTTGAAGGTGGTTGGTCTCTTTCTTGTTTTGTTGAGGGAGGGTGGATGGCTTGAACTGCATAGTTAGTAGGAAACTCCTTCGCCCCACCTTCTGGTATTGTTATTTTCCGCTGACAGAACGGACAGGGGAACTTTATACTTATATCAGCTATGTATTGTTCTAGACACTTCAAACAAAAAGTGTGACCGCATGGCAACATTTTTGGTATTTCCATGCTTTCATAACAAATGGAACATTCTATTTTGTTGTTCACTCTCGTTGTCGCCATTTTGTTTATCTATATACATTAGAGATATCTTGATTAAAAATATAAAAATCCAATATAAAACACACCAGAGATCTTGTACAATAGTTTTATATACTGGGTTAGTTTAGATTTCCACGAAATGGCTTCTCAACTCGTTCTTTATAAGTAGACTCTACATGAAATGGAAAATAATGTTGTTTTAACTGAACCCTATTTAAATATGTAGACCTACAATAGAGATAGGTCTCTAGAAACTGCCGAGTTAACACAGAATGACTCAGGTTTCCACGAATAATCTAGTCACATGTTTCAATTCTCCAGAAATAATTCCACCTCAATAGATTTTCAATTGATCAATAAAAAAATCGACCCCCAGATTAAAATTGTGGTCAGACAATAAATAAATATGAATATTAGGTGTGGATATAAAACTATTATTATACAATGGTTAAGATTTTCATAAATGACTTGTTGATTTCTTCCCTATAGAAACTTGACGTAAACAAACTAAAAAACAATATATATTTTTAACTGCCACCCCCACCCCCTCACCCTCACCACCTATTTGAAATTACAACTTTACAATACTGAAGACCCCCAATATGACCTGGTAAACCCAGCGAGCTGACACAGAATAAATCACGATTAATCACGTGATATTACATGTTAAACAATCTAAGAAATGACTTGTTCAGGTAACCAGAGACAATAAAATCAAACAATATATAGAAATAGCTTGTAACATGTAGACTCTATAAACAGAGAAATTAGATTATATTTATTAAATAATTCTCTAATATTCACCACCATATAAGATTTATATATCTTTGTTATAGTAGAAAGTATAGACCTAGAAGATTGTTAGATATGGTGTAACGGATATAATGGTTGTCGATGGGGTGATTGGAACTGGTACACAAGTGGAAGATGGTGTAAATATAGCATTAGACACTGATCGGGACCTGGTCATAGGCGTACGGGAGGTTTTGAAACTGGGGGTGCGGGAGAGATTCGTGCCCGAATCTCGGACTCTGCCCGAATTCTACTGAACACGGAGCCGCGTCAGGCCAAGCCCGACATACGAGAAGCGCTGAAGGCGCGAGCCCGCTGCAGGGGGGGGGGGGGGGGGAGGTCCTCCCCAAGAAAATTTTGAAAATCTACATTCAATCTGTTGCATTCTGACTTCTGAGACATAATTGGGGGTTAATTATTGGACGAGAGGGATGAGAAAAAAACCATGAAATATGCTCACAATGTCGGAATTCATGCACAAAAGTGATCATGAAGGGTTAATAATTTGATACTCCATGAGAATATTCATCAAAAACGATTTCATATCCATTCACAAAATTCAACAAGATTTTATTGGAATATTGCAAGACTTTCAGAAATTCATAATCGTATGAATATGATGGGGATCTGATGTTTTGGGATTAGTTTTCCTCCAAAATTCTTTTTGATGTCGAATTCGGATTGATGATGGAATTTATTCTGGTTTCATACCAAAAATACCGAAATACTCATATTGATAAATTATCATAGACAATACACTGGCCAAGTGAACTGTTATTTCGCGAGCTAAATCGGTGCTTGATGATGACTTTGACGGGCAGGAATCGGTTCCCGGCAATATTAGTGGGTATTTTTCTCCAAAAAAAACCCAAGAAGACTCGGGAACTTTCAGTGCCCGAATATGTCGAGAATTTTGCCCGAATATGATCGAGCCGAAAATTTTTTTTTTTTTGGGGGGGGGGGGGGGGGGGGGGTGCGGTCGCCCCCCCCCTGCTCCCCTCTTCCGTACGCCTATGGACCTGGTACGAGGGAGGATGGTTTGGATGTACGGCTTGACTTGGACGGAGAATTCAGAGTTCCCTGCTGGTCCAAATATTTACAGAAGGCAGAAAGATTTACGGAACCCGATTCCCGTGGTGAAGATTCAGGTGGAGTGGTAGAGGAGGAATCTGAAAGAGAAAAGGGTCCTCTCTCTACGCGAACGTTTATCAACATCTGCTGGACTAGGTGTAGGTGAACTTCGGGCACGTTTAGTGGTTTGGTTCACTAAGGCGGTGACCCTAGTAGGTGCTGCTGTATTCAGGTCAATATCCATTGCAGTTGGTATAGATATGGTGACTCTGGCCTTGATACTGTTAATCTTCTGGTAAAATTGGGTAATGACAGATTGGGTAAGACGTTTCCCATAGGAGCAACGGGTCCAGGATAGGGCATGGGATATAATGCGGTCGACGACAGGTGGTGCTAAAGACTTGGAACGGATGGTGGTTAACTTCTCTTCAAGGATGGAATTGTAATGGTCGATCAGGTCCTGCGTCACCTTCGAGAGCCATGTCTGATTGAGGGATCTAATATTCGCGTCAACAGCTGGTTATTTCATTGCTAGACGAATGAAACTATCCAATTCACGGACCTTGTGCTTGAAAGTAAACGCAGGTTGACCTTGCTGCTGAAGTGTAAGGGTTAATAAGTGATGAATACACTGTAAAACTTGGAAGAACACCTTAAAAAGGGTTCTTCCGTCTTAAGGGTGGGGACTGGTTTGGCGTCGGTGGGCTGGTGGTCGTTTCTGCTCTTGGTTAGGTCGGTGGTAATCTCTGGGTGGGTAAGCTGAGTTATAGGTTGGTCGGCGATGGGGTGGAACATAACTGGTTAGGTTGGTAGGTGGTCGGCGATTGGTAGGTAATAGTGTCGGTGAAATACAGGGTCATTATAGGGTATTTGGAGTTGGTTTGGTGGGCGTGAGAAATGATGTAGAATAAAAGCTGGGTGGTATATTTTTTACAATTCCCAATTTATGATCTTTTTGGAAGAATTAGTAATTAGAAATACATATTGTATGAATAATTTATATCTTAACCCAATTTGAAACAGCTACAAAACATTAATATAACGTAATGAAATTCTTTGTGCTAGAAATATGATTAAAAAATCAATGTAGATGATACATCATAAATTTTGTTGAAATACATGAACTAGTAACCTGATTTTATTGACTAATCGTGTTACAGTGATATTATCTGTGTCAGTTGTTGTCGTTTAATTGATATCATATATCATGATAATTAAATAACAAATAGAAAATAAAAGTTTCCAAATGAATTAATTTTCTTGATGAAATATACAACATATAAATTGATATATACTTATATACAATGAGATTATATATGTGCAAGTTGTTTTGGGTCAATTCGATTATGCAGTCCGGATTCTCTCTGCCACTTTTTAGGCCACCCGATATATACAGTAAGAACATAATTATTGTTATAATAATGTTCATTATGAAATTTAGACAGATATAGTAATATCGATTTATTCAAGAACATTGAACAAATATCATTGTATTTAGGACAATATAGCTTACAGTATTAGAGTATACTGCTCTGTATGACTTATTAAAATTATTAAACTTAGGTTATGACCTAAATTATGTATATCATTTGAATTCTTTCCACTAGCAGCTGATAGAAATAAATTTTAGCTTACTACATCACTTATCACAATACAAATTCTCTACCTAACAAAATAATGATTCATGACAACTTATGGTGTAATGGTCATATATCTCTTAATGATGTTGTTGACGTTAAACCACATTGATAATCATCTTTTATACTCTCTTCTAGTTCTAGCATCGATTAATCTCTACTTTTACATGATACGGTCACTTGAACTAAATCCAGAATATGCAGTCTTCTTTTTACCGGTTTGAGGTTAACATATGGCTAGTAGATATTTCAATGACGTTCAAGTACCAATATATGAAATTGTATTCAACATTTATTAGTAAGTCGAAGGAAACTTGACTCAAACGCATCTTTTGTCCTTTCAATCCCCGAAGTCAAGAAATCCATTGGTGGATCTACTCGCTCCAAAAACAAATTCTTTTCTGGCGATTTATGATTCCCTGTTTAAAACCTACGTCACCATAAGATATTGTTTTGGAACTTTGTTGCAAAGTAACTGAGACACTGGGGAACTTGAAAGAACACTCGAACAAAGACAGTTGGAAATGGTTGAGCTGATTGTTGTTTCAATTGTGGGTGTGGTGGTTATCTTTGGTTCGGTGGGTTATATTGCATACGAAACTCCGTACCGTTCTTACATGGAAATAATATACACTACCTAATTTGAAATTTGAAATAGTAGTATATCGTTTTTTGAATAAAAATCCCTCACAGAGACTAATTCTCTAAACGATTGATGCTGTCTTCATGCAAATGAAGAATATTTACAAAACCTCTTAACAATCCCTCTAAGAAGTGTCCCATGTTTGTCAAGTAGATGCAAATCATGTCCCTTAATACCAAAAATTTAATTATTTTTTTAAAGTAACTGTATGAAGCGAAGCTATCTGATTCAGGAGCATCTATCATGTGAAAATCCGAATATAATATTATATATTTAATTTGTGTAAGAACAATATGCTTGAGAAACTAAGATGATTTACGAACTCTTTTTAATGGCCGAAATCAGATATCAAAGTATAGAAAATTATAGACAAGTCTGTTACCTTGAAGACCATTAACTAGACAATGTTACCCTTACCTTTATAGGAATTGAGTAACCAGAAGATGAGAAAACGAATTGCCAGGGAATGAAACAACGACATTTGCTTACTGTTCAATGATCAAGGACATTTTTATGGGTTCGAGTTGAATTATTTTAAGTATTGGTAATCTTGTGTAGGCTTACATGCACGTTTTATATAAAATGACGTGGTTTCTGTCCATGACAAGCCGAAATAAATATATTTTGAAATTTTATTACTCTAGATATAAAGTTGAAATTAATAAAATCTGGTACAGAAAATATAAATTTAGCGCAATTAGTCAGCAACATTCAGTTCAGCATAGAATTTATTCGACATTTCAACAAAATATAAATATGGCTTCTAAATTGATATTTCAATTATTTCAATATAACCCAAAACTCTTTGAAAATTAACGAACCATTCTGTCAGCATTTCACTTGTTCACCACTTGATGACGTTGGTTCGAAAAATGGAAAAGTCTGCAACAAAAGACAGTTAATCGTATTTTCAATCATATATTCAATACTTGATAGTGAGTTTTGGGTTAGATAGTTAGATGAATAATTCATTGAATCATAGAGTGTTTTAATCGGGACTTTTACATTTGGCCAATATTCAGGGGAAAACGGTTTTCAGAGTGTGCGGTCTTCAGGGTTTTCACTGTATAGGTAAACGATAAATATTCACTAAGACTACACGAATCGTTCTTAATGACTGACCTATAAAAATAGAACAGTAACGTATGTAAACTTCTTAATGACTGACATAAAGAAATAGAACAGTAACGTATGTAAACTTCTTAATGACCGACCTTTACAAATAGAACAGTAACGCATGTAAACTTCTTAATGACTGACCTATACAAATAGAACAGTAACGTATGTAAACTTTTTAATAACTGACCTATACAAATAGAACAGTAACGTATGTAAACTTCTAAATGACTGACCTATACAAATAGAACAGTAACGTCTGTAAATAAATGCTTACCCATACAAATAGAACAGTAACGACTGTGCACTTGTACGAATATACACTAACTTGTGCATCACTTACCTACACAAATAGAACAGTAACACTAGTTCGTATCTTATCTATACATTAAACGTAGAAACGTTTGTTAACATATACATAATTAATAACAAAATACATTTTGACCTAACTTACCTGTACATGTATGGTGGTAACCTCTGTAAAACTATGCACATTAAAATGAACAAGATTCAGCAGATTTAATGCCCAACCAGAGCTTTCGTACCAATGGTTAAATTATTGACATTTTTCTTATTTGTATATTTTTATATAAGGAGCAACGTTTCATATATATAAAACAGTATAGGTGTAAGTTTAGAACGACTGACTTTTAATGAATTAATTTGCAAAGCATTTAAGAATAAATAAAAGATATAGTAAGATACAATTCGATACAAAAAAAAAAACAGACACAAAATAAATATCAAACAATGTATTTCATAAGGCATTAAAATGCTTACGCCATGAAATAACCAAAACAGCAAGTCTTCCACAATGCAAACATGCCATTGAACGTTTCTCTCATTATATATGTATAGACTTCATTCACAAAAATATCTCTTAGTTCAGGAATCATCTGAATATTTAACTCAACCATTTAAAAAAAAAATATTACGAAAACAATATAGCTCCTAACTAATCTCGAAAACTGACAAAATGCTTAGTCGAAAATTAATGCTATGTAATCATATCACAGCACGTTTATCTCCTCTATATAAATTCACATAATTATCTCTCTACATTTATACTGTATCATTCAGTCAAAATGGTGGTAAATTCTAGTTTGATGTTGGCATTGGTTTTGATGTATGTTGGTTCTTTGGCAATGGCCAGGTCAGGTAATTTTTAAAACTTTATATTTAGTATAGGATGAAGTAGGAACCAGTTTTGTAATAACGTCCAGTTTTGTATTAGCTCACCACTTTTGTAATAAAATCAACCGCTTTTGTAATACTTACCAGTTTGTAATAACATGCGCCCATTTTTGTAATAAAATTAGGTCACCTCTTTTGTAATATCTTCAAGGGTCACAACTTTTGTAGTAAAGCTTCCCCACGTTTGTAACAGCCAAGTTTATTACAAAAGTTGGTAACCAATAGACGTTTATTACAAAAGTGGTCAGGCTTCATGTCAGCCTTGAAATTAGGAATAATAAGCAGCATCCAACGGGAATGCAGTCATATAGGCACATATTTTTTAAGAACACCTCATTTAGACACGGTATTTTAGGCACACTTCTTTTAGGCACACGGTCAGATAGGCACATGCCATTTAGACACAGCATTATTTAGGCACATTGATTTAGGGACATCTTCTATTAGGCACATATTCAATTAGGCACATTCATTATTTGGCACACTTTCATTCAGGCACAGGGATTTAGGCACACCTTCAATTAGGCACATATTCATTGAGAGAAAGCAAGGGATAGGTTGGTATCACTTTGACATATTCAAATTGTATGAAGTAAATGATTTTCCATGTGAGAGGATGCTACCTTTAGAATGGTTTGGTGCCTTCGACACTTGCTTCATTTTCATAAAAAAAACCTATGGCAGTTCCTCAACCCCCCAAAGCCCAACAAATGTCCGATATCAGTTTCATCATTGAACTTAGCGTTTAGATACACTCTTTCCTGAAGTTCGAAAAGTTCCATTTGTTTCTTTGGTGGAGCACTATCAACGTCAGCGTGGAATGGTTTTGCGAATATCGCAAAATATTTTTCGTGCAATTTGAAGTCCTGAAATCGGGTGTTGAAGTCGTCCAACAAACTTTGTATCTGCTCACAAAAGTAATCCACTTTGTCTGGAATCATGCCTATGGAACGGAGTGTTTCGAAATGAGCGAGATTTCCACCTCGAATCTGAGTAATCAGTCTCAATTTGGTCTGAAAAACGTTCACGTGTGCATACAACTCGTTTTTATTGAAACACATAATATAGTTACATGTACTTTACTTATCTAAATTTATATTTTAGAATGTGATTACAAGTATACAAATAAAACATCTGTGTATTCTGGTCCAATTGATGGTAAACCAGTATCTGGACAGGCGGAATGTGATGACTTGTGTAATGCCGATACCAGATGTAGCGCTACATATCTCTATGTCAAAATCATGTATTGTTATCTTTATCCAACACCACTCATATTCATGTCAACTTCATTGTAGGTCATTTTCCGCTTGCTTCGAGACGAAATACCAGATATATTTTTATTTGGACCAATGAAAACTCACCTAGTATTTCGTCTCGAAGCAAGCGGAAAATGACCTACAATGAAGTTGTCCGGACCATGTTTGCTTCGCTTGGAACTCAAAAACGGTAATTACTCCGTCGTAAACCAGTCTATCATTCAAAATCTGCCTAAATTTATTTTTTTATTATTTACCTAAATATTTAGGTTAGACCAAAGACTTGGCCTTTTTCGAGGCGAAGAAAAGCGCCGAATTTCTATTTTGACCCCAAAATTAGTGTCCTCCCTTCTCATTTTTCTTATTACCGTATAACAATATTTTTAAAAAATGAAACTACGAGCCCCTGTGGTTATAGGCAGTTCCCAGTCTGTCTTGGAGGTTTTATTTGGAACGATTCTTATTATTTCGATCGAGTTTTACCAATGGGTATTAGGTCCAGTGCGCTTATATATCAAATAATAACTTCGTCAGTTAGATACATGTTTGGACTAGGGGTTTTTCAGGTTGTCAATTATTTAGATTACGTTGGCGGAGCCGAAACCAATAGGGCGTTTGAGGCTAATCGAGCTTTAGGAGATTTGTTAAAGGGGACCAGTCTTCATTTTTATTGGTTGATTTGGGTCTTAAAAATATATTTAAGTATCCTTCAGAAGCACTAGAAATGCATGAAAATTGCGTATTTCCTTCAAATATACCTTAAATTAGACATTTCACCTATTTCTATACATGTAGATGACTTTTCTATATATTGCATAGAAATGTCCCACTACTGTGTCTTCCATTTCTTCGATTACAGACACAGTAGTGTATGGTCCCTCTTAAACCCTTGGCGCAAGATTTGTCGTCATTTGATGACAAAAAAGTAAGCTCCTTTATTTCCTATTAAACTAGCCCCCAAACGCAATGTAGATAGCTCAACCAATGGCTATACATATAATAAACTAATTCCGATTGAAAAAAGGGTAAAACCTTACCGTCTAATTATGTGATTAGCAAAAATCCGACGACTACTGATATTTTTACATTTTTAAAATATGAATGGCGACCTTCAATGAAGTGCGCATGTCATACAGGAAATACGTCACGTTCCATATATGGTGATGCTGTCCTTAAAAGGCAATGGGAGTTGTAGAATTCGTAGTAAAGAATCCTTATAAGGAACCAAGTGGGCGGGACTTAGACGAGACGAGATCTCGCGATAAACAGCAATGGAGTCGTGCATCAGGAAATATAACGCTTAAAAACTTCAAATCCAATTACTATGAAGAGATAGTGGGCAGTACAGTAGCTAGTTTTTTTAGTTCATACTATACTATTTAGAGTAGCAGTATTCATTTGTACTTAAATTGTCATGGTATATGCTGGGAATCAGGTATTAGAAGCCTGTATTTTTTGCGCGTACACTCGTATAGTGTACCAATCGTAACTTCCACGGGAGTAAAGGAGTGGAAGTTACGATATAGTAACTATATATTGCATAGTATCGCTAATGTGTAGTAGGGCATTATAACTTTCAAATGCTAATAATTATGGATGCACATGGATTTGAAGGCTCAAATTTCAATGGTGAGTTGTGATAACCAGTACTAAATTGCTGAGCTAAAAAATCCCCGTTTCTGAGACTTATCCAAATGGCCCGCGAAAATGAAGCCTGTGCCTCTTTAAGGTCATACCAAATTTCATTTGATTCCATCAAAAAATCTAGATTTTAGAGCATTTACAAGCAATTGATGTTGACTTACTGTATAGAGGTTAAAGGGCGGTAACTCCTAAACTTAAATCAGAAGTAAACTAATCTTTCTCAAACCTTTCGATTTAGGTCCATTTTAATTTTCATCAAAATCAGTTGAAAACTAAGAGAGTATATTCAAGATTTTGGGGCAAAGGCAATAACTCTGCTTCTAACGTTCGAAAAAGGCTCAAGTTCGAACTTGATCTTCGTTTTATGAATACATATACACATACTGAATTTCGTTTGATTCCATCAAAAAATCCAGTTTATAGAGCGTTTACGAGCACATGTTGTCGGACGGACAATATACGTCCACTAAGAGAGATGTGAGCGTATAAAAAGCTATCTGCGCCCCTAGTTATATGATGAAAGGGATCGGTTGGGACGTTTTATGCACGTTTGGGCGAGTTGGTATCACTATTTTGAACCGATGGCTGGATTATGCGGCCAGCTTAACATCTTGAATCGACGGCTAAGTGAAAGTTGGTCAAATTGACTTCAGGATTCAATAATATGCTGAGGTAAGATGATTTAAGTTAAAGTTTAATCAAATCAGAATTTCATACAAAACATAATGCAATAATAATAATTAACATAAAAGAAGTTTATACAAAACAATATAATATAGGAATTATAATAACATAAATATCATTTCATTTATCTTAGGTGTTTAATGTGGAGGGTTTGTATACTCATTGAACCAATACACCCTGAAGAGAAATTATTTATAACTTTATTTGCTTATTTCATTTTTATATAAAGTAGGCCGAGATGGTGAAGATGACCTCACACTAAATATCAGAAAGAGAGATAAAGAGATATCAATCTAAGAGAATTAGAAATCAACTATAAAACATACTTTGATCTGGGTGATATATGATAGCAGGAGAAATGTCAATCAACACAAAAAAAAAAGAAAGAAAATCAGTCGAGTCGTTACAATGTAGAATTATTATGTGTATTAAATATGAAATGTTATTGTTACGTGGTGTTTTTTTTATAATTTAGGTTGAATGTGTGTCCTTGTATGTGTGTCAATTTGCCTTTTGTAAAGGTATAGGGTTTCACTCAATTGTGATGTCTTTTTATATGACTTGTTAAATGACTTTTTTGTCTAAATGACTTACTACAAACATCACAAGTATAGGGTTTCTCTCCAGTGTGTGTCCTTGTATGTCTTGTCAAGTCACTTTTTGTCTTAAATGACTTGTTACAAACTTCACAAATATAGGGTTTCTCTCCAGTGTGTGTCCTTGTATGTCCTGTTAAATGACTTTTTTGTCTAAATGACTTACTACAAACTTCACAAGTATAGGGTTTCTCTCCAGTGTGCGTCCTTGTATGTGACGTCAATTCACTTTTTGTCTTAAATGACTTGTCACAAACTTCACAAATATAGGGTTTCTCTCCAGTGTGTGTTCTTGTATGTACAGTCAATTTACTTTTTGTCACAAATGACTTACTACAAACTCCACAAGTATAGGGTTTTTCTCCAGTGTGTGTCCTCGTATGTACTGTCAATTCACCTTTTGTCTTAAATGACTTACTACAAACATTACATATATAGGGTTTCTCTCCAGTGTGTTTCCTTGTTATATGTGCTGCCAAATTACTTTTTACACTACATGCATAGCCACAAACTTCACAAGTATAGGGTTTCTCTCCAGTGTGTGTCCTTGTATGTCTTGTCAATTCACTTTTTGTCTTAAATGACTTACTACAAACTTCACAAGTATAGAGTTTATTTACTGGTTCTTTACTTGTGTTATCATTGTTGTTTCCACCAGGATTTGAAGAAGATAATAATGACTGACATGTATGAAATTCCCGAAGACATGTTTCTTTCCTTACTGGATTTGTCAACTTGTGAACTTGGTACTGAAGATTTCCAATGCAATTTTGTAAGGAACTGGAGTTGAGAATTATACCTTTTTCATTGTGAAAATTTGCACATCCAAAGGCAACATGTCTTCCTTGATATACTGTCAGTCTAAGAGAGATAACTCTTGTTAACACTAGTTGTATCTTCATTTCATACTGAAAAAGAAATTAATAATATTACTATCCTTATTTAAACCAATGGTTTAAGTGATTTTCAATAATTTCTTGTGGTTTGAATGGATAATACTTAGTATTATAGAATGATTGGATCATACAAGGATTGTGTTGTATAGTTTTAGTAATACTTTATACCTGAAATAAAAATCTCAATGATATGTTAGTCTGGTACATTTCCCTGTTACTTATTCATGTTATATCTTTTATCATATCTTGTCATGTTACTGTGGCAATCAGATTTTTTTTTATATTTTTCAGATTCTCTAGATTGTGGATTATTGAATAAAAATATTTTTAATGGTTTAACTAACTGAACAAACAATATTGTCTCATTAGAGAAAATATCTACTTTCTTGCCACATTGAATTTTTTTAACTCATTTCACAAAATATGATTGTTCATTGCATGACATTAGTCTTAAAATGCTTTTGGGTCAAAAATGCCTGTCAATTCTGTTGTAACATACAGTAAAATTGATATTTCACCTTCTTGGCTTAGTTTAAATGCAGGAATTTTTGGTTGAAATGACAGAAATCTAAACTATGTTCTAAATGAGGTGTCAAATGTGAAATTAAATTTTAATAAACTACTTCAGCAACTTTTTAATTTAGTTCATTTTTAATAAACAAAAAGAGTTTTGTAGAGAAACTTTCAATTTCACCTAGATAAGATTGATATGTTTACTACATCATTTGACAATGAGGCTTGAGAAAATATGTTGTGTGTTCGCGTAGTAGCCTGTAACAGAACATCTATATTTTGGGCTTATCATTTGACTATTTTTACCATATATTGCTACTTGGTAGTCTGCTACACCAAATCACATCATACATACCCTCAAGCTAGTAGGACGCAAATTATGGCTCTCTAGAAAATGATGTGAAAAACCTGTGTCAACTGCTCTTAATGTGTTGGATGTTATTTTAACTGTTGATAACTGATGTTCCCTTGGACCAGTTTCATTTTGTGTTTGGATTTAACTGTTTAAAAGGTATTTTATGTATAAAACTTTTGTTAAATTGTTAAAGTGAAATAGGGAATCATGGCTGATAGTGGTTCTATTTATAGTATAGAGAGTAACCCTACTGAGACTGACAATCTTGACAATGGTATACTAAACTCACTCTCTACTGACAGTTACAATTCTAGAAAAATTCGATATTCAAAACGAATCTCAAACTATAAACTTAATAGAACATTATCAGTGAATAAATTACTACATGCATCTTTTCGTGAGGACAATATTACGATAGAAGAAACTAGAGGTGGATTTGTTCTTAAATTGAACACTGGTCAGTATGCTGAATTTAAAACTGCCTGCCACAAATTTTACGAAAACCAACCAAAATCAGCAAATATTGAAATAAACAAGAAATTTGATGAAGCTGATATGTGCGAAGCGGATTCAATAAAGTTTCGAAATTTAGATACGACTTTTACTATCAACCTATACCACACAACATCGAAAGTTTTAGTGAATGGTAAAAACAGTGCTCGATTTATTGAAGAACATTTACCTATTATATTTAAAGAAATAGACCCGACCAAAGCCCAAAACCTCAACAAACTAATTCAGGAATCTGCAACTGCACAGAATAAGAATAGATCAAGTGTCAAAAATACCCAAAATACCAGTACTCCATGTCCTGAGGAGACAGACGAAAATAGTTTCGAACTAATGCTTGAACTATCAAACGATAGCCCCCCACCACAGAACCTCGAATTATCTGACGTCACCTCGTTTAGTACTGTCAATTCAGATACATCACTAGATGGTTTAGACACACCAACGATCAAAAAGAAGAAAAAAATATCAAAGCTTGCCACAAAATTAAAAGCTAAGCTAACAAAAACAAAAGTGCTTGATAAAGACCCAGTGCCCAGTACAGAATGTGTGTATCTAAAAACAAACATACAGATTTTAGAAAATCAAGTACTTTTACAACAACAACATCTTGATAAAAACTGTGAGGACACTAAAATGCTTAAACAATTGTTGGAAGATGCCAGCTCAAAAAGACGGGAGTGTGAGCTAACCTTGACAAACCAAACACATCGTTTTCAAGAATTACAATTAAAATACAAGCGCTTGGAAGCTACTACAGAAGATCAAGCCATCAAAATAGCCAAACTGACAAAAGAAAACGAGACAATTACAAAACTAAACGCAGAATGTGAAACAAAGAACTCTAATATCAGTGCAGAACTTGTGGGACAAACAAGTGTTATGGAAAACTTGCTGTCTCAGTTAGATGCATTCCAAAATCTAATTGATCAACAGCAAAATCAGATATGTGAATTGAAACTGAAACTCCGAAACCAAGATGAAGGACCCATCGATCCAAAGCCCTCACCGAAAGCCAAAAGAGAATACAACCAAAACACATACCAACGTAATGCCCATATTAGGGCACAGACAGCTACAGTGTTGAGTGACAAACCCATTGCTATTATAGGCTCGTCTATACTAAAAGGCCTGAGTCCAAACCGACTGGATTACAAGAAAACCACTGACATTCGGACAATAAGAGGAGTCCAAGTTCGGGACATTATAACATTTGTGTCAAAATGCCAAAAATCTGATAAACCCATAACCATTGTATTTTTAGTAGGATCAAATGATGCAGGTGGTAAAGCCTTACAAGATTCTAAAAGGGATTATATTGAACTTATTGATGCCACAAAAGCAGTATATAGAAATTCAACAATCAAGTTTCTAGAACTTTTACCTCGACAACATACCAGAGACAAAATTAGATCACTTAACTCTATTCTGAAATCAATATGTATGGAATATAATTGTGAGTGGATTCCAACAAATCATGTCTTTACAGGAATCTCAGGTGAAATCAAACAGTATCTTTTTGGAGACGGAATACATCTCAACCTTAAAGGTACTGCCCAATTAGCCAGATTAATAAAGGTAAATCTTGGAATGTCCACTCGCAATCAACCCTTAAACAAGTCATTCCAACAACCAAGGCATTTTTTCCCACCAGACATCCACCTCCAGTACTGTACCCTACGACCCTGCATTCCAGTCTTCAAATGAACGGTAGAAAACCTTACTCTTTAACCCATAAATCACCATACCCCTCATACTATAATTCCACCTCTTCAATGAACTGTGGAAAACCATACCATCAACCCCATAAATCACCCTATCCCCTAGTTAACCCCTATTACACTCCCAGATTCCCAATGACCCATAGAAATCCTTACTAATCAAGAAGCTGTATGACTGGTTTATACCCCTTAATTTTATTATGTCAACAACACTGTCTATATTGTTTATGTTACTTTAATTAATCCCTCATCTGTTAATTTTAAATATTTGCTTTTGTTAATTAAATTATCTTTGACATCATTTTATTAGAGCATGTTGATATAGGTTTATTTCACATCATTGTTACATCTTTATATAATAAGTATTTATGGATTTAAAAATAGGGTTTTGGAACATTAATGGTTTACCAACCAAATTTTCTAATAACAAGTCAGATCTCTATAATGTTATTCAGCATTTAGATATTATTTGTTTCATAGAAACCTGGGTATCAAGGGAGGAGTCGACATCAAATTTATATGTTGATGCTCTCCCTGGGTATACAGGTCAATTTTTTTATAGAAAAGTCAATGGTTCTGATATAAATGTAAGAGGAGGCTCCGCAGTATTTTACAAAAATACATTAAAGAATGGCATTGAAATCATTAAAGATTGCGATGGGGATATTGTTTGGCTAAAACTTAAAAAATCTATTTTCAAATTTCAATATGATTTATATCTAGCTATAGTTTATATTCCACCTGTAAATTCCACTATTTGGCGATCAAAAATTAATAACCCATATGACATTTTAGAAAAAAGTATATCAAAATACAGTAAATTAGGTAATGTACTGATTGGAGGAGATTTCAATGCCAGAACAAATACTCTTAATGATATTTTAACTCCTGAATCCCCTTCAACTCCATTTGACAAGCCCTTTCCTCAATTACTGCACTCAATACCAGATAATTCATTATTATCTTTTAGAAACAATAAAGATACAAAAAAGTGCAGTGGCTGGGGGAAGGATCTTGTCCAATTGTGTCTGAATTCGAATGTTTGTATTTTGAACGGTAGATGTATAGGTGATATGTTAGGGGAGAAAACATGTTTTAATAGGAAGGGGTCTAGCATAGTGGATTATGTTATAACCAATCTCTCGCATTTTCAACAAATACGTCATTTAAAAGTATCACCTTTAAGCCATCTATCTGATCATTGCCTAACGACATGTTCTGTATTAACAGATCCCGATATATCAAGCTACCCGAGTAAATCTCACAATAATAATAAAATATCAGCCAATGATGTAGAGCCACACGTCGATCAGAAAAGTAACAAATCTGCATGGACCAAATTCATTTGGAAACCTGAATCAAGCAATATTTTTCACACCCAGCTTAGAAAAAACAATGTTTTACTAAATAACTTTCTCATGTCCACCTTCAGTAATGAACCACAACAAGTAGAAGCAGCAGCCACAAATATCACTGAAATTCTTATAAATACCTCTAAAGTCTGTCTTAAACCAATTAAAATAAGTAATAAGTGTAAAAAGAAAAATAAATGGTTTGACAAAGACTGCTCTCGTTTAAAGAGAGATCTATTAGACTCTCTCCGAAAGTTCAATCAAAATCAAAATAATTTTCACCTAAGAACTATCTATCACAGAAGAAATAAAGATAGTGGACCACGGCCATATACGCCTAACGAAAAAGTCGAAAAAGGAAAAAATTTAATCAGGAGAAAACTAAACTTTCTCAAACCTTTCGATTTAGGTCAAATAACATCCATTTTAAGTTTCATCAAAATCGGTTGAAAACTAAGAGAGTAATAGCATATTTAAGATTTGGGGCAAGGGCAATAACTCTGCTTGTAACGATCGAAAATAGCTCAAATTCGAACTTGATCTTTGTTTTCTGAATATATATACACATATCAAATTTCATTTGATTCCGTCAAAAACTCTAGTTTTTAGAGCGTTTACAAGGAAATGTTGATGGACGGACCGACAGATTTGGGGCAAGGGCAATAACTCTGCTTCTAACGATCGAAAATAGCTCAAATTCGAACTTGATCTTCGTTTTCTGAATATGTATACACATATCAAATTTCATTTGATTCCGTCAAAAACTCTAGTTTTTAGAGCGTTTACGAGCAAATGTTGACGGACGGACCGACGGACGGACCGACCGACCGACGGACGGACAGGGGTGACTACAATATACGTCCTCATAGAGAGATGAGGGCGTATAAAAAAGGAATATAAGAAATTAATTCGATATAAAAGCAGACAAAGTAAAAATGAAATTCTTCAAAAGCTAGATGAACTGAGCTCTAACAACCCAAAAGAGTACTGGAGACTTGTCAATTCTCTCACGCAAAATGACGATAAGACAATGGAAAACTCGATTCCGTTAGACGAATGGAAGGATCATTTTACATCCCTTCTCTCCGATAATAGCTCAAGTTCCACATCAATAGAAAAAGAAAATTTTATTCAAACAAAAATTCAAAAAATTTACAATTTTGCTGAAATAAACAGTGAAATAAATAGCGAAATAACCTCTACAGAAGTAAGAAAAGCATTCAAAATATTAAAAAGAAACAAATCAACAGGCCCAGATATGATTTCAAATGAAATGTTAATTTCTTCTTTAGATATAATGATTGATCATTTTTTAAAATTATTTAATCTCATTCTGTCATCAGGTATTTTTCCTCAAATCTGGTCACCATCCTTCCTAGTTCCAATTCATAACATAGCTTGCCAGGCAAGGTAATATACGCCCACTGGGCCACTGGCTTTGACTTTAAACAAATATATTTGACAGTTACAACAAAAGTGATTGAGAACATTCACATCAAGTTTCTTCAAAATCTGTCCAGTATTGTCCTATAGTGTTTATGAGCTAAAAATTGAACATGTTTTCAAGAACAAGAGCAATAATTCATAGTAAATATTTTTTTATTTTGCTGATTTTCAATAGGGCTCATCCTTGGGTGGTAATAAACATTTTCAGTATGTTTCATCAAAATCCGTTACGAATTGTGACCTGTATAGTGGTTACGAGCCAAAAATCAAACGCGTTTTCAACAAAATCCGTTACGAATTGTGACCTGTATAGGGTTTACGAGCCAAAAATCAAACGCGTTTTCAACAACATTAATAATTCATGGTAAATATTTTTCGATTTTGCTGATTTTCAATAGGGTTCATCCTGGAGTGCCAATAAACATTACCAGCAAGTTTCATCAAAATCTGTTAAGAAATGTGACCTGTAGAGTGTTTACAAGCAAAAAATCGAACACGTTTTCAAGAACAAGGGCAATAATTCATGGTAAATACTTTTCAATTTTGTTGATTTTCAATAGGGTTCATCCTTGAGTGGTAATAAACATTATCAGTAAGTTTAGTCAAAATCTGTAACAAATTGTGGCCAAAAATCGAACAAGGGCAATAATTCATAGTAAATATTTTTTAATTTTGCTGATTTTTAATAGGGTCCATCCTTGAGTGGTTATAAACATCATCAGTAAGTTTCGTCAAAATCTGTTACGAATTGTGACCTGTATAGTGTTTACGAGCCAAAAATCTAAGCATTTTCAAGGACAATAATTCATAGAAAATATTTTACAAGCAAAAAATCGAACACGTTTTCAAGAACAAGGGCAATAATTCATGGTAAATATTTTTCAATTTTGTTGATTTTCTATAGGGTTCATCCTTGGGTGGTAATAAACATTATCAGCAAGTTTCATCAAAATCCGTCAAGAATTGTGACCTGTAGAGTGTTTACAAGCCAAAAATCAAACGCGTTTTTTAGAACAATGGCAATATTTCATAGTAAATATTTTCCAATTTTGCTGATTTTCAATAGGGTTCATCCTTGGGTGATAATGAACATTACCATTAAGTTTCATCAAAATCTGTCAAAAATTGTGACCTGTAGAGTGTTAACGAGCTCAAAATCGAGCGCGTTTTTAAGAACAAGGGCAATATAATTCATAGTACATATTTTCCGATTTTGCTGATTTTCAATAGGGTTCATCCTTGGGCGGTAATAAACATTACCATTAAGTTTCGTCAAAATCCGTCAAGAATTGTGACCTGTAGAGTGATTACGAGCCAAAAATCGAACGCGTTTTTAAGAACAAGGGCAATAATTCATAGTAAATATTTTCCGATTTTGCTGATTTTCAATAGGGTTCATCCTTGGGCGGAAATAAACATTACCATAAAGTTTCGTCAAAATCCGTCAAGAATTGTGACCTGTAGAGTGTTTACGAGCCAAAAATCGAACGCGTTTTTAAGAACAAGGGCAATAATTCATAGTAAATATTTTCCGATTTTGCTGATTTTCAATATGGTTCATCCTTGGGCGGAAATAAACATTACCATACAGTTTCGTCAAAATCCGTCAAGAATTGTGACCTGTAGAGTGTTTACGAGCAATTGTGGACGGACGGACCGACGGACGGACGGACCGACGGACGGACGGACGGACATGGGTGACGACAATATACGCCCCCCATTTCATGTGGGCGTATAAAAAAAGGTTCAACAACAGATCCTAACAATTTTCGTGGTATAGCACTTGGTAGCTGTCTATCTAAAGTATTTTTATCCATAATTAATGATAGACTCACGCAACATTTAGAATCTAATAATCTTCTAGATGATGCTCAGTTCGGATTTAGAAAAAATCGTAGAACAGTAGACAATATTTTTATTTTAAAAACAATAATGAACAAGTTCAAATGTAGAAAGGATGCATTATATATATTTTTTGTAGATTTCTCAAAAGCATTTGATACCATATGGAGAACGGGTATGTTCTATAAATTACTAAAAAATAACATAAATGGTAATATTCTAAGATTAATAACCTCAATTTATACTTCAACGACATATAAAGTCAAAACTGCTTCGGGCATCACCGACAGCATTCAATCGACATATGGAGTCAAACAGGGTTGTGTTTTAAGTCCAACTCTTTTTAACATTTATATGAATGATCTTCAAACATATTTTAAACATTTAAGTTCAACTGCCCCATACCTCGATGGTAAGCCTTTGACACATCTACTTTTTGCCGACGATTTAGTCATATTTTCACGCTCATCAAAAGGTCTTCAAAATTCAATGGACAGTTTACATAGGTTTTGTAGGCATTGGAAATTAAATCTCAATATCTCAAAATCAAAAATTATGATAATTAATCCCCATATAAAAAGAACTTCTTTCAACTTTCTTTTCCATAATGAAAAAATACAAATTGTTTCCTCATACACATACTTAGGTATATGTTTTACAGACAACTCTTCATTTAAATGTGCAATGTCTGAACTAAGGAAAAAGGCAAATCGTGCATGGTATAGCGCTAAACATAAATTGTGTACAGCTGACAATATTCCAACCAGTGTCCTTATCAAAATATATCACTGTATCGTCAAACAAATCGCCCTGTATTCATCCGATGTTTGGGGTTTGCAAATCTTGAATAGTAAAAAGAGATTCTTTGATCGCTGGGATATTTTAGATCACAACAAGCTTACAATTAGAACAGCCAAATCCATTCTTGGTTTGTCAAAGAAAGCCTCAAACATGGGATGTATATCGGAATTATCAATGTTTCCTATACAATGGGCCGAATTTATAAAAGTTAGCTTTTGCTTTTAAGCTATAGCTTTAAGGAGAAGCTTTTGCTCATGAAGAAAAAGCAAAAGTGAAAGCTTTTGCTAAAAACAGTATAAATAACCTTTTGCTTCACCTATTAGATAATTCTTACAAGTTTTAAGCAATTCCTTATGACCTACTTAAGTATCATTACAAAAAACAGTTGTCTGACATTTGTCTGGTCATCACTAGTGCACTGCACTTGTTAGAGTTAACAGTTAGAATCATGGATACTTTGAATGAATTTGAAGAACATTTGGGAAACTCTGAATAGCTAAATTCAATAATGATCTCTGTTATCAAAGACTTTCCAATCCTATTTGAAAAAAGTAAATTACCCAGCAGTAAGGAAATGAAAGTTAGAGCACTTCAACAGGCCAGGAAGATTATCACCACTAATGCCGGAAAGAACTTGGATGCTTGGACGTTGAACGAAGCAAAGTTTTTACGGTTGACAAATTCATCTCCAAGTTGTCCCCCAGGTTTATCAATCCGAACGTGCGTACAGTCTATGGCCCCGAATGTATATAGAAAACCATGTGTCTCAACCCAGCGTTGTTTTGCTCTTAGTGCATCTTGAGCACTCACTGAAAATTTTATCCTGTTTTTACATTCAGCGGCTATGTGGTTCACAGAATAAGCATCACATTTTGAGACGGATGGTTGTGTAATCCCCTAATCCTTCCTTTGTAAACTTTTTGTTCCCTGAGATGCATAAACATCTTGAAAATGTCCAATTAGCAAAGGGTTAAGCTACTATTTAGGAGCTTACAAAACACCTAGTAATTGCTTGTAATATTAAGGCAGAGACTAGCTTTATAAATACAAAATTGAAGATTTTACTTAATAGTTCAGCAAAGTCTAACAAGATGGCGTTTGAGCTATTTCTTGCTAGAAAATGCTTTTTCTAACGAGCACTAGCTTTATATTATTTATACGGATTTCACAAAAAGCTAAGAAAAAGCTAAAGCTAACTTTTATAAATTCGGCCCAATGTGATATATACCAAAGAATGCTATTATATTATAAAAGATTACTCAACGTTCAAAATTTACAATCTAATTCTATTCTATTAGCAGCTTTTAACGATGATATCAACAGGGCTGACACAGACCCTAAATTCTCCTGGACACATGCTGTCAACAATCTAATAAATCATTTAAATCTTGACCATAACAACCTTTCTCCACATGTTATCAAAACCTCAATTCACAGTAAATTTGATTCAATATATCAACATCAACTTAATTGTAATAGTAAATTAAAAACGTATGCATTAGTAAAACCTTCAATTTTAACTCCTGCCAATTATTTACACATTGTAAAAAGTCCTAAACATAAATTAGCCTTGACGTCTTTAAGATTGAGTGCCCATCAGTTGGAAATAGAGAGAGGACGTTATACTAATATCCCTGTGCTAGATAGAATATGTAGATTTTGTAGTCTCGGTCAAATTGAAGATGAGAAACATTTTCTGGTTTCCTGTCCTCG
Organism: Lottia scabra; assembly: GCA_029955415.1. Classification (NCBI taxonomy): domain Eukaryota; kingdom Metazoa; phylum Mollusca; class Gastropoda; family Lottiidae; genus Lottia; species Lottia scabra. The sequence continues at coordinate 744,318 of JARJEI010000038.1, forward strand.
ATATCAATCTTTGCGTCAAACACATTTAATTCCTGTCTTTATAATACACGAAAACCTTCACTACTCATTTCAAACCTTATTTGATCCACCAGCCGAGATTGCAAAATCTATATGTACCTTCGTTGTTGAGGCTATGGAACTCAGAAAAATGCTTGTAAAACACTGAGTGTCAGCATATTGAAGATTGTTTTATATTAACACTCTATGTATATATTTTGAATTTGTTAGTTTCATATTAGATATTTACACCAATTATAGGTCCTAGTCAATCATTGTCTCATATAAAATTTAGTATATTTAGTTTTCTTTTTCTCCTTGTATTATATATTATTATATCATCTTCTTATTATAATATTACATATATACAGTACGTCAGTTTTAGGTTTTCGTTTCAATCTTTGTCATTAGTATTGTTTTTCATTTTTCACGTTGTTGTTTTTTGTTGTTTTTTTTTTGTTTTTTTTGTTGTTGTTGTTTCTTTTTGTATTGATTTGTTATGTATGTATATTGTATGCTGTCCTTTATGGTACGTAATGATACAATAAAATATCTATCTATCTATCTATCTATCTATAGGACTCACTCCACTAAAAATTTTAATACAAATAATTGTATACAAATTTAGTCATATCTTTCAGATTGTGATTAAAATAAAATATTTTTTAGAAGCAGAAGAATCAGTATGAAAACAGTCATTTCCTGTACATTACAGTGTTTACATCCAGCAGTGTTCTACTTTCAATTTGCTTAAATCAAAATTTTCTTGGTCATCATATTATTGAAATTTGAGAGAAGCATATTGGTCAGGCTTTCATGTGATTTCTGAAGTTATAAAAGATTGAATTTTGTGATTTAACATGGAAAGGAATGGCAAATAAATTAGTGGGCTGAGTCTATAAGGACTGAAAACAAATAACTGTTAAAGTTGAGTTTGTGTTTTGCGAGTCCATATAAGAGAGACCTCTCAGGTCTTAACGAATTGGCCTACCTTTATAAATTTATGTTTTTCAGAAATTTCGAAGAATTTTCTTCTCGATGGAATGTAAAAATTTCACAAGAATCTCCCAAAAGTACCGTCTTACGTCGAAACAAAATTTAATACACTCACAGGTCGACTTGAATCGCCATTTTTGTGTACTACCTTTTTCTATTTCTTCACAGAAGAGTTGAAAAATGTGGGCAGAGTTTACATGAATAAAGATAATGTGCTCCGCCTTTATGACGTAAAATGGCAGCCATCACTGATAAAATTTGCGCTTGGAAACTTTCGATCAAAATAAAAGGTATTAATCAGGGTTTGCAACCGGTACCAGTACCGCTACCGGTACCGCCGGTACTGACACCTCAGTACCGTTACCGGTACCGGGTTCGAGTACCGACGGTACCGGTACTGGAATTTGTGAAAACATAGAGGTTTATATGAACAAATTCCTCACATGGCACGTGCATTATTTCAGTCGCTTGACATATTCTCACCCTAACCTAACAATTTATGGTCATGGGCATGACTCATGGGACCATATGTGATCATTCGTCAGGCAGTAAGAAACTATTTTCTAGGAAACTGCTTCTCCGAAAATTGTCTCTTATGACCATATAAGGTATATTTAAACCCTGGGTTTTCAACTTGGGGGACATGTCCTAGACTGGGGACATTTGGACATTCTCCAGGGGACACAAACTGATCTATAGGTCTGAAAAAAAATGTTATACCGTGTATTATCTTGAAACACTAGTGTCCAATGCCTGCAATGACCACAATTTGAGTTTGTATTGAAATGAAAAATGCTGTGACTATATCATGCTTCGAAATTGCATGTTTTCTACGACTTCTGCGGACAATTCAGGGGACATGATCATTTCCATACGCATTTTTGGGGACATTTGAGAAAACCAGTTGAAAACCCAGGATTTAAACGATTGACTTTTTCCGGGAAAACGAGTCTCCCTGCTTATTGAACGAATACGCGCAATCATTTCAATCGTTCATCTCAGTTCTTCATCACAGTCTACACCGAATAACTGTAATGGTCCAGTCAACCAGCGTTGTGCTCGGCTTGTGCTCTGTTGGTCACAAAACTGAGATCAAGAATGGGTGACAACTTTATGGACGCACTGACAACTGAAAGCCTTTTACCAGAGAAATAAACGTCACGAAGAGCGAGCTAAGCCGGTAGCGCCAAACCCCAAAAGAGAAGGAACACCAAATGACTGCGAAATAGTTGAGATCGAATAAAGACTATCAGAATTGTTGACTCTCAGTTGCCATCCAACTGTTGGTGTTGTGTATAGGTGTTACATGTATATCTCAGTTTTTTAGTTCCTAATAAAGTAATATCTGATAGAAGTAGCAATAAAGGGAATATAGGGTTATACAGCAGTGAACAGTTATATAGTCCGGTTTGTCATACGTGATTTAGTCTCAAATTCATTGTACCAATGTAGTACCGGTATCGGTACCGGTACCGCCGGTACTTGCCTGGTACCGGTATCGGTACCGGTCACCTGGTACCGCCGGTACTCCTGCGAACCCTGGTATTAATTAAGCTAGGAGATCGTTCAATTTACATTTTTATTTAATATTTTATATTGAGCGGGTCAACGTCAGGCTGCCATGCTGTATCATTTCATTGCGGAAATTCAAATCCTTTATTAAGCCCCCCGTGTCGACCTGGGACTGCTTCAAATTTTGTTTCAGTCTTACACGGCACTTTTGAGAGTTTCTTGTGAAGTTTTTGTATTCCATCGATAAGAAAATTCTTCGAAATTTCCGAAAAACGTAAATTTATAAAGGTAGGCCAATTCGTTAAGACCTGAGAGTCGTTCAAACGCCGGGGATCAGGGTCTCCAGAGAATCACTATGGATTTTAATAGGACGGATCCCCAACTACTCTCTGACCACATTGAGATCTGAATTGAATTTTTTCTCTGATGTCACAAATATTCAAATTATGTTTTTCTATTGCATGCCATGTGTCTTAGAATGCCTTTGGGTCCATGAAAATATATGGTTTGAAAATTTTCATTATAAAATAAATACAGTTCCCTCCTAGAAATTTTTTTAATAGTTCTCATTTTCATCAACCCAAAGACAATCTAAGACTCTCAGAACTAATTTTGGTTTGATATTTCAATTCATGAAAAAATAATAGGCAAAATGCGATTCTAAGCCTATTGACCAGGCAAAATGCGATTCTAAGCCTATTGTGGTCAGAGAGTAATAGGTAGGAATAAATGTTTCATAAGGATAATTTGGTAGAAAAAGTGTCTGAAGTGAAGATGGTCATGACAGTCGTTAGCCACCTTTTTATATGTATACTACTATAGAGAGTCAACTATTGAAGACACAAGAGCCTGTGGTATCGTATCTGAGACTGAGTTACTACTAGTTGGGGATCCGTCCTATTAAAACCCATAGCGATTGTCAGGAGACCAGGGTCCCCGGCGTTTGAACGACTCTCAGGTCTTAACGAATTGGCCTACCTTTATAAATTTACGTTTTTCGGAAATTTCGAAGAATTTTCTTATCGATGGAATACAAAAACTTCACAAGAAACTCTCAAAAGAGCCGTCTTACGCCGATACAAAATTTGAAGCAGTCCCAGGTCGACTTGAATCGCCATTTTTTTTTTAACTGTTGGCGGATGTGGGCAGAGTTTACATGTTTAACCAGAGATAACTCGCTCACAACCTGTAAGCTCCGCCTTTATGGCAGCCATCACTGATAGAATTCTCGCTTGGAAACTTTCGATCAAAATAAAAGGTATTTATTGAGCTAGGAGATAATTTAATTTACATTTTTATTTAATAATTTATGAAAATCTATCGAGATGTGCCGATTTTCAAGGACACGGGGGCTTAAAAAAGGATTTGAATTTCCGCAATGAAATGATACAGCATGGCAGCCTGACGTTGACCCGCTCAACGGCAGGTTTTATCGGACTAAGTTACTACACGTGGTCTCAAAATTGTGACTAAACTAAAGTTTCTATGAATAACTCTACAGACACAACACAATTCTTGTTGTCAGTCAGAAAGTTATGAAATTAACAATTACTTACGTTTAAAAAGAAACGGTTAGATAAAACTCTCAACATTTTGAACTTTGAAAGACGATTTTACGAAATACAAATGTCGAAAACAATTTATTAACTTGTACTTCCGGTCTTGCGTAGTAATCTCACTTTCTTTTATAGGACAATTTGACCAAACATACAAACTTTTAGGACGAATCGACCAACCGTCTGTTCAATTGAAATATCTGATAGTAAGTAAATAAAAAGATAAATAAGTGTTTAGTATTAAATATGACTGTTAACTATTTAGTTTATTCAGACATGTTAATACTGTGTGTAGTGCCACCTATATTCAAGGGCACTTAATACATAATAATTATATAGTAAATAAAACTTAGTTGTCTCCCTTAGACCATTACAGTTATTACTACAACATCTCCTTTTTTATAATAAAATAATTGAATGAATGAATTATGAAACAAAACACTTTTAAAGTCCTTGAACACTTGTAAAAGTTACAACTTATAGATCATGAAAGTCTATGCGTATATCTAAATTCTGATTTGATTAAACTTTAACTTATATCATCTTGCTTCAGCATATTATTGAATCCTGAAGTCAATTTGACCACCTTTTCGCTTAGCCGTCGATTCAAGATGTCAAGCTGGCCGCACAGTCCCAGCCATCGATTCAAAATAGTGATATCAACTTGCCCAAACGTGCATTAAAGATCTCAACCGATCACTGTCATCATATAACTAGGGGCGCAGATAGCTTTTTATACGCTCACATCTCTCTGTGTGGACGTATATTGTCGGCACCCCTGTTTGTTAATTTATCATCCGTTGTATTCCAACATGCCGATGATACCACCCTTACTCTAAGCTCACCAAGCGCTATCTTGGCGGCCCTCAAAACCATTGATATATATTATAATGGCTCTGGTGCAAAAATCAATACCAGTAAATCGGAAGTACTTTTATGTGGTTCCGCAACATACGACGATACTCTTCAAGGCCTACCCCTCAAAGTTGTAGAACATTCTGTACAGATTTTGAAAATTTAAACTGGCTACCAAGAATTCGCAAAATAACAAAGAAAATTAATATGTGGAGACAGAGGCAACTTAGCCAAGTAAATCTGTCGTCATAAATACATTGTGTCTGTCAATGTTATGGTACCACCTTAGAGTAATCGAACTACCACAGTGGGCAGAATCCAAAATAAACAAATTAATTTCGAATTTTATATGGTGGGGCAAAAAAGCATTGATAAAATTTAATACAATACAGGGGCCCTTTAATAAGGGTGGGTTAAACATTTCGGCTATTAGATTGAAAAAATATTTCAAATATTATTTATACGAACTCCTCCATGTTAATGACTTTGATTTTAATGATGGTTTCTCTAGATTCTTCTATAATCTGAAAGATAAGTAAATTGATAGCTCAAGTAAATAAACACACTATTTTCAGTATAAAATTTGTCTTGTTAGTGACAATTTGCTAAGACTTAAATTGGTTTTAGGAAATGAAGATTATGTTTTTGAGATTTTAAGAGTCAAAATAATAATTTTCTTACATCTGAAGCATTCACTCATTTTATATATGAAATAATAAGATATTTTTCATAAGATGTACATTTGTAAGGCTTTTCTCCAGTTAACATGATTTAGTGTATAGGATTTTAGAAGACTGACCTCTAGTTTTGTTAGCGGGGTGGAATTAAGGTCATTTTCCCCTTTGAATTCAGTGACCATGAGATTTGTAATTTTCACTTTTACCCCTTCTGTAATATTGATGTTGGTTTTGTCGTTCCATAGTTTGAGGTTTACAACTGGGGTCTTTTCATCCCTATCCTTAGAGGAACTACGGGATAATTTTAAGAACTTGTAGGATGTGTCCCATTTTGAACTGTATCTTTAATCTTATAAAAGAAATAGAATTACACTAAATCATTTCCATGGTCAGTTTTAATGCTGTAACTTAAATAAATGTTGGTCTAGGCATAAAAAGATTTTCAAAACTACATCTCTTGGCACTATACAGAACCTTCGACATTTTGCTGTTTTGAACTGTCTGATTTTTGGAAGTTTTTTTTCAAACAAATTTTTAATACTTATTCTCATATTGATGCCATTTTTTAATTATTCTTTTTTATTTCTGGGTCCAAGGCGCATAATCACAATATTTAAGACCATAAATTTAGATATTTAAAATGATATTTAGATCCACTACTATCCACTTACGAATAGTATGTATAAGGGTTGTTGAACCTACCAATTCACACCATGACAAAACTTAAATAATAATAATTTTCTGTCGATGTTAGAAATGGAATTGTTGCGTCTAATAGTAATGTAGTGCTGGGTATTGCCAACCATGCCACGATACGATACGAATCGCGATACAAAGTTCACGATACAATACGTATCGCGATATATGATAAAAGCACAAAAATGAAACTTCATCTATAAGTAACGATATCTATTTTTGTATAGCTTTATTAATGTGAAAATTTGGTAATTTAGTTGATAGGAGTGGTCCATATCTACGTCTTATGAATATTTTCAAAATAATTTCAACAAACTCGATTAGAAAAAACAGTGAATTGTAAAAAAAAATCTCCACTTTTTACGAAATGCGAGGTATCGTCAAGTATCGATACACGACCTCGCGATTCGATACGCGTATCGTGGCATGACGTATCGCGATACATCGATACAACGATATATTGTGCCAGCACTAAATAATAGAGAAACTGAAGATATTTTGTTGTAGTCTGTAGTCTGTAGAAAAATATAGTTATGTGCCTTTAGTCAGAATTTTAAGTAGGTTAAAGCTTTTCATTCTCAAATGAATTTAGTAGTATGGAGGGTAGTTTGTGTGCCAACTTTTCGAGTGGGCTTCGAGAAATAAGAAATACTAGGAAACAGCTTGTGTTGGTTGAGCGGTTTTGTTTGCAGTTTTACTTTTTCTCAAAGCTATCTTCATGTCATATTCAAGGAATAAACCTTCGAAAATACTTACATCAAACAGATAGCCTTCAAGCGACACTCTTGCTTCCTGCAGAGAGAATCACATCTGCTACACTTACAACTTTTAGATTTATGAAATCTTTCACCTTGTCTTCATCGATATCAAATTTCTGAGTTTCAAATATCTATAAAAATTATTGGAAATACAAATATGGAAGAAAACATAATCAACGACGAAATTTCTATTCAAACCGTTTCAAAAAGGCTTAGTTGTTCCATCATCTTTCAGGATGAGACGAACCAATAAAGATAGCTTGCTAGGCAAGGTAATATACGCCCACTGGCCGCTTTGTTTAAAAAAGAACATTTGGCAGAAAACAGCAACCATCAAATATTCAACCTGTAGTCATAAGCCTACATTTCGTTCAGAACTTAAATAAGTGTCGTCCAAACACTCTTTCGATCTTTTCAATTTTCAAAAGGGTTCATCATTGTGTGATATTAAACAATTTCAGCAATTTTCGTCAAAATCCATAAAGAATTGTGACCTGTAGAGTGTTAACAAGCAATTGTGGACGGACGGACGGACCGACGGACATGGGTGAAGACAATATACGCCCACATGAAATGTGAAAAAGTGAAAAAGAAATAAATGAATATAATTTAATACTTTTTTGGTGCAAGATTAATGCTAGTCAGATAAAACCTGCCGTTATGGTGCAAGATTAATGCCAAACTGTTTAACTTTGGAGTTTTCGGGGCTCCTGGATTACACTCAACATGTTTCGCTAGCTTAGCTCTAATTGACCCTTTTATTTAATTCATATGATGCATCTGACCCTTCAAAAATTGATGACGCGTGTCTACAGCAGGCAATGTTTTGGTTCTTTCAATATTTACGATTTCACTTTTTATACGCCCACATGAAATGTGGAGCGTATATTGCCGTCACCCATGTCCGTCGGTCCGTCCGTCCACAATTGCTTGTTAACACTCTACAAGCCACAATTATTTACGGATTTTGACGAAACTTGCTGAAATTGTTTATTTTCACCCAAGGATGAACCCTATTTAAAATCAAAAGAATCGTAAAATATTTACTATGAATTATTGCCCTTGTTCTTTAAAACGCGTTCGATTTTTAGCTCGTTAACACTCTACAAGTCACTATTCTTTACGGATTTTGACGAAACTTGCTGAAATTGTTTATTTTCACCCACCCCCCAGTGGACCGGGGTTAAGAATAGGTCCACCGTCCCCCATTGCGTGTCGTAAGAGGCGACTGAATTGGGGCGCCTTGTATTGCCGTGAGGTGCGACCCGTGTCGGTTTTGAATGGACTCCTGGTGGTTGAGGGTAACATACTTCCCAATACATCACTTTGGGCCAGGGGATTCCTAGACGGGCGGTCAGTGTGGCCCACACTGATCAATCGGCTTGGTCGTGTTGAGCCTATGAGTCGGTGGTCAGAACAGATTAAACTCTCTTGTGTAAAGTTTGTATCTTTTTTTCCTCCAATTCATTTCACCGACTCAGAAGCAGCGGCTTGGGTCAATTAGGTAAAATACATTAAAAGTTCAAGGAATTCTTATGCACCATCCAGAGCTTTTATTCCCTTTTTTATCTAAGTAAATTACCCCTAGGGCGCTAGCGCAGGAATCCCGCGCACAGCCCGCGCGGATGTTGTGGTCCGTGGTGGTCGGGGGTTTTGGGAGATGAATCCTCTCCCTTTTTACATGGCTACATTAAACCCCAAACAAAAAAATAATAATAAACGTAGACTAACCGAGGCAGAATTTACTGAATCGTCTAGCTCGTCTAGCGATTCATGGCCTCGGTTTCTTGTCATAGACAGTTGTGACCCTGAGAGGTCAATATCTTCTTTGTCTCCATTTGCTATTGCCAAAGGTTTAGCTGGCCTTGCCAGTGAACCAAAATCTACAAAGAAGTTACGTAACGGGTCATTGTTGGTTGAATGCTCTCGCAGAATTCATTCAGAACTTTTATTGAAATCAACCACTTTAGCTAACATTCCTATCAAAGTTTCATCTCATACCTCACTGAACTCTTCTAAAGGGGTCATTCGACACCCAGACCTCAATGGATGTTCTGCTGAGGAAATGAAAGAGGAATTGGAAGATATTGGAGTCACGAACGTTGATAGAATATCCATCCGTCGTGGCGGCCAATTAATTCCCACAAACACCTTCATTCTTTTGTTCAATAGACCCGATTTACCATCTGACATTAAAGTTGGATACCTAAATATTAAGGTACTTCCATTTATTCCAAATCCTCTCAGATGTTACAACTGTCAGCGCTTCGGGCATGGCACTCGAACTTGTAAGAGTTCGTTGCGATGTGCGCGGTCCGGGAAATCCGGACACGACAACAAGGATTGTGATGCTACTCCTTGTTGTTGTAACTGCAATGGGAACCATACCGCTTTTTCCAAAGACTGCCCAAAGTGGAAAGTGGAAAAACGGATACAAAAAATAAAAATAGAAAATAAATTGTCCTATCCCGAAGCGCGGAAGGCTGTAGAGGGGGAAACTCCTTCTACACCTTCTGGGAAGTCATTTGCTAATGCAGTCAAAACATCAACTAGATCTATTCAGTGCCAAACAAATCTAACATGGTTAGAAGAGTTACATGTAGTTCCTGCACATGTCGCACTTTCAGGCCCCGCTGACACATCATCTGCTACTGCTACATCGGCTTCTCAAACTGAGAATCCGAAGACAGATGATGTCAGCCGAATTCAAAAGTCTAAAGATGTCCAACCAAAAGGAACTGGTAAGGAGTCTTTGAAAAACAAGAATACCACTGAAACATCCATTAGCAATGCTCCCAAAAAATATGACAAGTCTACAAAGAAATATGGATCCTCTTCCAAAAAAGGAAGTAAGGATCTATTAAAGTCTTCTATTTCCGAAATGGAAATAGAGACTTTAGAGGTTGATGTGGAAGTCCACAACCCCCCTGTCCGCACACCTCGTAATCCAATTAAACCACCCTGACCATGAATAAAAAAATATACATGTATAATAATATCATTCAATGGAATTGCCGAGGTTTAAGTCATAATTTTAATGAAGTCCAGCTATTAATACAGCAATACAATCCGTTGGCCTTTTGCCTCCAAGAGACTTTTCTCAAGCCAACGGATTTACATTTAGTGCCATTCAAACATTTTGTTTCATACCATCACTATGGCACTGGTGATGATAGAGTATCGGGTGGTGTTTCTATTATTGTCAATAGAAACGTTGCCCAGTCCTCTATCACACTCAATTCTCCTCTTCAGGTTATAGCCGTGCGAGTTACACTCCACGTGCCTATAACTATCTGCTCCATATATCTACCACCTAGTTCACCACTGGTCCCCCAAGAATTCAATGACCTTGTTGCCCAGCTTCCTTCTCCTTGCATCTTGCTTGGAGATTTCAATGGTCATCATTCTTTCTGGGGCAGTCCAGATGATAATAGCAGAGGAAAATTAATAGCTGACTTCATTTATGACAACGATCTTTGTATCTTTAATGACGAATCGCCTACTCATTTCTGCTCAAAAAACAAAACTTTTTCTCATCTAGATCTGACAATTAGCTCTCCATCTTTGTTCCAAGATTTTTCTTGGAATGTCCACGACGATCTCTGCCACAGCGACCATTATCCAGTAATTTTACGGAATAATGGCCCTTCTCCAGTAGACAGGCCACAAAGATGGAAACTAGCTAAGGCTAATTGGCCTCTCTTTGAGGCTCTTTGCATTTCTTCCTTTCCTCAAGAGGATCTAGATGAGGCAGAAGACCCGATGGAATTATTTACCACCATCTTACAAGATGTATCGGGTCAGGCGATTCGTAAAACCTCGCCAGCTCCAAAACGATTCAATAAACCATGGTTTAATGAAGACTGTAAAACATCATTAAAAGAACGGAAGCGTATTTTACGACTGGTTGAACGTTCTCCTACCGATCACAACATGGCCTCTTTTCGCATTGCACGGGCGAAAGCTAGGCGGACTATCCGTCAAGCGAAGAGGTCATCATGGCAGGAGTACGTGTCAAGAATCAACAGTCGTACGTCTTCAAAATCAGTCTGGGATAGGATTCGTAGGATCAAAGGTAAGGCAGATACAATATCTGTGAACCATCTAGAAGTAGATGGTTCAACACTCACCACACTTCCAGATATTGCTAATTCGTTAGGAACAAATTTTTCATTTAATTCTTCATCCAATTTTTCTTCTGATGCTTTCCGGAGAGTTCGATTTCGGGAAGAGAGGAAAAAAGTCAACTTTACTTCTAAAAATGAAGAATATTACAATGAAAAGTTCACTGTACAAGAACTGAGGTTTTCTCTTAAACAGTCCCATGACACAGCTACTGGGCCTGATGATATTCATTATCAAATCCTCAAACATCTTCCTTATCCTACATTAAAAAAACTATTATATATATTCAACCAGATTTGGGATGATGGTGTCTTTCCTCCTTCTTGGAGAATTGCAACTATCGTACCCATCCCGAAACCTGGTAAAGATCCTACGAATCCTACCAATTACCGCCCTATTGCATTAACCAGCTGCATTTGCAAAACCATGGAACGAATGATCAATAGAAGGCTCGTTTGGCACCTTGAGTCAAACAATCTTCTTACTAACCTCCAATGTGGATTTCGGTCCCAAAGGAGCACTCTTGATCATCTCGTTAGATTTGAATCGTTCGTCAGGAACGCCTTCGTCCAAAATAAACATCTTGTAGCCATATTTTTTTATTTGGAGAAGGCATATGACACCACTTGGAGATATGGCATTCTTCGTGATCTCTTTGACTTAGGTCTCAGAGGAAGACTGCCATCTTTTATCTCCAATTTCCTACATGATAGGACGTTTAAGGTACGACTTGGCTCCATTTTTTCAGATCCTTTTCCTCAGGATAATGGAGTTCCACAGGGTAGCATATTATCTGTTATCCTGTTTTCCATTAAGATAAATTCCATCACGTCGTGCCTTAGGCGGGGGGTTGATGGCTCTCTTTATGTTGATGACTTTCAGATGTGTTATGGTTCCACTAACATGCAGACGATCGAACGTCAGTTGCAGCTTTGCTTAAACAACTTACAGCAATGGGCAACTGACAATGGATTTTGGTTTTCGAAATCCAAGACCGTCTGTATGCATTTCTGTAAACGCAGGGGTTTACATCTAGATCCAGTGCTTCGCTTGGACGGTGCTGTCATTCCTGTTGTACAGGAGTTTAAATTTTTGGGACTTACCTTTGACAGCAAGCTTTCATTCCGTCCCCACATCAAAATCCTCAAAACTAAATGTCTGAAAGCCCTCAACATATTGAGAGTCTTATCCAACACTGACTGGGGAGCCGACCGCAAGGTCCTCCTCCGATTGTATCGAGCGTTGGTTCGTTCCAAGCTCGATTACGGGTGTCAGGTGTATGGTTCAGCTCGGCAATCCTATATCAAAGAGCTTGATACCATACACCACCAAGAACTTAGAATCAGTTTAGTTGCATTTCGCCCAACTCCAGTTGAAAGTCTGTACGTCGAGGCTAACGAGCCCTCATTGTACGACAGACGTGACAGACTTTCACTGCAGTATGCAATTAAAATAGCTTCATTACCGAATCATCCTGCTTACCGCCCCGTATTTAGACCTTTTTACGAACATTTGTACTATGCAAAGCCTGGTGCAATTTCTTCTTTTGGGGTCCGCATTCAACCTCTTATGTCGGCGGCTGGTATCAGCCACGACAGTATTGCAGACTTCACTTTGACCACAAATCCACCGTGGTCAATTGCTCCTTTCCAGGTAGACTTTAGTCTATCTAGCAATAAGAAGACAAAAACAAGTTCTTTAGTTTTTCAATCTACATTCCTTGAACTAAGGTCTAAATATGGGGAATACTCACCTTTTTATACAGATGGGTCTAAGGATGGTGATAAAGTAGCAGCCGCTACTGTTACGCCATCCGAAGTTCTATCTGTAGCTTTACCTCCAGCAGCAACTATTTTCACAGCAGAACTCATTGCCATTTTACAGGCACTCGAGTTCTTTCAATCCTCATCATCTCTAAAAAAATGTATTATATTTTCTGATTCTTTGTCCGCATTACAAGCTATTAAAAACATGCAGCTTGTACACCCGATAATCGGAGACATATACAAGCTCTCTGGGCCAAAAAAGGACGTTGTCCTTTGTTGGCTCCCCAGTCACATGGATATACGGGGGAATGACAAGGCAGATGCGGCGGCTAAGGCTGCTTTGTCACTGCCTGTCTCCCCCTTTTCCTTACCTTACACCGACTTTAAGTCGGTTGTAGGGGCATTTATCCATCAACGATGGCAACAAAGATGGGATGCTGCAGACACAAATAAACTTCATGCCATCAAGCCTCTCTTAGGAGATTGGCCCAACTCCTATTGTGCTAATAGGAGAAATGAAGTTGTTTTGTGTCGCTCTCGACTTGGTCATACTCACCTTACCAATTGTTATTTACTCAAGCGAGAGCCTCAACCAGTCTGTGAACACTGCCAGTTGTTGCATTTTTAAAAGCTGCAAATATGTATTTTAAATTTTAATTTCATAATGATTGTTTTATGATCTATTTTTTGGTTTTAATACCATTTTTTGGTTTTAATACCACCTTTTGGTGTTATCCTGTGATATGGTTTTTAATTTTATTCTTTCTGTGATATTGTTTTAGTTTTATCTTTTTTGTGTTTGTTTTGACATGTTTACTTTTATCGTATTCTGGAGCTATATAGCCCATTAGGTGCTGGTGCTCCTTAATACATTTCATTTCATTTTCATTTTCCTATGTGTATTCATAGATCGAAGCGATTTTCAATTATGTCAAATGGACACCGACTCGCTCTACTTTGCAATATCCGGTGAAACTTTGTTCGATGTGGTTCGTCACGAAAAGAAGAACGAGTTTAAACGTTTGGTGGAAGGGTTTTGCGATCGAGAAGACATCGATGCTCGATATCACTTCCTCCCACGAACGTGTTGTGATATTCATGCTCGAAGAGATACACGTACCCCTGGATTGTTTAAACTCGAGAGCATAGGGCAAGAACTCGTATCTTTAAATTCCAAAACGTACGCGTTGCGTATTGATGACCAGACAGAAAAGGTTAGCTCTAAGGGATTAAATAAACGTCGAATCCTAAACGCTACTGAGACTTACAACCAAGTCTTAAGCGATAAGGTTAGTAGATGCGTGGTAAATAATGGGTTTCGTGCTCGCACAAACACAATGTATACCTACGAACAAAAAAGATGAGGAATGACGTATTTTTATTGCAAACGAATTGTACAAGACGACGGTGTCTCCACCGTACCTTTAGAGATGGAGTTATATCCAGCAAAACTGATAAATTAACACATTTATATCATCCATTTTATTTTTCAATGTACATCAATATGGTGGTGGAGATTAATATTAATATTTTATCCATTTAGTTTCAATAAAAGGTTGAATGATTCTCTGTCTTTTCTTTCTACCTACGGGGTTATTGGAGTGATTCGGTGGAGTCCAGTTGAACTTTTCCCCTTCCTCTTCCTTGTCCACCTCAGCTACAATTCCACAATCAGTGTTGACACGTGCATCTTTTTCGCTGTCCTTCAGGAGTGCGGCTAAGAGTCGCTGGTATTCTTCCTTTCCGACTAACACCATCTCTTTACTCGATCTTACTTCATTCGTCATTATCGGAATGCATAATAAGCGAGGAGAGCACCGATTTCAAGATTAAAGGAAGAACGTTCTTGAGAGAAATGATCAGCCGTCGAACGATTGGTCGAGAAACATTTTTATCGACTATTCTTCTGATCTGTCGTTTATACTTCGATAGTTTGTTTTTATTGGACGACGTCAGTTTAACCACTCCTCTAAGAATATTTAGCAATAACTCACAAATAGCATCCATCTGAGGATTCGTCATCGTTTTAAGTATCCATAATCGTTGCGCATCGGATTTCGTCTCCGAGATCAGTTTTAGAAATGTCAACTTCTTTATGATTTTTTTCATGATGGTAGATAAACTACAGTTGTCTCTCCAGGAAAAATATTGGTTCGCAATTGGTATTTTATATTACTATTAGGACTCAAATCCACTACCAAATATCCGTACGCGGTGTTCGAAGTTGACTTCTCGTATACATCTAGGAAATAATTTCCATTCCTTGGAAACACCTGTTGTCCAAAAGCTTTAATCTGCGCGACGTCTCTACGATTGCGAAATAAAACTATGTAATGCGAGTTTAAAGCGATAGTTCGAGCAAACCTTCCTGCGATAAAAATAAATTATGAGATAAAAGACAAACCGAGATGTTAATATGGTGACTCAAAGTGGTGAACAATTTACACATCACGTGATTTTTGGCTACCTCTTCAGTTAAATCATCTAGAATTAATAGTTTGTGAAGTTTTTCATCTCCAACCCAATTATAAAGTTCCTCTTCACTCGGTAGTCCTTTAAAAAACACCAGTGGCTTCTTTGATTTTCGTTCCATGTCTTCGTAAGGGGGTTGCCAAATTGAGTAAGCATACATAATCTTCGAAACCGGTGATGCGAACATGGAATCGGCATTATCGATCATTCGTGCGACAAATGTAGTTTTCCCTGATTGGGTCGCTCCGCTGACGAACATCGTAAGCGGTGCGTTTAGTGCAATGCTCATTGTCCCTTTTGCTTTTGATGTAACCGGAATATCTCTGCTCTGATGAATGGAAGTTGACGTAGTAGGGACTTCCACTCCGTTAACGTGAGAGTCACTCGATCTTCACTCGTGGGTTTCACGTCGGTAAATGACTGGAAACGAATGGACATTTCGTTTTCACTGCAACACAGAATTTCGATTTCTTTTTCACTCGAGAGTTTGAACGATCCACCGGTTACTCCTTTGCACGACCCTGGAAAAACATCTGGCACAATGTCTCCGAATTTTACCGTTTGTATGCTAATTAAAGTTACAGAGGATAATAGTAAAATAACCCCCAACACTATAAAACCGATGGTTAGTTGATCTCTTCTCTTCTTCGCGCACTCTTTTAGTAGTCCAGTAGTAGTCAATGTTTCACGTTCGCTTTCGCTCTCGATCTCCATCTTTAAACTATTACCGATCTAGATTTGTCGATTTCGAAATATCCTGGAAATTCGGCATAAACGATGCAAGTGACGGTTTCAGGGAGCGACTTTCCGAAATGCGCTTCAATACGTAGGTTTCCTTGTTTTTGTAGGTTCAGATATTGAATTCTTTCGAGACTATCGAACACTGGGTCGAGAGAAAATGCGTAGATTGCGTACCCTCCATCCACATCGGATCTCGTGATGTTTACATCTGTTCGTTCTCCGTGAGTGCGAAAAAGATTAAGGTACATGGGTAATATCGTTTGCCCCGTTGATTTGTCGTAATTCAATTTCATTGGTCCCCCATGACTATAGGAGACGCCTTCGCAGAAGAGGTTAATCTGATTCAAATCGAAATGAGCGAAATTGAAAGGATTCTTCTCAATATCGCCGTTCACGGCTTTAGACGAGACAAAACCGACGTAACCCTTGGTAGGACGCAAAGATTGAAAGACGTTGTCCCAAATGAAGCTGGCGTGTCCCTGAGCGACGGCCATGGTTTTCAATTCAGTTCTGGTGTAGGGGTATTTACTGGGTGTCATCGATAGCGCGTCGTTGTGACCCCAAATAATTCCTGGATTGACGCAGACTTTCATCACTTTCAACACTACATCTTCTAAGGTTATTTCATAATCAGATTTTTCAGCCATCAAACAGAAGGAAGGTTTGGATCGATATAATTTCACTTGGATGTCGACTTGATTTAAAATATATCGACGCATTCGGAATAAATCGTGACCGTACAAAGGTGCCTCCATATCAAACGTTCGACTCAGCTTCGATAATTCGTGTCTCATAAATAATCCATTGTTTCCTTGTGCGTATCCGGTAACATCCATTTTATCCTGCGTGTCTTTGAAAAACAACTCGGAAGATAATCGCGTGTTTTGAGTATTTTGACTGGTGTCACACAGAACTCGAATCATTGCGCGATACGGGTAATGAACTGTACTCGAATTAATCAATTTTCCTTGCAAAACCACATCGACTTGAGACCACATCGATTGTAAAAGAAGATTAACAGGTGCACAAACGTCCTCTTTTACTAACGGTTTTCCATCGGCGTGTGTTATTTTACATTTCACGTATAGAGTTGAATTCCGAAGATCTACGTACTCCAAGGCGTTTTGCCCACTCACGTGGAATTCGGTTGGTGAATTTCCAGAAATCTGAGAGATAGGACGAACTTCTTGCACGTAACATTTCTCCACAGCCGTTTGAGTAGCGGGTAATGTAAATAAATTCAACTCTTCTGGTTGAATTTCGCTGAAATACTTCTCATCTGAATTCGCGAACGACACGTCTATTGAAAAATATCTGGAACGAAAGTTTTTTTTTGTTTTTTTCTGTCACACAGTTTTCCCTTCTTCGTCACCGAGGTTCTTGTCTGTCTTCGAGATGGAGTCGAAATGAATGACGCAGGAATGATGTGAGGCTTTTTCTTCTTTTTCATCGACGTCGCGTTTCTTCTAGGTGGTTTCGGGGGTGTGGTAATGATCGTTCTATCGATCTCCGATTTTGCCTGCTCCACAGATTGTTCAGTCGGACTAACCAGAGTCAGAGGATGATCATTCTTTTGAATCTTCTGAAATTAAAGTTTCCACTTTTGGTTTCACTTTAACCACATCTCTGTAAAACTGAACCCAGCGCTCGGTATTTGGAACGTAAATGGACGTTAAACTCGACATGATACTTTTCCACGTCGATTCATCTGCAATGTGATCGAAACGATATCTCTGAGAAAAGTGGCGGGTTCGTCTTTACGATTGGTAATATATATTTCGATTTCATTGACTTCTGAGTTGAATAGTCTCGTGTTAATAAGTATTGGGATATCGAATACAGCGTTCCATTTTTCGTTGCAAGATTTGATTATTCTCCTCAACAGTGGTCTACGTTCACCGTTAACGATAATCGGTTCGCATAAAGAGCAGTATATGAACAACATTTCCCCGTTGTCGTTTGATTCATCATCGTTGAGGGCAAAAAATTCTTTAAGAGCGATACTCCATCTACCGAACAAGTGTAAAGGGTGGTTGAGAGGTATGACGAATTTGTGCGGAACGTTAGTGGGGTAGAAGTTTTTACTGGCATCACTAACCAGCTAACGTATAACATTTGTTCGTGTTGACCTCTGTTATTCACGACTCGCTTGCGTCTGAGGATTTTGTTTATGTTCCACACACTCTGTTGGGTTTTCTGGACTCTTTGAAGTTCAGCTTCGTCGAAAGAGCCTTTTATGTCCTCACCCAACAAATCGCGCAGTTTATACTGCGGTTGTTCACCAGTGTTTTTTCTGTCTATGATTTCGAAAACTTCCTCCGACCAACTTTGATGATATCGCTTTTGAAACGCTCGCTTCGTTAGTGAAATTCGTACTAGATCCTTTACATTAAACTTGAATTCCTTGGAAATGGGTTTATCAGAGTCAGAGTGAAACATATGCAGACAAACTTTCGCTTTGTTAGAATCATCGATCTGTGCAGGTGACAATCCATCTAAAGATCGATGTGGAGTGTTATTATAGTTATTTGCTAAATCATTCAGTGCGTTTAAGAAGCGTAACGTTTTATTGTGAGAGAAATATCGTTGCATCTTGTTGCGTAGGGTTTGTATGAATCTTTCCGCGTAATTCGCTTTGATGTCTTCGTTTTGTGATACGAAATGTTTTATATGTTTCTCTCTAAACAAAACATCCAATTGTCTATTGTTGAATTCACCACCCTTATCTGTGCGAATTGAGAATGGTAATTTTGTTAATCTCTCGAAAACTCGTTTTAAAGCAGAAACAATCGTTGTAGCTTTTTTGTTGAAAATAGGTTCTAACCATACCTGACGAGAGAAACAGTCTATGACGACGAGAATGAACTTCACTCCGTCGTTTTGTTTAGCGATGTTCGAAACATCACACAGATCCAAATCGAATTGTGCAAAAGGACCGCTAGTGATCACTCTATTTCTTTTAAATCTCTTTCTCGCATCACGATTCAAACTTTACGAATCTTGTTTTTCTAACCACCTTTTAATGTAATGTCTAGAAATCTTCCATTTACCTTCTCTTAAAACGACGTAATATAATTTGTTGATCCCCGAATATGATCCTGGGTGTTTCGCATCGAAATAAATTGATTCGAGATAGGCATCCATGAAAGTGGTAGTGTAGTATGAATAATTATGTCAGTTT
Source organism: Lottia scabra (assembly GCA_029955415.1). Classification (NCBI taxonomy): domain Eukaryota; kingdom Metazoa; phylum Mollusca; class Gastropoda; family Lottiidae; genus Lottia; species Lottia scabra. Next base: position 763,650 of record JARJEI010000038.1, read on the forward strand.
ATTAATTGTTTGAATAGATGTAAACGCCTTTCGTCTGTATTGATTATTCACTTGATAAATAGATTATAAATAGATACACGCAACTTTAGCGGGTATTTGTTTACTCTACACTAGTGAATTGGTTTAGTTGAAGGCCAAATGCATACTAGATCTACGATTTACACTCTAGTGACCTACTGAAGTAGTTTTAGTCTGGTAACAACTAATTTGTCAACAAAAAAATATCATCTAACCACCGCCCATTGTTTGAACAATCCTCGTTAAGTACCTTAAATAAACACTTTTCGTCGGTTAGTGTTTACGTCTAGCCGACATCAAAGTAGAGAAATTAAGGTTGGGTTTTAGAGTTATGCCATTGGGTTAACGTAGGGCGTGGAAATGAAAAAGGAGGATGCGAGCTACGTTACATCACTACTCAAAAGATGCGTTTGAGTCAAGTTTCCTTCGACTTACTAATAAATGTTGAATACAATTTCATATATTGGTATTTGAACGTCATTGAAATATCTACTAGCCATATCTTAACCTCAAACCGGTACCAAGAATGTGCATATTCTGGATTTAGTTCAAGTGACCGTATCATGTAAAAGTAGAGATTAATCGATGCTAGAACTAGAAGAGAGTATAAAAGATGATTATCAATATGTGGTTTAACGTCAACAACATCATTAAGAGATATATGACCATTACACCATAAGTTGTCATGAATCATTATTTCGTTAGGTAGAGAATTTGTGATAAGTGATGTAGTAAGCTAAAATTTATTTCTATCTGCTGCTAGTGGAAAGAATTCAAATGATACATAATTTAGGTTATAACCTAAGTTTAATAATTTTAATAAGTCATACAGAGCAGTATACTCTATTACTGTAAGCTATATTGTCCTAAATACAATGATATTAGTTCAAAGCACATGAATAAATCGATATTACTATATTATATGTTTAAATTTCATAATGAACATTATTTTAACAATAAATATGTTTTAACTGTATATACATTTCTTTCTAAATTCTCACAAATATATTTCAGTGTTATTGTCGAACCCTTAATTTTTCAGGCAACATCCGATATATTTATGGACAGAGGACAATTTGGAATCTTAGCCAAGTGGGTGTGAAATGTGTTCTGCTATTTCTTCATAAAATCTGGTCCACTCCATCCTATTAAGACATGTAAAATAGATGGTAAACTAAGCCAAGAGGTTTTATCATAATTATATTTATGTATCTGTAAAATTCACATGTAGTTAGTTTAAGGGCTCTCCTGGAAAATAACTATTTCTCACATACAGGGTTTCATCAGAACACCGACAATGTATTATTCGTTTTAAAACAACTTGCACATATATAATCTCATTGTATATAAGTATATGTCAATTTATATGTTGTATATTTCAGGAGGAAAATTGATTTATTGTGAAACTTTTATTTTCTATTTGTTATTTAATTATCATGATATATGATATCAATTAAACGACAACAACTGACACAGATAATATCACTGTAACACGATTAGTCAATAAAATCAAGTTACTAGTTCATGTATTTCAACAAAATTCATGATGTTTTGTAGCTATTTCAAATTGGGTTAAGGTAGAAATTATTCATATAAATATGTATTTAATTCTACTGATTTTGATGATTCATGTCACCCAAAATACACTAAGATATCTACTAATATCTACTATCTACTAACCCTGATCACAAATGGAATTTTGAAGAAACCCAGATTCATCAGATGCCATTGTTATTAAATTATTAACAAAAAGTAAAAGTTTGAAAACTGTAATTAACTCAATTAATTACGTCAGATATATTCATTGAAAAATACAGTCCAAAGCCAAATTATAACCCAACAGAATATGAGTACGTTAAATATTTAAATGAAATCGCAAAAATTTAGGGTTGAACAGACCTGCAGGAATTCCGCAAATCCACCCTTGCACAATTTGCCCCCCATTCCCAATATGAAATTGCTTCCTACCGTATCAAAACGACCCATTTTGGGATTGAACCCTGGACCTTTAGGTTACCAAGAAAACGTACAACGAAGTTAGTAGTAAATATTAACCTCTCAGAGGCCGTACATGTTATAGGTTAACAGTTTATTGCTTATATTTACATTTTGAAAACATGGGATTTTTATTGGATTCAACTCAAGGTCATCAGATTTTCCGAGAACTATTTCTTTATCAAAGACTCCGCCGCCATTTTGTTAGAAGTATCTAAGCAAATATGACGTCAAGTAAGGTCACGTGGCTAGCAGTGGCGTTTATTGAGCAATACATTAACATAAGTTCGATAGGAAAAAATTAAAGCAAATGTAAATATATTGTATATAAGTGTAAGATATGGTAAGTTCAATAATATAAAGTGTAAATAGTGAATATTTATTGTTTACCTATACTATCTAACCCAAAACTCATTATCAAGTATTGAATATATGATTGAAAATACGATTAACTGTCTTTTGTTGCAGACTTTTCCATATTTCTAACAAACTTCATCAGGTGGTGAAAAAATGAAATGATGACAGATAGGTTCATTAATTATCAAAGAGTTTTTGGTTTTAAATCTCAAAATATTGAAATATTTAGAAAATAAACCTCGATATAAATCTATATCATTATTCATTTAGTTGACTGTCATTTTAACATATTGAAATAATTGAAAAATCAATTTTGAAGACAAATTCTTAATTTAGTAGGAGATCAGCTTGTAGGTCCCGTGACAAAAGTCTGGGAACAAAGGTTTAAAAGGGTTTTTGTGTTCCCTGATGAATACAGAACAATCTCCTACTAATTTTGTTGAATGTTGCTGACTAATTGCATTAAATTTATATTTTCTGTACCAGATGTTATTAATTTCAACTTTAAGAGTAATAACATTTCAAAATATATTTATTTCGGCTTGTCCCAGATAATATAGAATACATAATATGTCATGGACAGAAACCACGTCATTTTATCTAAAACGTGCATGTAAGCCTACACAAGAATATCGGACTTTTACGATAACCTGACTGTCCCTTTAAGATGGATTTTCGCATTGTTTAAGGGTCAAATCAAGCTTACTAATTGATTAATGGGTGTTTCTAATGAACAATCCATGTACAGTAAAACCTGTATTAAGAGAACGCGGAAGGGAATTGCTCAAAACGGTCTCTTAGGAGAGTAAGATAAAATTACAAAGCAGAATATTTTTAATTTCAGTGCATGTCCATGTACATGTATATATAATGTAACGTGAAACTAGAATTATATTTCTGGGGATGGGGTTTTGCTTTTCAACCCCAGAACCACCACGCAAAATCTCTTCGTCAACGTGAATAAGTGTCAGCTCAAAAGTGACTAAGTTGTATCTTAATTTGTTCAATCAAACAAACAAATGTTTTCAACAACTTTATATATATAAAATATCAAATATGGGTATTAACGACACACGAGACACGACACAGTTGAAAAATCAAAATGGGTAAACACAATTGGGCCCCAAAACATCTTCATACACACCAACATCACCATCTTCACCAACATTATGAACTACATTTTCATCCAAATTACTTAACATATTATTTTCAGGATCTACCACCAGATTACAGCAACCCCCATTATCAATATATGACACATCCTCCTTCTTATTATCTATGTAACCTTCAAGCACGCATTTCAATCTTTTACATTTCAATCTGGTATCACTCCAACAAACATCTTCAGCTAAACCAGCATCAACACCATTCATCAATCTCAAATTATGTAGTTGGTCAAACACACGAACCCAATAGTATCTGTCACCACACAATTTTGAAGACAGATGGCGCTTTTTTTATATTCAAGAAATGTAGTTGATGAAATGTTTCGCAAAATTTGTTAGGCAAGATTTGTATATGAAAATTTGTTTCTGAAGAAATGTAAAATGAAACTTGACTTTGAATTTATTAGAAATGTGGAAGGACATAAATAAAAAGTAGGCCTATTTAATATTTAATAAAAGTAGATTATGCTTATACATATTATAAGTTGACAAATTATCGATTTGATGAACAAATGATGATTTTGGTGAACAAATATAGATTTTGTGAAACAAATGTTGCAAATGGCCTACAAGTGAAGGAATAGGAATTAAGCATTAAGAACTAAGGATTAAGAATTAAGAAGTCTTAATTATGGGCTGTTTGGCCTTCCATATGACGTATGTGGTACAGAAGTCTGAGACGAGCCCTCCGGTCTCAGTACATATTAACCATTTCAAAAAAAATGTGTTAGTAATGAAACTCCCAGGAACTGGCTTGATCCTGGCGAAGAGTCTTTTGATGATGAAAGTTTTGGGCTTGAATCCGAATCTGTTGATTCTTCTAGCAGTTCGGATGAGTCGGAAACCTGTGTGGTAACCAGAACTTGTACGGAAAAGGATTCCCTTCTCCCCTTAGTTAGGAAATATGCAGGCTAGATGTTTCAATATATTAGGCTAGGTGTACTAATCATTTTTCACTTTCAGAAATGGATTTTCAACTTAAAGCTATCATGCTGTAATTACACTAGAAATAATTTTTTTTTTTAAATAAGTCAAGCAATCCACCATGGTCCGACATATTTACTACTAGCAGACGCCATACTTGTTGATGAAATATGGCCGCCACCGACCTACTATAAGTCCCAAGTAAGCCACGCCCATCGGTCAGTTGATTCATAGACCTCACACTGTCAACATATATACCGATGCATTGTGCATATATAAGATCATAGTTGGAGCTTCTACCAAATGTAATTTGAAATACATGGGTTTTGCATTTTCTTACCTGTACGTCCATTTGTATTGTTGTGAAAGACAAGGTTCGCTAGTTTCAAGGTTAGCTTGTGTCATAGTGAGTGCTTATTATCGGTGTTGACAGTACGAGCTGTATATATTAACTGATTGATGGGTGTGGCTTACCCGGGTTTTATAGTGGGCCGTTGGCGGCCATATTTCTTCAACAAGTATGGCGACGTCTAGTAGTAAATATGGCGGCCAATGGCGGTTTGCTTGACTTATTTAAAAAAAAATTTTTTTTAGTGTAATTAGAGCATGATAGCTTTATGGTGGATCCGGTAGAATTAAGAGAATTTCAGACTTTCCTGATGGTGGTCTACGATGTGCAGTTGTTGACTGCATCACTACGACCATGATGATTAAAAGCCGATTCATGAAACATTGGAGGACTTACCATACCAGATATGTTGCCAAGTTTACATGCCGTCTTTGTAACTGGAGCTTTAACCATAAACCTAAAGTAAAGCGGCATATGAAAACTCACCATGATAGGTTGGAGGGTGGTTTTTCCGTAGAGGAGATAATGAATTCCAAATACATTGATCCCATTGATGTGTTGCCACCTTTGAAATGCGGTGCTACCAGACAGATGATCCAGTCTTCTGGGTTGGTTGCGTCTTTCTCCATGTCAATAACGGAGGATGATTACACCTTGACAGTGCGGGAAGATGGGAAAGTGATGTTACAGAAGCCCGGCGATGACACGATAACCGTCACTAACGTCAGTGATATTTACAATGGGTTTCCTTTGTGAGGTTCTATCAGCACAGTGGTTAGCGCATCGTTCTTTACAAACATGACGTCATTTGCTTTGATACGAGGAAATGGTGGTCGTTATGTTTGTGAGTTCGGTCCCTGACCAGGGTGTGAAAGTTCGATGACCTTGAATAAGTCATCTTCACTCATAATTCCAGTCCACCCAGCTGTAAATGGGTACGGATAATCCGGGAAAGTTCAATGCCAAGAGGTTTGGCCAAGGACCAGCTGGGAGATATCACCATCTTCACCAACATTATGAACTACATTTTCATCCAAATTACTTAACATATTATTTTCGGGATCTACCACCAGATTACAGCAACTCCCATTATCAATATGTGACACATCCTCCTTCTTATTATCTCTGTAACCTTCAAGCACGCATTTCAATCTTATTTTACATTTCAATCTGGTATCACTCCAACAAACATCTTCAGCTAAACCAGCATCAACACCATTCATCAATCTCAAATTATGTAGTTGGTCAAACACACGAACCCAATAGTATCTGTCACCACACAATTTTGAAGACAGATGGCGCTTTTTTTATATTCAAGAAATGTAGTTGATGAAATGTTTCGCAAAATTTGTTAGGCAAGATTTGTATATGAAAATTTGTTTCTGAAGAAATGTAAAATGAAACTTGACTTTGAATTTATTAGAAATGTGGAAGGACATAAATAAAAAGTAGGCCTATTTAATATTTAATAAAAGTAGATTATGCTTATACATATTATAAGTTGACAAATTATCGATTTGATGAACAAATGATGATTTTGGTGAACAAATATAGATTTTGTGAAACAAATGTTGCAAATGGCCTACAAGTGAAGGAATAGGAATTAAGCATTAAGAACTAAGGATTAAGAATTAAGAAGTCTTAATTATGGGCTGTTTGGCCTTCCATATGACGTATGTGGTACAGAAGTCTGAGACGAGCCCTCCGGTCTCAGTACATATTAACCATTTCAAAAAAATGTGTTAGTAATGAAACTCCCAGGAACTGGCTTGATCCTGGCGAAGAGTCTTTTGATGATGAAAGTTTTGGGCTTGAATCCGAATCTGTTGATTCTTCTAGCAGTTCGGATGAGTCGGAAACCTGTGTGGTAACCAGAACTTGTACGGAAAAGGATTCCCTTCTCCCCTTAGTTAGGAAATATGCAGGCTAGATGTTTCAATATATTAGGCTAGGTGTACTAATCATTTTTCACTTTCAGAAATGGATTTTCAACTTAAAGCTATCATGCTGTAATTACACTAGAAATAATTTTTTTTTTTAAATAAGTCAAGCAATCCACCATGGTCCGACATATTTACTACTAGCAGACGCCATACTTGTTGATGAAATATGGCCGCCACCGACCTACTATAAGTCCCAAGTAAGCCACGCCCATCGGTCAGTTGATTCATAGACCTCACACTGTCAACATATATACCGATGCATTGTGCATATATAAGATCATAGTTGGAGCTTCTACCAAATGTAATTTGAAATACATGGGTTTTGCATTTTCTTACCTGTACGTCCATTTGTATTGTTGTGAAAGACAAGGTTCGCTAGTTTCAAGGTTAGCTTGTGTCATAGTGAGTGCTTATTATCGGTGTTGACAGTACGAGCTGTATATATTAACTGATTGATGGGCGTGGCTTACCCGGGTTTTATAGTGGGCCGTTGGCGGCCATATTTCTTCAACAAGTATGGCGACGTCTAGTAGTAAATATGGCGGCCAATGGCGGTTTGCTTGACTTATTTAAAAAAAAATTTTTTTTAGTGTAATTAGAGCATGATAGCTTTATGGTGGATCCGGTAGAATTAAGAGAATTTCAGACTTTCCTGATGGTGGTCTACGATGTGCAGTTGTTGACTGCATCACTACGACCATGATGATTAAAAGCCGATTCATGAAACATTGGAGGACTTACCATACCAGATATGTTGCCAAGTTTACATGCCGTCTTTGTAACTGGAGCTTTAACCATAAACCTAAAGTAAAGCGGCATATGAAAACTCACCATGATAGGTTGGAGGGTGGTTTTTCCGTAGAGGAGATAATGAATTCCAAATACATTGATCCCATTGATGTGTTGCCACCTTTGAAATGCGGTGCTACCAGACAGATGATCCAGTCTTCTGGGTTGGTTGCGTCTTTCTCCATGTCAATAACGGAGGATGATTACACCTTGACAGTGCGGGAAGATGGGAAAGTGATGTTACAGAAGCCCGGCGATGACACGATAACCGTCACTAACGTCAGTGATATTTACAATGGGTTTCCTTTGTGAGGTTCTATCAGCACAGTGGTTAGCGCATCGTTCTTTACAAACATGACGTCATTTGCTTTGATACGAGGAAATGGTGGTCGTTATGTTTGTGAGTTCGGTCCCTGACCAGGGTGTGAAAGTTCGATGACCTTGAATAAGTCATCTTCACTCATAATTCCAGTCCACCCAGCTGTAAATGGGTACGGATAATCCGGGAAAGTTCAATGCCAAGAGGTTTGGCCAAGGACCAGCTGGGAGATATCACCATCTTCACCAACATTATGAACTACATTTTCATCCAAATTACTTAACATATTATTTTCAGGATCTACCACCAGATTACAGCAACCCCCATTATCAATATATGACACATCCTCCTTCTTATTATCTATGTAACCTTCAAGCACGCATTTCAATCTTTTACATTTCAATCTGGTATCACTCCAACAAACATCTTCAGCTAAACCAGCATCAACACCATTCATCAATCTCAAATTATGTAGTTGGTCAAACACACGAACCCAATAGTATCTGTCACCACACAATTTTGAAGACAGATGGCGCTTTTTTTATATTCAAGAAATGTAGTTGATGAAATGTTTCGCAAAATTTGTTAGGCAAGATTTGTATATGAAAATTTGTTTCTGAAGAAATGTAAAATGAAACTTGACTTTGAATTTATTAGAAATGTGGAAGGACATAAATAAAAAGTAGGCCTATTTAATATTTAATAAAAGTAGATTATGCTTATACATATTATAAGTTGACAAATTATCGATTTGATGAACAAATGATGATTTTGGTGAACAAATATAGATTTTGTGAAACAAATGTTGCAAATGGCCTACAAGTGAAGGAATAGGAATTAAGCATTAAGAACTAAGGATTAAGAATTAAGAAGTCTTAATTATGGGCTGTTTGGCCTTCCATATGACGTATGTGGTACAGAAGTCTGAGACGAGCCCTCCGGTCTCAGTACATATTAACCATTTCAAAAAAATGTGTTAGTAATGAAACTCCCAGGAACTGGCTTGATCCTGGCGAAGAGTCTTTTGATGATGAAAGTTTTGGGCTTGAATCCGAATCTGTTGATTCTTCTAGCAGTTCGGATGAGTCGGAAACCTGTGTGGTAACCAGAACTTGTACGGAAAAGGATTCCCTTCTCCCCTTAGTTAGGAAATATGCAGGCTAGATGTTTCAATATATTAGGCTAGGTGTACTAATCATTTTTCACTTTCAGAAATGGATTTTCAACTTAAAGCTATCATGCTGTAATTACACTAGAAATAATTTTTTTTTTAAATAAGTCAAGCAATCCACCATGGTCCGACATATTTACTACTAGCAGACGCCATACTTGTTGATGAAATATGGCCGCCACCGACCTACTATAAGTCCCAAGTAAGCCACGCCCATCGGTCAGTTGATTCATAGACCTCACACTGTCAACATATATACCGATGCATTGTGCATATATAAGATCATAGTTGGAGCTTCTACCAAATGTAATTTGAAATACATGGGTTTTGCATTTTCTTACCTGTACGTCCATTTGTATTGTTGTGAAAGACAAGGTTCGCTAGTTTCAAGGTTAGCTTGTGTCATAGTGAGTGCTTATTATCGGTGTTGACAGTACGAGCTGTATATATTAACTGATTGATGGGCGTGGCTTACCCGGGTTTTATAGTGGGCCGTTGGCGGCCATATTTCTTCAACAAGTATGGCGACGTCTAGTAGTAAATATGGCGGCCAATGGCGGTTTGCTTGACTTATTTAAAAAAAAATTTTTTTTAGTGTAATTAGAGCATGATAGCTTTATGGTGGATCCGGTAGAATTAAGAGAATTTCAGACTTTCCTGATGGTGGTCTACGATGTGCAGTTGTTGACTGCATCACTACGACCATGATGATTAAAAGCCGATTCATGAAACATTGGAGGACTTACCATACCAGATATGTTGCCAAGTTTACATGCCGTCTTTGTAACTGGAGCTTTAACCATAAACCTAAAGTAAAGCGGCATATGAAAACTCACCATGATAGGTTGGAGGGTGGTTTTTCCGTAGAGGAGATAATGAATTCCAAATACATTGATCCCATTGATGTGTTGCCACCTTTGAAATGCGGTGCTACCAGACAGATGATCCAGTCTTCTGGGTTGGTTGCGTCTTTCTCCATGTCAATAACGGAGGATGATTACACCTTGACAGTGCGGGAAGATGGGAAAGTGATGTTACAGAAGCCCGGCGATGACACGATAACCGTCACTAACGTCAGTGATATTTACAATGGGTTTCCTTTTGTGAGGTTCTATCAGCACAGTGGTTAGCGCATCGTTCTTTACAAACATGACGTCATTTGCTTTGATACGAGGAAATGGTGGTCGTTATGTTTGTGAGTTCGGTCCCTGACCAGGGTGTGAAAGTTCGATGACCTTGAATAAGTCATCTTCACTCATAATTCCAGTCCACCCAGCTGTAAATGGGTACGGATAATCCGGGAAAGTTCAATGCCAAGAGGTTTGGCCAAGGACCAGCTGGGAGATAGGATCCGCACGGAACCTAAGTTGTTATCCTTGTAAAATATAGATGTTTCTTTCTTTTCTTTCTTTTCCTTGCTGGCTATTCTTAGACTTGGTCGAACTTGATTTTTAATTAAGTCAAAAAACTAAAATTCACGGCTTTGGGTACTCAGATGGTTTCGATGCCGCTGGATTCAAAGTCGGGATCTAATAAAATGATTTCCATTAAATTACATGCTAATGAGGTCAAGCGGGGGGCGTGTTAGTTGAATGACGTCATACACCAATCTCGAGTAGCACGTGCTAGTAGTGGCGGAGCTTGTGAGTTATTGACGTGTTGATTGTAAACAAACAAAATTTCTTTCAAATGGCTGTAGAATTGGAACCGCGAAGGGAATCGATTTTTTTTTTTTCAATATTCATTTTTAAGTGCTAACTTTAAAAAAAAAACGATGAGAAGACTTTTTCTCAATGTCCAAGTCTGGGCTTATGTGGCTGTAACATCGTATGATATTTTACGTGGCAGAGCCTCTCATTCAAACTTGTTATGAATCCTTATCCAATGGGAGCCGATGTTTGGCACGTGCATGTTCAATATCGGGGTGCATAAAAGCTCTTCTGTAGCGTTTGTTAGTCAGTCGGTCGGGGCGTTGCACAACGGTAAGTTGTATCCGAAAGGTGTATGGGAGTTTTCTTGACTCCTCTCATGGACTCGTAGGAAATAACATACCGTGGACTGGCTAAGCCTGAGTTGCGTGATAGGGAGTTTTAAGAACTCCGCTCTATTCTCGCAACTCATGAAACTTTGTTATGGTGTAGGGTTTGCGTTATGGTGTAGTGTTCTGTTTTGTAGTTTTGTATGTGTATATATATTATGTTTATGTTTGTTTGAAAATAAAACGTCTTTAAACTTCTCTTATTTCCTCGCATATCACAGTATAATGAACTTGGAACGTATGTAGGTGGGATTGAGTTGTGCGGGAGTAGCGCCGCCCCTTTCCCTCCTGCTACAAAATTAATACACTTCCCTCCTAAAAATATCATGTGAAAATGACCCACATTTCGAACTGAAATTACTTCTGTTGTAAAATCATATTTCCAAATAAATATTTATTTAACAGTTGTCATTTTCATCAATCCAAAGACAATCTAAGTCTCAGAATCTGAAATTTTGTAGCTAATTTAATCCGTTATATTGTTCACAGCTGTTTAGCACACGTGTACCCATAATTATCAGCGTTTCAAAGTCAAAAATACGACTCGTCGTTTAGTAAGACTATGCGTTATATAGAAAACACAATGCCCCAATGAAAACTTCCTTAAACAAACGTTCCGAACTTGTCTCGAAGTGTAGACATGAGAACAAGTTCTACTTGTCAAACTTCAGTAGGGACGCAAGCTGAAATAGATCAGTTGTCTGAAGATCGCATAGCGTGAAACTCTGAGTAACAACATGTTTCAGGTTCTGTTTTAATATTTTTAATATTTCTATAATATAGCTCTACATTTGATGTATTGAGCACTATTTTAACAATAAAAATATTGTATTATCATTATTAGAAAACACAAATATAGAAAACGAAGGATAAATGTTAAGGTAGGGATATAATTGAAGGAGTAACATTATTTTTGTGCATTCGCACATCGCACATTCCCTTCAATGATACCAGTACCTTACCAGTTATCTTTCATTTTCTGTATATGTGTTTTCTACATAAGTCATAGTTTTACTAAACGACGAGTCGTATTTTTTACTTCCAGACGCTGATATTTATGGATAAACGGGGATTTGAAGGCTAATATTTCGAGGGCGAGTTTTGAACATAATTACGGATTAGATTAGCTAAAAAAGTTTTTTGGTCGAACGGATAGTGAACGGGAAATAAATTAAATGCAGTCCTGCTTTTCTGCACCTGTATCAACTAATGAGGTAAACGCCATGCAGTGTGCAATGAGGTGCCGGACCCTTATACTGATCGGTTCACTAAAGAATATATACTTTTATTGACCGACTGGTCGATTCGTCCTAAAAGTTTGTATGTTTGGTCGAATTGTCCGATAACAAATGTGAGGTTAACACAAGACCGGAAGTACAAGCTGAGAAATTGTTTTCGACATTTTTATTTCTTGAATTCGACTTCAAAATGTTAAGAATTTTATCTAACCGTTTGTTTTTAAACGTAAGTTATTGTTAATTTCAATACTTTCTGTTTGACAACAAGAATTGTGTTGTGTCTGTGCATAGGAACTTTAGTAGCCTACTTTAGTTTAGTTATAATTTGAGACCAAGTGTAGCCTACAGACTGTTTAGGTTTACTGATGATTTTTTCATAAAACTATTATTATGTTATGGGTGTTAATGATTATAACAAAACTCATACTTTAATATTCACTTCATAGTACCTTTTGGCCATACCACTTTTTAACCAATAGCAATATACATAACCACCTTTTCAACAAATAGAAAAATTAGTTTAGATTGAAATCCTGATTAGGAACCAAGAAAACTCAAAGACATTGTAGCGGAATTGCTACATGGCAGAGGAGTAACTACTCAACTCTGCTGTGGGTAAAGTATAGTGTTGGAAATGACAACAAGTAATAAGTAAAACTTTATGTACACTTAAATACAATCAGGTTCCAGGGTTGGCTGATTTAAATCACGTTGATTTAAATCATGATTTAAATCGCGATTTAAATCACATGATTTTTTTAAAAAAATCATTGATTTAAATCACTTTCTTTGAAACCCATGGAAAACATTGACAAAGATTTTTTCAAGGCAACTTTTTATTCTTTCAAACATAGCCGTAGGGGCCCACGACTAAACTGCAGTGGGGCAGACCGACTTATTGCCCGAATTATTAATGATATTTTGCCCGATTTGGGTGATTTTTTTCCCGAAAACATAATATTTGAGGGGGAAGGTGCCCCCCTGTCCCACTGTCTCCTACGGCTATGCTTACAAGTTAACTTAACAATTTTAATTCTCTCCCTCTCTCTTTGTACAAACAAACAATCAACAAATCTTCATATCTACTGTCAACATCAACAACATTTAAATACAACCAGCTACATATGTTACCAACATAAAAAAGTTACAAAGAACAATTTTTTTTTTTTAATTTTGCATTCACAGTCAGCCATTTAACAAATACAAAACAAGACCATGTTTTTTTTCTGAAAACTAACTACTAAGTTATTGTTTCATATACATAGATTTGAATAAAAACACCAGTTTTGCAGCTCTTATTATTAACTGGAATATCCAAAAGGGAACTTTCATTTTTAACTTTCTAATTTTCTACTAAAACCTAATGCATGCTAATGAATTGCAGATAATGTTTTGCCTATTTAGGCTACTTGGGGGGCATTTGGTTTCGGTGGAGGGAGGTTTGAATCTCCCAAATGTACAGGCCTAGGATGGAACAAATACTTTATTGAGAAAATGGGATTAAGGGTCTGGATTCAGGCTTTTCTTCTGTTGTGATCTGAAAGTAGAAAAAATAAGAACTCGCCCGTTGGGCGAGTAGTATAGTATCTGCTAATTTATAATTGGTTTTAGTTTGCTATGAACCAGATTGTCATTAAAGTTCTGATTTTTTGAGTAGGCAACTATCATTTTCTGCTTATAAACATGGGGAAATTTCTCTTGAAGACTCTTGTAGTGGGTTTGAACTATCTTGCTTGCTCGATTACTGGTTGTATTAAACGGGACAACAAAGGGTGCTATGCCTGCAAAATGATGAATATTGAGTCCTATAGGTCTTGCTGTATTCAATGTCTCAATCCAGTAGGCTTCTCTGGATTGTCTGAATTTGGTGGTTTCATCTTCCGGTAAATCAATTTCTATACGTTCAATTGGGGTTAGGGTGAGATCGTTTATTGAATGGTCATCGAGGTTGAAATGATTAGAAACGGGCTTGTCTTTCTTTAATTTTATATCTGATCTATGGGCATTGAATCGAGTGCGTAAATTATTCTTAGTTTCTCCTACATATTGTTTGGGGCATTTCTGACATGAAATTAAATAAATTACATTTGAGCTATCACATGATAAATGCTCCTGGATCGGATACCTTTTATTAGTAAAGCTACTCATAAAATAATGTGTTTCAGCTACAAAGGGACATGTTTTGCATCTATTTGACAAACATGGGGCACACCTTAAACCTGGAGGAACTTCGGCATATAGTCTAGTCTTCGCTGCTATTTGCGCTAAAGTGGAGTTTTTTATGTTTCGTAAAAATCGTTTTGAGTATCCACGCTCTTTCAGTTTTGAGAAAACAATCGTACAGGCTTGGTTGAAATCAGAGGATCTTGTGCAAATTCGGTGAAATCGTAAAACTTGTGATTTAATAATACCGGAAAAGGTATGTTTTGGGTGAAACGAGCTTTTGTGCAGGAGTTGATGAGTATCAGTTTCTTTGAAATATACCTTAATGTCCAGTTTATTGGTTTCTGCTATGGAATCTCCTTTGAAAACAGTGGTATCGAGAAAATCTATGCTTTTATGACTGACGTTGGCGGTTAGTTTGATGGACGGATGGTGGTTGTTGAGAATTTCAAAGAATTCCCAGAACTGCTCAATGGAATAAGTCCAAACCATAAAAATGTCATCTAAAAATCGTCCATAAAATAATGGATCAAAGGGACAAAGGGGTAATACCTCACGTTCCCACTCTGCCATGAAAAGATTTGCGTATGAAGGGGCGAATCGTTTACCCATAGCTGTTCCTGAAGTTTGTAGATACGTTTTACCATTAAATGTGAAATCGTTGCGACTGAGACAAATCTCTAAAAGCTCTAAAATTGCATCATCGGGTCTGTTCGGATCTGGGTTTCTACTAAAAGCTTTACGAACTGCCATTAACCCGGCAGTGTTATCAATATTGGTATACATAGAAGACACGTCAATAGAAATCAGAATGGCATTGGGAGGAACTCGAAGATTTTTAATTTTATTTACAAAATCAGTTGTGTCCTTAAGATAGGCTTTATGTTGGCAAGCTAGAGGTAGTAAGAAATGGTCAATGTATTCTGACACCGCATATGACTCACTACCACAGTCAGATATGATCGGACGGCCTTTAGGGATTTTATTAGGGACGAACCACTCCTTTGTAGGATTCTTATGGATCTTAGGCAAAGTGTATAAATGTCTCTCACGACAATCGGGTTTGGCAGACAGATAATCATATTGTTTCTGTTTGAGATAACTGTCTTTGACTAAATTTCCAAGAATATTGTTAATCATTTTAGAAGTTTCCTTAAAAATTGGGTCTGGCAAAATGGCATAATGTTTAAGATTATTCAATTGATTCTCTGCTTCTAAAATATAATCTTCCCTATTTAGAATGACACAACATGAACCTTTGTCACTTTTTTTAATAATAATGCTATCATCTTTCTTAAGTAAGTTTAAAGCTTCACGTTCTACCCGTGTCAGATTAGGTTTTTCATTAGTAATAGAAAGATTTGTTGTTTGGCTATTCATACTCTCAAATACTTCTAAAATTTCAGGATGGATGGCGGCCTTGGGCGGTTTCCACGTGGATTTAGGAATAAACATTGTTCTAGCACCACGTGGGGGGTGGTTTCGAAAAAAATAAGTGCAGCTGAGATTGCGTTGAAATCGTTCAATAGATGGACGAAGATAGTCAATGTTGGCTACCTTCGGGGTCGGAATAAATTTAAGTCCACGGTCTAAGATGGAATGTTGAAGGGGAGTGAGAATTTTACGGCTCAAGTTGACAACAGTTTGGCCTAGTGGTGGCCTCTCAGTATTTTTATCCCCAGTAATTAGTTTAAAGACAACTTACTCGATGCTTGAAGCTGGTGTATCCAAAATAAATAGATGCTGTTTGCTGTATCAGGAGACCAATGTAGATCATCAACTGGTTCAAATTCTTCTTCGTATGGAGGTAGGATTGCTGCGTCGTTGGTGTTGAAATCCATCATCATTTTGTTCAAAGTACTTAGGTTCTGTTGGGCTTTCTTCGTGATTTTATGGGAGATAGGTATACAGGTGAGGAAAATTCTGGATTTAGGAAAGGTTCGTTTGGCGGCGGCGATTAATTTCTGGACTTGGTCAAATGCGGTTTTGGCTAACTGGTAACGGTTGTTGAGACCTACATGAATGATGACGGTAGCTGGTTTGAAAACATGGTCGTACGAATCAATGATGGATTGGATGTGATGAATCTGGGCACCAGGGTACGAATGAATTTCGGTGTCTGAAGCAGTTTTGGTAATTCTGTTCAGGTTAGAAGATCCAATAATTAAGGTTGATTTCTGTAGAGCGGGTAGAGTCCATGATGATTTGTCATCGGTTTTATGGTAAAAGGGTTTGGTAGCGGATATAATGGTTGTCGATGGGATGATTGGAACTGGTACACAAGTTGAAGATGGAAAATTAGATAGTGATCGGGACCTGGTACGAGGAGGGGATGGTTTGGAAGTATGGCTTGACTTGGTCGGAGAATTCGGGGTTTCCTGTTGGTCAAGATATTTACAGAAGGCAGATAGATTTACGGAACCAGAGTCCCTAGGTGAAGATTCAGATGGGGTGGTAGAGGAGGAATCTGAAAGAGAAAAGAGAAGAGGGGTGCCCTCTCTACGCGAACGTTTACCAACGTCTGCTGGACTAGGTGTAGGTGAACTTCGGGCACGTTTAGGGGTTTGGTTCAATACGGCGGTGACCCTAGTAAGTGCAGGTGTATTCAGGTCAACATCCATTGCAGTTGGTATAGATATGGTGACTCTGGCCTTGGTACTGTTAATCGTTTGGTAAAATTGGGTAATTACGGATTGGGTAAGGCGTTTCCCATAGGACCGACGTGCCCAGGACAGGGCATGGGATATGATACGGTCGACGGCTGCTGGAGAAAAAGACTTTGCGCGGATAGTAGCTAGCTTCTCTTGAAGGGTGGTTTGGTAGTGGTCGATCAGGGCCTGCGTCACCTTAGAGAGCCATGTCCGATTGAGGGATCTAATATTTGTGTCAACAGCTGAAGTTCTCATTGCTGGACGAATAAAACTATCCAGCTCATGGATTTTGCGCTTAAAGGTAAAGGCAGGTTGACCTTCCTGTTGAAGTCTAAGGGTGGCCAAATGATGAAGACACTGCATAACTTGGAAGAACACCTTAACAAAGGGCTCTTCCTCCTTATGAGTGGGAACTGGTTGGCGTCTGTGGGCTGGTGGTCGTTTCTGTTGTTGGTTAGGTCGTTGATAATTTCTGGGTGGGTAGGAGTCGTTGTAGTTAGGTCGGTGATGGGGTGGAACATAAGTGGTTGGATTGGTAGGCGGTCGGCGATTAGTAGGTGGTAGAGGTCGATGGAAAACGGGACCATTGTAGGGTACTTGATGTTGGTTTGGTTGACGATTAGTGTTACGATATCTGGCTTCTTGCCAGTGGTTGTTGTAGTTTCGGAACATAATGAAAATAAATGGAGGTTAGATGTGGAATGTTCAGGGAATGTAATTGGGTGAAAACTGTATATGCTAGCGTAAAGTGTGGGGATCAGGTTATGCAGATAAATCAAACTGGGTGGGAGAAATGATGCAGAATAAAAGCTAGGTGATTATGCAAAAATATATATATTTGGTATTAAAAACACTAACAATAATGTAAAAAATAGACAAAAAAAAAATAACAAAAACTTACACAATAGACACGAACCGGTTTTCGAAATATTTTTCTTTTTCAAGTGTCGATAAATTGTGCAGACTGATAATTTTGATGGTAATTTATAGTTCTAGAATGATTAGTTAATCAGTGTTTTGATTTTCTAATTAATTGAGTGAATCGTGTCATATCTTTGATCAATTGAGGATTAGTGATTAAATATAGATATTGGATTAGACTGAATTTTGATCATACCTGAGGATTTGATTATCTCAGAGTACAATTTACATAAAAGAAAAACATAAATATGGCACGAACAACATAAATGAGAACTAATTATGAATTTTGATTATACCTGAGTGACAAGGATAAGATTATCTCAGAGTATAATTTACATGAAAGAAAAACATAAACATGGCATGAACAAAATAAATGAGAACTAATTATGAATTTTGATTATATCTGAGTTACAAGGATAAGATTACCTCAGAGTATAATTTACATAAAAGAAAAACATGGATAATCGTAAAATAGTTAATGGTTGAAGTAAAAAAAAAATATATTTTTGGACTAAAGTAATTAATGTGTTATATGTACAGATAAACAAGTGTCATAATACTAACATATACAAAATATACATAAAATATTTAAAAACGAAATGAAAATGAAAATATATAAATACAAAAGAACCCATAGTCAAAATAAATTATCAGGTCTGGCCTGGCACGGACAGTATTAGATTTCGGTGGAGGGAGGTTTGAATCTCCCAAATGTACAGGCCTAGGATGGAACAAATACTTTATTGAGAAAATGGGATTAAGGGTCTGGATTCAGGCTTTTCTTCTGTTGTGATCTGAAAGTAGAAAAAATAAGAACTCGCCCGTTGGGCGAGTAGTATAGTATCTGCTAATTTATAATTGGTTTTAGTTTGCTATGAACCAGATTGTCATTAAAGTTCTGATTTTTTGAGTAGGCAACTATCATTTTCTGCTTATAAACATGGGGAAATTTCTCTTGAAGACTCTTGTAGTGGGTTTGAACTATCTTGCTTGCTCGATTACTGGTTGTATTAAACGGGACAACAAAGGGTGCTATGCCTGCAAAATGATGAATATTGAGTCCTATAGGTCTTGCTGTATTCAATGTCTCAATCCAGTAGGCTTCTCTGGATTGTCTGAATTTGGTGGTTTCATCTTCCGGTAAATCAATTTCTATACGTTCAATTGGGGTTAGGGTGAGATCGTTTATTGAATGGTCATCGAGGTTGAAATGATTAGAAACGGGCTTGTCTTTCTTTAATTTTATATCTGATCTATGGGCATTGAATCGAGTGCGTAAATTATTCTTAGTTTCTCCTACATATTGTTTGGGGCATTTCTGACATGAAATTAAATAAATTACATTTGAGCTATCACATGATAAATGCTCCTGGATCGGATACCTTTTATTAGTAAAGCTACTCATAAAATAATGTGTTTCAGCTACAAAGGGACATGTTTTGCATCTATTTGACAAACATGGGGCACACCTTAAACCTGGAGGAACTTCGGCATATAGTCTAGTCTTCGCTGCTATTTGCGCTAAAGTGGAGTTTTTTATGTTTCGTAAAAATCGTTTTGAGTATCCACGCTCTTTCAGTTTTGAGAAAACAATCGTACAGGCTTGGTTGAAATCAGAGGATCTTGTGCAAATTCGGTGAAATCGTAAAACTTGTGATTTAATAATACCGGAAAAGGTATGTTTTGGGTGAAACGAGCTTTTGTGCAGGAGTTGATGAGTATCAGTTTCTTTGAAATATACCTTAATGTCCAGTTTATTGGTTTCTGCTATGGAATCTCCTTTGAAAACAGTGGTATCGAGAAAATCTATGCTTTTATGACTGACGTTGGCGGTTAGTTTGATGGACGGATGGTGGTTGTTGAGAATTTCAAAGAATTCCCAGAACTGCTCAATGGAATAAGTCCAAACCATAAAAATGTCATCTAAAAATCGTCCATAAAATAATGGATCAAAGGGACAAAGGGGTAATACCTCACGTTCCCACTCTGCCATGAAAAGATTTGCGTATGAAGGGGCGAATCGTTTACCCATAGCTGTTCCTGAAGTTTGTAGATACGTTTTACCATTAAATGTGAAATCGTTGCGACTGAGACAAATCTCTAAAAGCTCTAAAATTGCATCATCGGGTCTGTTCGGATCTGGGTTTCTACTAAAAGCTTTACGAACTGCCATTAACCCGGCAGTGTTATCAATATTGGTATACATAGAAGACACGTCAATAGAAATCAGAATGGCATTGGGAGGAACTCGAAGATTTTTAATTTTATTTACAAAATCAGTTGTGTCCTTAAGATAGGCTTTATGTTGGCAAGCTAGAGGTAGTAAGAAATGGTCAATGTATTCTGACACCGCATATGACTCACTACCACAGTCAGATATGATCGGACGGCCTTTAGGGATTTTATTAGGGACGAACCACTCCTTTGTAGGATTCTTATGGATCTTAGGCAAAGTGTATAAATGTCTCTCACGACAATCGGGTTTGGCAGACAGATAATCATATTGTTTCTGTTTGAGATAACTGTCTTTGACTAAATTTCCAAGAATATTGTTAATCATTTTAGAAGTTTCCTTAAAAATTGGGTCTGGCAAAATGGCATAATGTTTAAGATTATTCAATTGATTCTCTGCTTCTAAAATATAATCTTCCCTATTTAGAATGACACAACATGAACCTTTGTCACTTTTTTTAATAATAATGCTATCATCTTTCTTAAGTAAGTTTAAAGCTTCACGTTCTACCCGTGTCAGATTAGGTTTTTCATTAGTAATAGAAAGATTTGTTGTTTGGCTATTCATACTCTCAAATACTTCTAAAATTTCAGGATGGATGGCGGCCTTGGGCGGTTTCCACGTGGATTTAGGAATAAACATTGTTCTAGCACCACGTGGGGGGTGGTTTCGAAAAAAATAAGTGCAGCTGAGATTGCGTTGAAATCGTTCAATAGATGGACGAAGATAGTCAATGTTGGCTACCTTCGGGGTCGGAATAAATTTAAGTCCACGGTCTAAGATGGAATGTTGAAGGGGAGTGAGAATTTTACGGCTCAAGTTGACAACAGTTTGGCCTAGTGGTGGCCTCTCAGTATTTTTATCCCCAGTAATTAGTTTAAAGACAACTTACTCGATGCTTGAAGCTGGTGTATCCAAAATAAATAGATGCTGTTTGCTGTATCAGGAGACCAATGTAGATCATCAACTGGTTCAAATTCTTCTTCGTATGGAGGTAGGATTGCTGCGTCGTTGGTGTTGAAATCCATCATCATTTTGTTCAAAGTACTTAGGTTCTGTTGGGCTTTCTTCGTGATTTTATGGGAGATAGGTATACAGGTGAGGAAAATTCTGGATTTAGGAAAGGTTCGTTTGGCGGCGGCGATTAATTTCTGGACTTGGTCAAATGCGGTTTTGGCTAACTGGTAACGGTTGTTGAGACCTACATGAATGATGACGGTAGCTGGTTTGAAAACATGGTCGTACGAATCAATGATGGATTGGATGTGATGAATCTGGGCACCAGGGTACGAATGAATTTCGGTGTCTGAAGCAGTTTTGGTAATTCTGTTCAGGTTAGAAGATCCAATAATTAAGGTTGATTTCTGTAGAGCGGGTAGAGTCCATGATGATTTGTCATCGGTTTTATGGTAAAAGGGTTTGGTAGCGGATATAATGGTTGTCGATGGGATGATTGGAACTGGTACACAAGTTGAAGATGGAAAATTAGATAGTGATCGGGACCTGGTACGAGGAGGGGATGGTTTGGAAGTATGGCTTGACTTGGTCGGAGAATTCGGGGTTTCCTGTTGGTCAAGATATTTACAGAAGGCAGATAGATTTACGGAACCAGAGTCCCTAGGTGAAGATTCAGATGGGGTGGTAGAGGAGGAATCTGAAAGAGAAAAGAGAAGAGGGGTGCCCTCTCTACGCGAACGTTTACCAACGTCTGCTGGACTAGGTGTAGGTGAACTTCGGGCACGTTTAGGGGTTTGGTTCAATACGGCGGTGACCCTAGTAAGTGCAGGTGTATTCAGGTCAACATCCATTGCAGTTGGTATAGATATGGTGACTCTGGCCTTGGTACTGTTAATCGTTTGGTAAAATTGGGTAATTACGGATTGGGTAAGGCGTTTCCCATAGGACCGACGTGCCCAGGACAGGGCATGGGATATGATACGGTCGACGGCTGCTGGAGAAAAAGACTTTGCGCGGATAGTAGCTAGCTTCTCTTGAAGGGTGGTTTGGTAGTGGTCGATCAGGGCCTGCGTCACCTTAGAGAGCCATGTCCGATTGAGGGATCTAATATTTGTGTCAACAGCTGAAGTTCTCATTGCTGGACGAATAAAACTATCCAGCTCATGGATTTTGCGCTTAAAGGTAAAGGCAGGTTGACCTTCCTGTTGAAGTCTAAGGGTGGCCAAATGATGAAGACACTGCATAACTTGGAAGAACACCTTAACAAAGGGCTCTTCCTCCTTATGAGTGGGAACTGGTTGGCGTCTGTGGGCTGGTGGTCGTTTCTGTTGTTGGTTAGGTCGTTGATAATTTCTGGGTGGGTAGGAGTCGTTGTAGTTAGGTCGGTGATAGGGTGGAACATAAGTGGTTGGATTGGTAGGCGGTCGGCGATTAGTAGGTGGTAGAGGTCGATGGAAAACGGGACCATTGTAGGGTACTTGATGTTGGTTTGGTTGACGATTAGTGTTACGATATCTGGCTTCTTGCCAGTGGTTGTTGTAGTTTCGGAACATAATGAAAATAAATGGAGGTTAGATGTGGAATGTTCAGGGAATGTAATTGGGTGAAAACTGTATATGCTAGCGTAAAGTGTGGGGATCAGGTTATGCAGATAAATCAAACTGGGTGGGAGAAATGATGCAGAATAAAAGCTAGGTGATTATGCAAAAATATATATATTTGGTATTAAAAACACTAACAATAATGTAAAAAATAGACAAAAAAAAAATAACAAAAACTTACACAATAGACACGAACCGGTTTTCGAAATATTTTTCTTTTTCAAGTGTCGATAAATTGTGCAGACTGATAATTTTGATGGTAATTTATAGTTCTAGAATGATTAGTTAATCAGTGTTTTGATTTTCTAATTAATTGAGTGAATCGTGTCATATCTTTGATCAATTGAGGATTAGTGATTAAATATAGATATTGGATTAGACTGAATTTTGATCATACCTGAGGATTTGATTATCTCAGAGTACAATTTACATAAAAGAAAAACATAAATATGGCACGAACAACATAAATGAGAACTAATTATGAATTTTGATTATATCTGAGTTACAAGGATAAGATTACCTCAGAGTATAATTTACATAAAAGAAAAACATGGATAATCGTAAAATAGTTAATGGTTGAAGTAAAAAAAAAATATATTTTTGGACTAAAGTAATTAATGTGTTATATGTACAGATAAACAAGTGTCATAATACTAACATATACAAAATATACATAAAATATTTAAAAACGAAATGAAAATGAAAATATATAAATACAAAAGAACCCATAGTCAAAATAAATTATCAGGTCTGGCCTGGCACGGACAGTATTAGATTTCGGTGGAGGGAGGTTTGAATCTCCCAAATGTACAGGCCTAGGATGGAACAAATACTTTATTGAGAAAATGGGATTAAGGGTCTGGATTCAGGCTTTTCTTCTGTTGTGATCTGAAAGTAGAAAAAATAAGAACTCGCCCGTTGGGCGAGTAGTATAGTATCTGCTAATTTATAATTGGTTTTAGTTTGCTATGAACCAGATTGTCATTAAAGTTCTGATTTTTTGAGTAGGCAACTATCATTTTCTGCTTATAAACATGGGGAAATTTCTCTTGAAGACTCTTGTAGTGGGTTTGAACTATCTTGCTTGCTCGATTACTGGTTGTATTAAACGGGACAACAAAGGGTGCTATGCCTGCAAAATGATGAATATTGAGTCCTATAGGTCTTGCTGTATTCAATGTCTCAATCCAGTAGGCTTCTCTGGATTGTCTGAATTTGGTGGTTTCATCTTCCGGTAAATCAATTTCTATACGTTCAATTGGGGTTAGGGTGAGATCGTTTATTGAATGGTCATCGAGGTTGAAATGATTAGAAACGGGCTTGTCTTTCTTTAATTTTATATCTGATCTATGGGCATTGAATCGAGTGCGTAAATTATTCTTAGTTTCTCCTACATATTGTTTGGGGCATTTCTGACATGAAATTAAATAAATTACATTTGAGCTATCACATGATAAATGCTCCTGGATCGGATACCTTTTATTAGTAAAGCTACTCATAAAATAATGTGTTTCAGCTACAAAGGGACATGTTTTGCATCTATTTGACAAACATGGGGCACACCTTAAACCTGGAGGAACTTCGGCATATAGTCTAGTCTTCGCTGCTATTTGCGCTAAAGTGGAGTTTTTTATGTTTCGTAAAAATCGTTTTGAGTATCCACGCTCTTTCAGTTTTGAGAAAACAATCGTACAGGCTTGGTTGAAATCAGAGGATCTTGTGCAAATTCGGTGAAATCGTAAAACTTGTGATTTAATAATACCGGAAAAGGTATGTTTTGGGTGAAACGAGCTTTTGTGCAGGAGTTGATGAGTATCAGTTTCTTTGAAATATACCTTAATGTCCAGTTTATTGGTTTCTGCTATGGAATCTCCTTTCATCGACAATTGTACTTTGCAGCATTGACAAATGCATTTTGTAATTACGACATTGGTATTTTAACATTGCAACACAATCGACAATATTGGCAACGTTATACCTCCATACCTTCCTATCATAACACCATTACTTGATATGATATATAATTAACATCAGAATTCTGAATGCTAAAGTTCATGAAAGTTCGCAGTTCAGCTCGTAATTTATCATCTTAAAGTAAACTTAGCAAAAAATTTATATTATTATTTTTTTAAAAAACATTTTAATGGTCAACGTTTTTAGACATGCAGTTAAAACTTTTTTTTAATAAATGACAGAACCAGAACGAATTTTCTTCTTTTGGCATCGGATCGTTATCCTCTATATTTAGATTTTATTTTTTGATTTTTACTACATAATTTAAAACGTTAAAAGCGCAAGTGACAATGTAAGAAAGTAAGCACTTGCAATTGTCAGTTGATGGGATAGAACTGCATTTGAACATATAGACAACAAACATTTGTCAGTTGAAGGGAGAGAACTGCATTAAAACATACAGACATCAAACATGTAAGTTTTAATCTTATATTTTGCAAGCAAGTGTTTATTCAGATCATTTGAAAAATTCTTAATATAGTTTAGTAGGATACAATTCTCCCCAAAAAATTTCATTGTTGTATTTTAGTTTTATGATATTATAAAAAAACATTTTTTGTACATTATATCAAAACATTGACCAGTGAGAAGCGTTAAATGAAACAATACACTGTACACAGTACCTGAGAAAATTATACATTGTAATACAGCAACGTAGACTTTCACATACCATCAGATATGGGTGGCGTAGTGAGCCAGACGCTTGCTCGCCTATCTGAACGTCCAGAGATGAATCCCGTCAGTGACACAGGTCGGAGGGGCTGACGTGGTAAGGGCGTTCAATCGTTGGTGTAAATAAACCAATGTGCATGTTAAAGGTCCCTCGACAAATGAAAATTGATAATATCAGGCTAATGCAAAATTTTCCTCATTGCGCACTGCATGGCGTTTGCCCGTCCTCAATATTGGTGCAGAAAAGCAAGACGTAAAACTCTATTCATTTCATTTCATTTTTCAAAAAATGGAAATTTTTATAATACTTCCTCTGTAATATATTTTTTCCGGGTCGCATACATTATTTATTTCTTTTATGATGACCATTTTTAACATAATGCAAACAAATATTTTCAAATATCTCCAAAACTAAGGAAGTTAAAATTTCAAGATTACTAGCAAATGACGTCAAAACCGGGAGTGATATAAAGATTCTAGAAATATTTTTTTGTTCAGAATCAAATTGTCTATCTACCTGTAAGTTTTTAGATCGATCGAAAAAAATTCAAAAAAAACACGCACAGTTTCAATGGAATTTGACACAAAATTTGCAAGTTTTAAAAAGCGCAATTTTGATTCAAATATATTGTGCTATATATCATTTGAAGAGCAGATTTAGCATAGTGAAAATGAAATAGAATTTGTGACGTATGTAAATTAGGTCACGTGACAGAGCTCTTTAAAGTTAAAAATTGCAATTTTCAACTGGCGATAAAACCGGAAGTAAACATCAGAAATCGGAAATGAATATATCATCTGATAGATCTCGTCAAGGGCAATAATTTTTGTACAGGTCAAGAAGTCATCAAAGGTCAAGGTCACTAGATATGAGCCTTGAAAGTTTCGGTCATTACTGAAATTCTTGTTCCGGAAATGTAAAGAAATTGAAATCGAAATTCAAAAATCGACAACCTACATTTTTTTTGTAATCGATTGCAGAAGTCGTAGATTTCAAAATTAAAAAAATCCGATTAACCCTCGGTTCTGAATTAAAATTTTAAGAAACATAGGTCAGTTCAAGATGGCGGCTGATCCCTTACACCTGGATAAAATTTCATCATTTTATTTTTTATGTATGACCAAATCTATGATAACACAAACAAAAAATTTCAAATATCTTCAATATTCCGGAAGTTGAAATTGAAAGTTTAGAAGCAAATGACGTCAAAACCGGAAGTGATATCGAAACTTTATAAATTGATTTTCTTTGGAAATGTATATGTCTATGTTATTGAAAGGTTTCAGATCGATCGAAATAAAATTGCAAAAGTTAAAAAAAATGCTTTAAAAAGTGCTCCAAAAGTCAGCTACAAAAGTCAAAATATGATTTTTTCAAAATTGCAATTTGTAGCTATTAGGTTAAACAAATGAACCAACAAAGACCGATCACAATCTGTTGGAAAAATGAGTTGAAAATGGAAAAACCCTGATATACGACTTTTTAATATACGTCGTTTCCGGTCAGGCAAAAATGCGCCATTTTACATTTAAGCAACACCGAGCAGTTAATCAACGCAGGAAATGATGTCAAGTTATGTGTGGTATGTGCAGTTTTGGCTGGGGAGCGTGACCAGAAATAGACAAAAAAAAAAAAAAATAGTCAATTGCAAACCAAAGCAGTGCGTTCGACAAATCGAACGCACTGCAAAAATAGTTAACATGATAATTATACATCTTTCATCAACGTCTTAAATTAGTGCATAACATAATCATCGAATCTTTTTGGAATTCTGCTAGTCCTTTCAGATCTAGTTTTACTAGTGTCTTGAATGGGAGCAACAAAAGAAGCTTCCTGGGCCTCTTCCCGAAGGTATCAAAAGGTCATGCCTTAAGCGTCTCAGCCAAATAGGAAATGTGTTATCGTTACAAAGTTTTAAATGATCATGATGAATCATTTTACTAGTCTTTTGATTGGACAATTCATATAAGGGATGACAAGTCTTTGTGATTAAGAAAGGACCTTTCCTTGGTGACATTAAATTCTTGCCGTTCCCTATTCTCGTTGGAGAATCAACTTGGTAAACAATGTCTCCAACATTGAACAAATCTTCATGAAAGACATCGTAGTCTTTTTCATGTAAAGTTTCGTCATCTATTTCAGGTGCGCTGGAAAATGGGAATACGAATGGCTGAATGCCTTCCTTGGGTAATTTTTGCAAATGTTCGTATTCCTGTTTAATAGGATTGCTTCCGGTGTCAATTATAGGAGTTATTTCAAACAATTGTCCTAAGTTTAAATCATGTTGATCTAAAGTGTCCTGGGATTTAGTTAGTGATTCTGCTAACTTATGCTTTTTGGTAATTGCTAAATTATCACCAGATTTATCGAACAAGTCGTGTAAGTGAGGTGGAACCGTCATTGATGTGGTATCCACGTCAACAGTATTTATAGAAAAGCTGAGGCCTTTCGAAATCGTATCCAATTTACCCATGTCACTTTGAGAACTAGAAGTTGAATTAGATTCTGATATAGTTTTTCCGATTATCCTCTTAGCATTTCTTTTACGGTGTCCTTTCTTTAATGATTTGAATGAATTAGTGTCATTTATTATCCGAAATACTTGTCTGGATTTCCCAACGGCAGAAACCAACAAACCCTCGTTAGAAGTTGGATTAGACACAGAATCTCCTTTGATTTGTCTCGAAAGTTCTGCTTTACATAAACCTACCGAATTTGTAGGTATTGTTACCCGTTTACTGACTAATACTTCGGATAAATCGTCGTTACTCTTGCAAGATCGTAAATCAGCGTTGATTGTTTCGTTGCCGATTTGAACTGAGGGACGTTCTATATTAATTACGCATTTATGATGCGCCAAAAAGTCTAAGCCTAAAATTATGTCATCATCCATAGCAACCATGTACACATCCCAGTCAAAATATTTGTTACCTATTTTAATTGTTAAACCCTGGACGCGTTGAGCATAAACAGGTTGATTTCCTAATCCTGAAAGTTTAATAATTTCTTTAAAAATTAATCGTCCATTATACGTTTTACATATATTTTCATTAACCAAAGTAAGCATAGCAGCTGTGTCGACAACTGCGTTCATTTTGGTTTGATTCACTATCACAGGTAAAATTAAATTTAATTGTTTTGACAATCGGATCCTAGCATCTGGCGAAGTGTCATTAGAATCACTTCTATATTTAGATTCAGGTTCCGTAGCACGAGTCGGTGAAGAATCACTCTTTCTATTTCTCTGTCTTCGAGTTCGTCTGGAGTCAGACTGAGAATGTTCAGTATCCGACTCTGTCCTGTTACTGCGTCTCACTCTATAATCTTTGTCATAGTTATTAGAACGTCTATCATTATAACGACGAGACGGTTCACGATCTTGTCCTTGTCTATTATTATAACGTTCGTTTCGCCAAGGTTGTTGGTAGTCTCGATACGGTCAGTAGTTAGAAGGCTTGTAGGGGTACGCGCGCTGATTGGCTGAGAGGTATCACGTGACGTGATGCTAAAAATAGAAGTGGGAAATCCCCCTTGGGAAACCCCTGTGGGGAAATTCTGTGGGGAAATCCCATGGGAAACCCCTGTAGGGAAATCCCTATGGGAAACCCCTGAGGGAAACCCCTGTGGGAAACCCCTGAGGGATACCCTTGTGGGAAACCCCTGTGGTAAACTCCAAGGGGAAATTCCGTGGGACGTAAGAAAAACGTTTGGGGAAACGTACACAAGACGTTTTTTGAATGAGAGATAGAGAGAGAGATAGAGAGAGAGATAGAATGGCACACGCGCGCGTGCTACTATCGTCTGCTAGTGAGAAATCACGTGATGCTGCAAGAGGCAATATAAGCAGGAAAGCGTTAAAGACACTTCAGTCAAAATGGAACGTTGTCAAGTTTGTAACTTGCCATTTGAATTCACTAAGTAGCCTATAGAAATGGTAAAGATGCATATTTTCAATGTTACTATTGCAAGTCAATGTTGCGAAATACGTATTGGAAGACTGTTAAACATTTGAACGTGTGTCCCAAGATTCCGAAAGTGACGAAATTATGCCAAGGTCATTAATCACGGCTTCACGGCCAGGTCTCTCGCGAGAGAGACCGAAAATAACAATATAAATGGGGTCCTTCAACAAAAGAAAAAATCGATAAGCCAGTCAATAGAATAATATTGTGAATAGACTCTTAAACGAACAAAAGAAATTTAGTCAATAGAGTCGTCTGCTAGTCGCGTGCCTCTGACAGGTTTTTTAAAAACAGATTATGTGTGGCTTTTTTTTTTTTAATCTCTCTCTGAGAGACCAAATATATTCATAATTGGCCCTTGTAAAAGGGCCGTGGATGAGGGGTGCGAGTCGGTTTAGAAAGCCAAACGGCGGCGGACTTTGTAACCCCGAAGGCGAATTTCTTCCAACACGGAAGGAGGGGGTACTTTTCTTTTCGGGGTAGTCCCCGTAGATTCCTCCAAGAGATAAATGTCATCGGGGGTAATGACGACCATTTTGCCTCGCCGTGTGTAAACTTTCAAATCTTGGGTTTCTACTTCGTCCATACGAATCACGACCATGCGTTCTTCAGCCATGTCTGGGGAAAATACCAAAACGTTTCGGACTTTTATAGAAAAGTTTTGAAACAAACAAAATCTCGGGCTGGGATTGGTTAAATAAAACAAACCACGTGGCATTTTAAGAGATTTTATTTCACTACATAAAGCAAACTACATAAATGTACTACAATAAAATGAATACATGCATTTCTTTACAAGTCAGTTAAAAATAAGAAAAACAACAACAGCCTTGTGATCCTGGGTCTTTGTCTTGCGGTAAATAAGGAAAATGGTCCCGAGTCCACGAGAGGACCAAGCGGTCGTTTTCCCGATACACCGAACCAAAAGCAAACAAAGCGTGGGGCGTGGGAACGTGGAAACGATGACAAAGGTAATACAAACAATAATGACCACACACGAAACTGTTTAATCCTTGAAGCCATCTGGGTTGATGAACGATGTTTTTATCTCGTACAAAACGTTGGAAATGAGTTCCATATATTTCAGGAGGACACCCATACGAGTCAAAAAATGAAACTTCGCCGGGGCGTTCACAGACAAACACCGTCCAATGTCTGCCTGGTTTCCGATCATCGTCTGTATTGACGACGTAAGCCATGGGGTACTGGTCAGGTCGAACATCTTCCAGTTGGTTACTCGCCAAAACTCCACCAAACAGAAACGAGGGTAAATGTCGTTCAAGGGGGTCATTCAGTTGATTCGTAGATAATGGTTCACCAATCCATGGTGACTTGCCGATTGTGATCAATTTCCAAGACATTGTCGTATTCGGCAAACAGAAGCAGACTTAGATGATCTGTGGGGGCAGTGCCAAATTTAAGTTCCAGTGACAAATTACCCGTGGTATTGGGATGAAAGTACGTGCCGTCAGCTCCGTGATCGTTGGTCAAATCGAAACAGTACAGCGTGTATCCTTTGATATAGTTGTTGAACGGCAAATCTAAATCTTCTTTGGTGTTAAGAATGCTGACGCGTTTCATCAAATCCAAATAAGGCGAAATACCCTGCTTGTTGCCAAAGTCCATTTCATATTCATCGACTACATCTCCGTTTTTGACCAATTTGAGACTTTCCAAACCGTAGTCCCCAAATTTAAAAGGATTCTTAGTAATGGCACCACTATAGGCCTGATTGCCCACTAACCCCACGACGAGACGTTTGGGTAGAATTTCGTTGATAAACAAATTATCCAAAACGTGAATCCTTCGGAGGTTCGGGATCACAACGTCTCTGACAACGACTCGATTCAAAGGGTATTTGGCCGGAGTTGACTGGAGTTGTTCGGCCAAACGCGTGTAGGTACTGGGTGACAGGGTCACAAAGGGAACTTCCAAGTAAGCTTTGACAAATTCTATTTTGTAATTGTCGTTATCGGACATCAGGAAAAACTTTGTAGATTGTTTTTCCAAGCTAATTCGAATATCAACACCGTCGATCAAATATCGATTTTGTAGACACATGTCGACGTGTAGGCGGGATTGCAATTCGAAAACTTGACTCTGGGAAATGATGCCGTGTCTCTGTTCCAAGCCTTTGTTCGGAGGGTGTACGACGCTGCCGGCTACTGTCCTGTCCTTAGCTTGAGTGCTGTCAAACTGAGCCGCCGTGTCTTTCTCCCACAAGACTTGTTTGGCCAAATGGTCCGTTTTAGCTCCTTTTCCAAAACTTAGCAAATTTTCTACATAGGCTCGATATGGATAATTAGGCAGGGAAGACGTGACCAGGGTTTTAGCATCTCTGCCCAATCTCAGCTTGACGTCTTTGAACAAAGAGTGAAACATGTTGTTCACGGGTCCCACCTGTTCGTTGTCACCTAAATTACTTCCGTCCCTCTTCACCACTTTCAGAGCCAGATACAGCGACATGTTGGCCATGTCAATGTAATCGGTGCTGGCATTGGGAACCATGAATTCGATGGGCCCATCGTGATTCAAATCGGATGTCAGGGGATACTTTCGAACTTTGGTCACCTTCGTAACGGCCGTTTGAGTATCTGGAACGCTAAACAGTTGTTGAAGTTCATCTCGAGCGCAGGGACAGGAATCATGTCGCATGATTTGCGAAGCCATGATCAAAGATATCTGGACGACGTTTGGCAGGAGTCGAAACTATAAACGATCCTTTTCGCTTCTTCTTCTTTGACGCCCTGTTGGACAATGATCCCGCGGACGACGATGTGGATCCTTTTATAGGTTGGAGCCGAGACACGACGTTGTTTAAGGCGTCCGAAAGGGTGTTTTTCATGGCTGGTTTGAACGTATTCGAAGCCATGTCTTTCCAGTTTTGTCGCCCTGAAATGACATCCATTAAACCTTCACCCACGCGAGGCAAGAGTGCCACTGCATTCTTTTTTAAGGCGTCTTTTCCCGCCGACCATAAGGTTTTTCCTAAAGATGTAACGTTGTTTTTGACTGCTGAGAGCAATCCGGAAAACCGCCCGGCTCCTCTCTGTCTCAAAACACCTCCTTTGTAAAAAACAATGGGGCGAATCATTGTAGACGTCGAAAATGTAGTTTGACGACGACCTTGCCTTGTATGAATGGTATGGCTTCACCCATGCCGTTCCTTATATAGATGGTGACAGCAGTCATTCGATCGTACTTGAGAGGAACGTAGTGAATCTTGGAAGAACGATGATAACCATGGTCACTTTGAATGACGTCCAACAGTGGAGAAACCATGTCTCCCACACGTTGGGGTTCTATGATGTCAGCATACAAGTAAAACAAATCAAAATGAGCCCGTAAATCGGGAATGTAGGTTGCTTCTAAACGATAACTCGCGTCGTTCCTCTTATGGCTCAGGGTCGACAGATGTATGTTCAACTCTTTTCCAGGCCATCCCAACATGGCCACTAGAGCCCCCTTGAGTTTGAGACTCGCATTAGGCATGACATTGATGAAATGATGAGCCTCCAAAGAATTAAATCGGAAATAAACTCTCTTGCTCAGAGGATCTTGTTCGAAAATCATCAGGGGACCAGAGGCCTCTGCTTGTCTGAGAAGGAGTCGTCGAGCTTCGTGAGCTGCTTCCAATTTGCGCTCGTGTTCCGTCAATTCGGCACTATCTGGATCCTCTCGGGGTGGAACGTAGTCGATGTGTGCTCGAATGAGCGCCGACTGCCAAAGGGTGGCGATTCCTTCGTTGATGGTATTGAGCAGGTGGTCCACGGTCTTGTAATCGTTAGACTCTATGTGTGTTTCCATGATAGTGGATCCTGGCTTGACATCTTCTCCTTTGGTACAGTATGCGGGACTCGTCTCGGTAGTCGTACACGCGATACTCGTGAAGAGCGTCTTCATGTGTGGCCACGGTTCGATGCATAGATTCAGGGTATTGTGTCTATCGTCTACATTGTTCCATGCTTCGGGAAACACAGCCGTAGCCAAACCGACTTCCCATTCCCGATGATCAAATTCGAGGGGCGGATTAAGGTGCGTTCTGTAAGTGGACATGGTGTTTTCTTTATACAGGTCCATCGAACTGTCACTCGGCAACGTCAGATAAAACTGTTGAGCGTACATGGTTTTTGGTTTTCAACTTTGGAGAAGGCAACAAATAACCCAAAGTACTAGACAACAAAGCCGTCCACAAGGTGGTTTGCGATCCGTCAGGTTTCAAAGCCAACTGAGATAAAGAAATACCAGCTACGATGTACACTAAAATGACTTGACAGAAAAAGACGATTTCGGCTCGAGGAACTCTGCTGCCCAAAAATCGCCAATTGGAGCTGTGCGATGTCGTTGACGTTGCCTCGTCCTGCATGATGACTTATTTGCGTTTTCTCTTTCGGCTATTTATAGTATCGGCCAAGGACGATTTTGGAATCCAAGAGTCAAAACTTGGAGGATACCCTTGCCATCGGACATTGATGTTTTTGCCTTTGGTTTCCAAGACTTTTTCAATGGGCCACACTTCGTCCTTTGATTCACGAACGGTCTGCAATTCCTCGGGGTAAAAAGACCCTTCCAAGGGTTCCCCGTTACCATCCACCAGTTTGTAACGCGACCCGACGTGTGGTCGAACCAAAAATGTTTCCAAAGTCCAATTGGGCCAATATCCCTTTTCAAAGGCCGATTGTTTAGCCAACGCCAAACGAACATTCGTGCCCGACGGAATCCTCTTCTTTTTGTCTTTTTGAAATCCTTTGGAAAGTTTCCACTCGTGCTCCGTTTTAACATCTTTAGGAGCCATTCCAATCGTGCGATGATGCGCCGAATTGTACGCTTTGACTAACGAAGGCAACACGTTAAGGTAACGTTGCGTTTGTTTGTGGGTAAAGTAACGCCACATCCGCTGTTTCAGCGTACGTTGAAAACGTTCCACCACGCTGGCCTTTGTTTCTACGTTGTGGGTGACGAAAAAATGTATACCCTGTTCTTTAAGATAGGCCTGAAACGGTTTGTTCAAAAATTCTTTTCCTTTGTCTGTTTGTAATCGCAAGGGTTTTCTTTTCTTGATTTTTTTAAATGCTTCCAACAAGGATTTTCCACTTTTGTTTTTCAAGGGAAAAACCCAAGCGTACTTAGAAAAAACGTCGATGACGCAGAGCAGAAACGTGTGACCATCGTTTTCTGAGGCAATGGCACTCACGTCGCTTAAATCTGCCTGCCATTGGTGATCTATGCCAGCTACAATTGTCGGACTGCGACGAAATTTCTTTTTCAGGGGTTTGTGCAACGTGTAGGCTCGTTGCTCGGCTAACCAGTCCTTAACGCGGGACAGTGACACACCCGTCGCTTTAGCCAAGCGCTGTGCACCACTGAATCCCGCGGGGTGCGAAGGGTCGTAATAAACTTTCGCTAGTTTTTTCATCATTGGTGTCTTCTCCATTGCCGCGCTTATTTATAGATTTTCCATTCTAAGCCATCGAGGTTTGATCGGTCTTTTCGAAATGGGGGTGCTTGGAAGAATTCTCGGTATTCTTGACTTTGAAGGAGCCGGCGGCAAAGACCGGGACATCCTGCTGGAGATATCGGGTGTAGAAACTGCTCTCCATCTGCTCTCATTTCCTATGGCCTCACGGGGTACGTTGGTGTTTTTCAAGCCAATCAAAACATCGTACCATCCCTGGGGAGCTTTGGGCATCGTCTTTCGTTCTCGAACTAAATCGTTGACGATGTCCAGCACGTTCGTCCCCGGCATAGGTTGCCCATCTTTGACGAGACGATTTTCATCGTCCCAAGACATATTCGTTTTGTCTTTCATATGTTTTAACAACAGTTTGGCCTTATGTCGGTACGTTTTTGGTACCGCATCGAGGATGGGTGTAGAGGTTGCTGACCCCGAGGCTTCCAATTCCTCTTGAACTACGGGTGACTGCCTTAAGGAGGGTTGACGGGGCTCTTCCATTTTCTTTTGCATCGTCTGATACCTTAAAAACAATTGACCATACCGCTGCATCTTTTCGTCTTCAGGCAAAGCGTCGTTTTTCAAAACGCTTTGCATGTCTCGACTGACGTCTTCGAGGTTGTGTTTGACCGGATCTCTGGCGTACATGGGCTCGTAAGGTTTGACCGTGAGGACTTCTGGTTGGTCTGCGGGCACCAGTCTCATTTTTCTGGCGTATTTCATATTCTTTAAAAAAACGTAACAAGCTTGGTACGAATCCTTTTCCTTGTTGTTGAAGCAATCGTCGTCGGGTCTTCCAGGGAGTTTTCGACGTGCCCA
This sequence comes from Lottia scabra, assembly GCA_029955415.1. Lineage (NCBI taxonomy): Eukaryota > Metazoa > Mollusca > Gastropoda > Lottiidae > Lottia > Lottia scabra. Next base: position 799,402 of record JARJEI010000038.1, read on the forward strand.
ATTTTCTCAAAAGTGGAGCACGAATTCGAAGTGATTTGATCTGTGACTTGGATAAGGGGACCGTGCCTCTAATGAGATTTCCTATACATTCACACACGCCGTCAATGATAGGCTTAGCTTCCAACACAGCCTTTCTGTCTTTGGGAGCAGTGTTGCACAAGTACCTTAACGTTTCCATGACTGAATTTGCGTCTCCCATGGGCCCCTTTTATAGTTTTTGCAACAAACCTCCCAACAACGGTGCGGCCAAGGATGCGATTAGGGCCCCAATAAAACCACCACGTTGGTTCAAAATACGTTTTTTGGTTCGTTCGTCAATGCGTGGGTCTGCAATCTTGCGCAGCGTCGTTTGATGCTCTTTCAGCAGTCGTTTTTGTTTCGGAGTTAATCCTCCTCTTCCCGTTTGTTGACGTCTTTGACGAGGAGGCATGCCCGTACGTTTGAATTTCTCTTTTTCCAGACGTTCTTTCCAGCGGAGAAGAATTCGAATCAAAATTCCGCCAAAGAAACCACGTCCCCCGGGCTTCATGACGACTTCCATTTTCTGCGGAACAGACAAAGTTCGATCCATCAAACTCGTCAACTCGTTTCTGTTCCTTTCCACCCATTTTTCGTGCTGCTTGTGTAAGGGCTTAATGTTTCCGTCCAATAAATGTTTAGAGGCCATCTGAAACCATTTCAGTAAACCTAAACGAGCGGTACCCACATTTTTCAACAATTCGTTGTAGGCCATGTGAGGTGTCAGTCCCTTCAATTGCTTAATAAAAGCGTTAAGTTGTTTCAAAGGAGGTTTTCGCTTACGAGGCGTGACAGGAACCGACTCTGGAAAGAGTTGCCCGCCGCGAGGAGGAGTTGGGGGCAACGGTGACATTGGGGGTCGAGGTGGTGTCATCGACGGTAACTTCCTTTTCACTCCAGGCATGGTTGGTCTGGTGGGAACTCTGGACGTGGGGTCTCGTAAGTCCGGGGCGAGAGGAAAGACGGCTCTGGGTAACCCCGGAGGAGGAACGGATCGTTTCGTGTGCTTGGTACGGGCCATTATGATGCAGATTCGTTCCAGAGGATCCCTTTTTATACTTTTGAGACATACGCAAATCCCTCTTCGCCCAAAAGATGCGTTCGCAATCGAAGTTCTTCTGGGGTGTCCGCTTTCAGATCGACCAACAGATATCCTCTGGCTTCTTTCGTAGCATCCTCGTAAGCCTCTTGCATGAATTTTGAGCGCCCTGGATACATTTGACGAGCTAATACGCCAATTTGAGACGTGTCTCGGGGATTCTTAAACAGGACGAGATAATGGGCATTCAAACTAATGGTTCTTTGCTGTTTGTCAAATAAATTTTGCACGATGTAAATCAGGCTAACATCGCGGTGATGACTTTTCTTGGTAAACCAATCTTCGAGCGTTGGAATGTCGACCCCCATTAAGTCATCAATCACTAAAATTTGGGGACCGACTACTTGTGACATGACATCATCAATGTGTTCCAATCCTTTGACGTACGTGAAAGGAAAGGACTCGTAGGACGTTTGCCATTCGCTGTAGGCCCATACGATTCGTATTGGGGGTGGATTGAACAGTTGTGCAGAGATCAGTTTCTGCGTAAACATTGTTTTCCCGACCCCCGTTGGGCCAGCAATAAGCATGGTAAAAGGATGTTTCAAGGACACATCATACTCCAGACTCATGGTGACGATTGACAGAGAACCGTCCCAATCCGTATTTATAGGCAAAAAAAAAATACAACAATATTTAAAACATTTTATTTGTGCATGTGGTATTTTTGTATGAACAATTTCACTTGATCTGCAAATATTTCCTTGAAGCCTTTACTGTTGTCGACTTCAATTTCTTCCATCACCGTGCCATAGTCGTCTAGACGATATATCGAAAGATAGACACCCATACTGCAAGGTACGTCGTAACGGTGTTTTCGACCGGCAGCCTGGCAAGACTGAATATCTGGAAAGACCTTTGGGTTGGCAGCGATGATCAATGTTTCTCCCTTCAATTTTCCTTTAATTTCGTACTTGTAACCGGCCTTGGATTGATCCCCTTTGACCATTTTAAGGTAGGGACACTCTGGTGAAAAGCGACGATGTTCGGTCCACGGACAATCCGTGCTTTCCCATTCTTTCAAAATGACATCACAGGCCACACATCTGACTAGATCCCGCACCTGTGTGTATATCAAACCGCATTCAGCCAACTCTTTTTCTGCGGGCTTGTCGTGCGGCCAATTCACGTACGAATTTAGTCTATTTTCAAACCACAGCATTTTATCCATTATTCCCAAAGCTGTCTTGATCTTAGCTTTCACCGTACGAAAGAACCGCTTGTCCTTCTTGGTATGCTGTTCTGGCTCATCTGTGGGTTCAAAATAAGGACCAGGTTCGACGTAGACAGGCTCGGGTTCTCCTATGATGCGCTGCAGCTCATAACCGGAATGCATTATGCGAATGTGACTCGCGAAGTATTCTTTTTATAGAGGGGGATTGGTCATGCCTGGTGACCAATTCATGGGAAAGGGACCCATACTTTCCCTAGTAAACACAATAGACGACTCGAATAGAAAGTTTTAACATTTTTTATATACAGAAAAAAAAAAATCTACAATACAAAAACTACAATACTACAATATAAAAAGTACAATACATTAAACGAGAGGTAAAATATTTCTCAGTTTCAGGCTGGGATATTCAGTCCGCATCAGGTAGTACTTCATCCAAGACGAATGCCTCAACGCTTTCGGAATCCAATAGACGGAGCCAAGAATCATCTGCATGGAATCTCCGGGATGATAATCTTCGATGGAGCAAAAGTTGATCACCACTGGCATCCATTCGTCAGCAGTCCATTGCGGAACGGATACGATGTCCGTCATTCCTCTGGGGCCCACACTTTTGATCAAGGCCCTGGCTAAACTTTCAGACTCTTCTTTTTCCAGGCGTAAACACGGCACCTCGTCCTCGGGTTTAGACGTAGAAGTTGGGGTCAAAGTCAACTCGAGTGATTTGGCAGTCTTCTTCTTCTTCTTTTTCTTTCCCTCTTCGGCACATTTCAAAGACTTCTCCGCACCAATACCAGTATCGACAGTTTCGGTTGTTTCCTCTGGGCTCGCTGATGTTGTTATCAAACAGCCGCCTAGAAAGGTCTTCGATTCCGTTGGCACATTCTGTAGCGGCTGTGCATTCAAACACTCCGTATCCCATGATTCCACAGTTGAGGCACTTGTGATTGAATTCGTTGGGTCTCTTGATGCCATACTTTTTGGGTTCGACTGTTTTCTGCTCCTCTTCTTTTTTCTCTCGGGGTTCTCGTTTGGTACATTGAGGTGCCCAATGTCCCGTTTCTTTGCAGAGGTAGCAGGCACCGTATCCTCCATAACTGGCTGAATGTTTTCCTTGTTGTCGTTCGGGGCAATTTCTATACCAGTGTCCATTTTTGCTGCAGTGGAAACAAGTCTTATCCATATCCAAATAGAGAATGAATGTTTGTCGAGAATCTGCGTCTTTTTATTCCGTTCTGCTCGATTCTGATTGGCTCTTGGTTTTCTTCTCTCCTATTGGTCGTTTCGCGTAATCAAGACGAGTCCAATTCCTCTCTGTACTGTCCAATGTGTTTTTAACAGACGCACTGCATCGTTGTACCAACGATCTTCACTCTCCCATTGGGTCACGCGGCTTTCAGGGTCGGGTACGAAACTACCAATGGTTTTCAGTATGTCCTCTTTCGCTGGTTTCAGCTCGTGCCACGCAAAGTCGTCCACCGGATGTGACGTGGTACCCGTCACTGGATTTACACCGAGGCCCAAACAGGAATGGTATTTTTGAGAGGGATGATCGTGGAGACAGCCAATGCATTGCTCTTTCTGTTGGTCTTCTATATGGGGTAGATAATCCTTGTCCACTCTGTGCCTCAACCACCTTTCTCTGACTTTTTCCTCAATATCCATAAGGGTAGGTATTGATTGGTTCATTTTTGTCATTGAAGTGAATGAACCGTTTGGTATAAACAACTTTATACTTTTTGTCTTCCGACCGCGTGCAAAGTCGGCGATCACGTGTTCTCGTAATTTTGAAGGGATTGGTGACGACCAAAGGAAGATTTTGATGTACATTTTCCACCATGCCTTTCACCGAGTCGAAATTTAAGTCTTTGGAACCTCTGTAGTTGAGTGTAAACCCCCGCACCTTGCACACGGTTTGGCCGTTAGACAGTTTGTAGGCATAATTCTTGGCCCCACCACTGACGAATTCGGTGATGGTTACATTCTCCTCCAACTCATCCTTCCACTCTCCCAAACTGTTGCCACGTGATGGATTCCACAGGTCTGGATGGTGCACATAGATGACGCTGTCAGTGTCAAAATAGCAGACACGTTCACCTAAGGGTTCCAACACGGAATAGAGCTTGAGGCGAGCCTGCGCCGTGACGAAAGCGGCAATGACGACATTGGTGATGGGAGAAGGCTGTACGTGTTCTTCTAATTTTAATCGTTCCACCATCACCATGTTATCATTGACCAACTGGACATCTTTGATCATTTCCGTGACATCGGTGAGCAGTTCAAAATATCTTGCTGGTTCTGTGATATATTCGGTTTGACTAAAGTTGTCGCGTTGCCCAAACTTTCCCCATAAAATATTTAACTTTAGCTTGCTGCAGCTGCGAATACCGTTATTGTACACCACGTTGGCAGGTTCTAGTCGAATACCTTCTTTTTGGTAGACTTCTGCAATAAACTGGGTTTTATCCTCGTCAGTGCGACATTCGGGAGGGTAGCCACTGCTTTCCAATTTGGTTTTCAAGTAATGGTCAATATAACCCGTAAACAACCCTCCCGTTTTGGTTTGACTGTCGTACTGGCTCCATTTCTCCTCGGCCCAATGCCACACTTCGAAAATTTTAACGATGGTATACCCCAGAGAAGCGGCTTTCTTCAATTCGAGGGACACGTAGGTCCCGACCCAGGCTCTTTCGTCGTCGGAATGGGAACATGGCACGTATTCCGCAATCTCAGAATCCTGCATGTGTTCGATAATGCAAGAACGACAGAGTGGAAACGTGGTTTTGTTGTTCCATCTAAACGGCAGAACGGGGTGAAAGAGTTTTCTCGGTGGCACGACTTTACATTGAATTAACCCCTCGTACTGTTGCCAGTTGTTTTGGTCGGGTTGCGTGATAATCTCGGGTTCTTCAATAGGAAATTGTCCGTATTTACAGATATAAGGATACAAAGATACCACATCCAAGTATCGGATTTCTTCGTCCTCTTTAGGTACGACCCTCAGTTGAATGGCATTGGTCCTTCCACCGAAAAAAGCGTCTCGGGGAAAGAGTGGTTCGGGATATGGCCACCCATTGGCTTCCAAAGCGCGAACAAACTCATCCATGTCGTCGTTGTCACGTCTCTGTGATTTAACTTGGCACTCCCAAACGGTCACGAGGTCTTCCAGACCGAACTTGGTTTTCAAAGCATCGAGGCGTTGCATGGTTTGAGCATACAGTTCTCTCATGGTTCGTGAGGGGTCGTAAGGGTGGAAATGTTTGACGTCTTGAACGGGTCCAGGATAGCACTTTGGACAACCGTGGAAGGCACAACCGAAAAACTCGTAGGCGACGTTGTTATCCCGATCAAAACCATCCAAACTGTAGGGTCCTACTTTTGTTTCTCCTCCATTGCCTGCGTGTCTAATGTTGGGCATGGTCGTTCCATCTCGCAACGCTGTTAGGGTTCGGGTGTGTTGTTCCCATTCTAACCATCTCAACGCTTTGTTGGACTGCTGCCGGGGTTGATAGCGGCGCCAATCTGTGCCTTGTCCATGGTCCTGCATTAACGCTCTAGGAATGATCGGAATACTGTCCATGGGCAAGTAATGCATTCGGTAGACTTTATTGCAAGCAGATGCCAATGTCATGCTCGAGGCTAGTGGATCAATTCCCGTGTCGTTAAGGAAGATGCGACGAAACTCTCCACAGCTTCTTCGCAATATATCCACGTCGCTCTGGCAATAAGTTAGAATTTCCTGTCTGAAATCAAACGTGCTGTCTTTTCGTTCTTCGTACCATTTTAAAAACTTTTCCCTCTCTTTGACGCTCATCCCATCAGGATCGTAGTGTTTTTGATCAGGATACTTTCCGACAAAGTGACTGTTTTCTGGCGTATTGAAAAAATGCGGAAAATAACCCTTCTTCATTTCCGTGAGACCAAATGTTGCCGGCATGTTCCGAAGCGGCATGGGTAAGAAGTTCAAGGAGTCCACAAATTTCACACACCCCATCGTAATGGACATGACTTTTCCTCCCGTCATGATTACTTCCGGGGCGGCAACGGCGTGTTTGTGAATGGTCTGCATCATCAAAATTCCATCATAACCCTTGAAATTATGGGCTACACAGATCACTTGGGATGCTTTTTTGACATTGTTGTTCTCGGTTCCTCCCTCCACCATTCGACGGCCAGCCAGACGTACAAACCATTGACCCACTTGGTCTAACGTATCGGGCCCTTCCATGACGGTTTCTTTCTGGTGATTCCAATAAGAGTCACAGTATTGGCAGTTTTTGTTGTCGTGAATACAGAAATGGCAGCATAGTTGTAACACACACAAGTTGGGTATGTGTTCTCCCGAATCTTGTTGACATTCAAAGTCAAAGAAGACAAATCGTGTCAAGTCCTTTATTTGTAGTGCTGTTATTTGAGCCTCTTTATCTCCGCTCACATCGATGGGACATTCCAATTTCTGAATAAAGCACCATCGATCGGCTTTGGTGTGAAAAACCCTACAGAATTTGCATTGGTATTCTCCACACACGTGTTGATCTAATGTCCGATGCGTTTTGATCGTGTCCCATTCTTTTCCACATTTCACACATTTTTTCCATCGATCGCATACGGTCACTGTACTTCGTGGGGTCTTGTGTCGATCGAAACATACTTGGTTGTTAAACAGTCGATGACAATCCGGACACACCTGCGAAAAGTCCCCAGGGACGCATGCGGGTCCAGACTGACGGCAATGTTGGCACATCACGTGGCATTTGTGATCAGTCGAATTGTTATAGCCTACTTGGCAAATCTCGCAGAAATAAGAACGTTCAACGAAAGCAACCATTTTGGTAATGACGTCATAGTGTTTGGCATGCTGATACAAATTCAGATGTTTCGGTTTTCCTTCCACGTACTTGTTGGATCTGTAAGCCGCTTTGCCGAAAAGTTGTCGAGAATAAACATTCAGTTGGTATCCTTCTTTGCCTAAGGCTTTGCCATACAATTCCCAATCTGCCTGTCCCCGACAGCTTTCCATCGATCCGCCCACTTTTTCAATCAATCGATGTGCCTTTCTTGTTTGGTAACTGTTGGGGCCGGTTCGTCTCAATTTTTCACGCTCGGCCTCCCATTCTTTTGTGTCTTGTTTTATGGCATAATGCTTGGCCACGACTAGGGCGCGCTGAAAACACAAATCGTCTTTGTTTTTGATGGTTACCAGGCATCGTTTCTTCTTCAAATATTCTTCAAAACTTCCGACATTGCCTTTTTTCACATTGGTGCCCCCAGACCCTTCGCCATTTGGGGGTGAGACGTGACATACTTCTAAAGACATGCGTTGATCGAGTCTGAACTCCTCGTTCGATTGCAGAATATTGGCAATTTTATTCAACAGTTGCAGCGCTGAAACGTCTTTATATTGTTTAAAGGGTATGAAAGCTGGTGATTTCATACCCGGATGGTTTACCATTATCCGCATGTAATCCGTTGGAATGCATTCTATCAGATCGGCAATTTCTTCAATCATCTTTTTGAAAGTATAAAATAGCTGTCTTGGCACATCTTGGGGTAATATTCTTGACCAGTCTTGGTGAAAATCTACCGTCACATAAACATTCTCCGTACGAAACAAACGACTCTTGGCACGTCTAGAAATCCTTAAGGTATAATGGTCCGACATCCTGCTAGCTATCCTGATTCCTGAATGAATCAATCGATTTCCCCAGCGGGTTTTATGCCGTGGCCAAAGGTCACGTGACGTTTTATTTGGAAACGTTACAAGTCCTACAGTCAAACATTAGTATGTCGATAAAAACTCGATAAAAACATACGTTAGACAAAAAGCAGACGTGACATTCGCTCTATGGTAGTTAGTTGTGTCACACCTGTCGTTAGCAGACGAATTTTCTCTGCACTCTAGTAGTTAACTTTCTTTAGCATACGACATCTGGCGTGGTGTTTAATTTGAAAACATTGCAAAACGTTTGTCCAACGTTACAAAATAGGATATAAATGTATTTCTTAGGTCAGTTCTACGTTGATAAAAAAAAAAAATCGATAGAAACATACGGTAGAAAAAAAAAAGCAGACGATGTGACATTTACTCTAGCCTCTTTGTTCTCACACCTGTCGTTAGCAGACGAATTTTTGTTGTCTTCACTAGTTAGTTTTGTTTAGCAGACGAATTTTTGTTGTCTCTCACTCGCTCTCATTCAAAAAAACGTCTTGTGTACGTTTCCCAAACGTTTTTCTTACGTCCCACGGAATTTCCTCTTGGAGTTTCCCCTTGGAGTTTCCCACAGGGGTTTCCCACAAGGGTATCCCTCAGGGGTTTCCCACAGGGGTATCCCTCAGGGGTTTCCCATAGGGATTTCCATGGGATTTCCCCACAGAATTTCCCCACAGGGGTTTCCCCAAGGGGGATTTCCCACTTCTATTTTTAGCATCACGTCACGTGATACCTCTCAGCCAATCAGCGCGCGTACCCCTACAAGCCTTCTAACTACTCGGTCTATCATTCCGATTACTATTTGTCCAAGTACGACTATCGTATCGATATCTGTTCCGTTCAGGATAACTAGGGGAAGTTCTTGCCTCCCTGTATTCGTCATTGTTGCGATTAGAATTATTTGTAGGTACGTCACGCTTGTGGCTTTCTGACTGATTAGCTTTAGTGATCTCTGACAATTTTTCAAGTACCGATTCAAGTTGTTTCCCTATCTTTTCGATCTGACTGGTGTTTTTTGAAGGTTCTGTGTCCGAATCGGACTTAAAGTTAACTTGTCGATGTGAAAAGTTTTTAGTGCCAAATAAACTTTTCTGATTAGCTAAAAATAGTCTCATATGTTTCAAAGCGTCTTGAACCGATTTCGGATTCTTTTCCATAGCTTTTTGTGCGGCATCCTTCTCCTTACAACCGCGGAGAAAGCATTCAATAGCTATTTGGTTCCTAGTTTTACTGTTAGCGTCCGTATAGCCATCCATAGCTAACGTTTGGACACGTTGAGCAAATTCAGCAAGTGATTCCGTTTCAAGTTGACGTAAAGATTGTAATTCGTACCAGTCTTCGTACATCGGCGGAGATTGCCGATATGAACTCGTAAACTTGTTGTACCAGTAACTGGATAATCAAGACTGTAAACAAGGGAGATCAATTCCCGTAACTTTCTTCCCTTTTCTATTTTTTTTAAAGCTGGAAGCTGAAGATTAAAAAACTAGAGATTAAGATATTCCTAATTCGTTTAATGTAATTCGTGTAAAAAATAGAGAAAGAAAGCTTTAAGCCTTCTTTTTACATTTTACATTTTACACTTTTTATATTTACATCAAATTGGCAATCTGCAATTTGAATGATTCCGAGCAAATCGAGAGGAGATTTGCCAGAAACCTCCAATGTAAAAGTGAGGATTCCGTATTTGGTGGTGTTATCGAGAAGTATTCGGGCCTCAACCTCCTATTAAAAGCCCGACATTGGAGAAAAACCAACCAGTCCATCTCTCGATTCGTAAATTCCTGTTGAGAAGGGTTATTAAGGTAGGAGTATGCGGTTGGAAAAAGATGTTGACCCTTTACAAGATGTTTTAAATCTAGTACCGAGACACAACCGAACTCAGTGGCAATGGCCTCGAGCATGGATTTACATTTCCGTGCCCAGCCATTAGATTTCACTGCATTTTCGAAGTTCACAAAATCTGGAAGGTGAGCCCTCAATACATGTCTTTTCATGTGACCACACCCACCGCCTATGACAGATGGGACACTTCCTGTGTTCTAGGTTTTTTTACCACGGTTAACTCTCGAACAGCTACCGATGGCTGCGGCGCCACCGACCGTTCAGGTGGGTCGTATTTGACAAAATTGACATTACACCATCTTCCTCGCCATATATTTCATAATCATGTTCATCCGGATTAAATTCAAACTCCATATTCTATAAATAAGATAGCTTGCCAGGCAAGGTAACATACGCCCACTTCAGCAAATTTGAATATTTAAAAAAGTTGATTGCACCATCGCACTTATTAGAGCTGATATTTAGATGGATCAATTCGAATGAAAACTCTAGCCTCTATTGTGTACACAAATTAATTTTAACGTTTTTTCACTAAGTCAAGGGCAATAACTGCTCATAAACCGACGACTAGAAACGCACGTTTCTCGAATTTAACTGAGTTATTATCAAGATAAATACACATACCAAGTTAATTTCAACGTTTTTTTCACTAAGTCAAGGGCAATAACTCAGAAACCATCAACTGGAATTGCGCCATTTTCAAACTCATCCGAGATATTATCAAGATGAATACACATACCAAGTTGTATTCAAATCGGATAAAAACTCGAGCTTCTATCGTGTGCAAAAGCTAATTTCAACGTTTTTTCACTAAGTCAAGGGTAATAACTCATAAACTGACGACTGGAATTGCACCATTTTCGAACTCATACGAGATATTATCCAGATGAATACACATACCAAGTTTCATTTTAAATCTGATAAAAACTCTAGCTTCTTATCGCGTACACAAGTTAATTTTAACGTTTTTTCACTAATTCAAGGGCAATAACCCATAAACCGACGACTGGAATTGCGCCATTTTCGAACTCATTCGAGATATTATCAAGATGAATACACATACCAAGTTTCATTCAAATCGGAAAAAAACTCTACCTTCTATCGCGTACACAAGTTAATTTTAACGTTTTTTCACTAAGTCAAGGGCAATAACTCATAAACCGACGATTGGAATTGCGCCATTTTCGAACTCATCCGAGATATTATCAAGATGAATACACATACCAAGTTTCATTCAAATTGGATAAAAAATCTAGCTTCTATCGCGTACACAAGTTAATTTTAACGTTTTTTCACTAAGTCAAGGGCAATAACTCATAAACCGACGATTGGAATTGCGCCATTTTCGAACTCATCCGAGATATTATCAAGATGAATACACATACCAAGTTTCATTCGAATCGGATAAAAACTCTGGTTTCTATCGCGTACACAAGTAAGTGTTGACGGACCGACGGACGGACGGACAGGGGTGACGGCAATATACGTCCACATTTTCATGTGGGCGTATAAAAAGATAACATGTCTTTTAATTAGTTCATATCGTAATCATCGAATCTTTTTGGAATTCTGCTAGTCCTTCCAGATCTAGTTTTACTCGTGACTTGTATGGGAGTAACAAAAGAAGCTTCCGGAGCCTCTTCACGATCCTCAGATACCGTGTCCATGTTGGAAGGTACCCTGGGTGATAAAGGTTCATGCCTTAGGCGTTTCAGCCAAATAGGAAATGTGTTATCCTTACAAAGTTTTAAATGGTCATAATGGATCATTTTGCTAGTCTTTCGATTGGTCAGTTCATACACGGGATGACAAGTCTTCGTGATTAGGAATGGACCCTTCCATGGTGGCATTAATTTCTTGCTGTATCCTATCCTTGTGGAAGAATCAATTTGGTAGACAATGGGCCGAATTTATAAAAGTTAGCTTTTGCTTTTTCTTAGCTTTTTGTGAAATCCGTATAAATAATATAAAGCTAGTGCTCGTTAGAAAAAGCATTTTCTAGCAAGAAATAGCTCAAACGCCATCTTGTTAGACTTTGCTTAACTATTAAGTAAAAGCTTCAATTTTGTATTTATAAAGTTAGTCTCTGCCTTAATATTACAAGCAATTACTAGGTGTTTTGTAAGCCCCTAAATAGTAGCTTAACCCTTTGCTAATTGGACATTTTCTAGATGTTTATGCATCTCAGGGAACAAAAAGTTTACAAAGAAAGGATTAGGGGATTACACAACCATCCGTCCATCCGTCTCAAAATGTGATGCTTATTCTGTGAACCACATAGCCACTGAATGTAAAAACAGGATAAAATTCCCAGTGAGTGCTCAAGATGCAGTAAGAGCAAAACAACGCTGGGTTGAGACACATGGTTATCTACATACATTCGGGGCCATAGACTGTACGCACGTTCGGATTGATAAACCTGGGGGACAACTTGGAGATGAATTTATCAATCGTAAAAACTTTGCTTCGTTCATCGTCCAAGCATCCAAGTTCTTTCCAGCATTAGTGGTGATAATCTTCCTGGCCTGTTGAAGTGCTCTAACTTTCATTTCCTTACTGCTGGGTAATTTACTTTTTTCAAATAGGATTGGAAAGTCTTTGATAACAGAGATCATTATTGAATTTAGCTATTCAGAGTTTCCCAAATTTTCTTCAAATTCATTCAAAGTATCCATGATTCTAACTGTTAACTCTAACAAGTGCAGTGCACTAGTGATGACCAGACAAATGTCAGACAACCGTTTGTTGTAATGATACTTAAGTAGGTCATAAGGAATTGCTTAAAACTTGTAAGAATTATCTAATAGGTGAAGCAAAAGGTTATTTATACTGTTTTTAGCAAAAGCTTTGACTTTTGCTTTTTCTTCATGAGCAAAAGCTTTTCTTAAAAGCTATAGCTTAAAAGCAAAAGCTAACTTTTATAAATTCGGCCCAATATCTCCAACATTAAATAAATTTTCATGAAGAGAGACGTCGTAGTCCCTCCTCTGTCTAATCTGGCACCCTTTCAAATGCGTACGAGCTAATTCATGAACTTCTTGTAAAGTCTTCCTAATTGGCGACACCCATTCAGATGGAGCAAATTTCTTGGCATCTGAGGTACCTAAAATAAGATCTAGTGGCTGAGAGACTTCACGTCCAAGCATCATCATGTTTGGAGTAAAACCAGTTTGTTGATTTTCTACGGAATGTAATGCCATGGAAATAAGGGCGAGATTATCGTCCCATTCATGTCCTTTTCCGTCTATATAACATCTCATCATTAGAAGAACAGTTCTGTTATACCGTTCCACCTGACCGTTACCGCAATTTGCAAATCTAGCAAATTCATTTGCATATTTGGTTGTCCATAGACCGGAATACCTGTCTCTCTCAATGCCGCTGGCAGAGAGTCAGGATTACATCTTATTCAATAACTTGATATTCCGCAACCAATTTGGTTGCGTTGAATTATTGTTCTTCCTTGATGTCATTATTAAAAAAACTGACCATTTTCTTGTATGTTATGATGCCATCTCAACATTCAATCCCTTTTTCGACAGAATAAACTAATCCTTGTTGTCTGTAATCCTAGTTGAAATTTTCAAGCTGGAGGTATTTTGAACATGGCCGCCATTTTTAAATAAGACTTATCGTCATTGAAATTACATCCAATCAAAAGACTTCTCTCAAAATTAACCAAATCTCCCAAACAGAGATATAGATTGTAACCATGAATTTCATTGGATAAACACATATATTAGAAAAATGGCGACGTAGTTTGAGTTAAAATACCCGCCTGATCGACATTTCATCTAATTTGTACACAAATACATGATGTCAAGTTGTTGTACGGTACATCTTAATTCATACTTATCTAATACTTTACAAAAATTACTATTTTCAAAGGTTTAAATCAAGTAACACAACATTTCATGATATTTATATGCTTGGTCGTCTGTCTCTAAAATACGCAGTATTATTTAGAGTCAACTTGTCGGTCTAGGTTGTCCACTACAAATTCACTCTGATCAAGGAGCTAACTTTGAGTGCAATCTCTTCAAGTTACTATGTTCTTTACTTGAAATTTGTGAAACCAGGACGACACCATATCATCCTTCCTCTAACGGTCAGGTAGAACGGTATAACGGTATAACAGCTTGAATCTATGGCTAAGCGAAAAGGTGGTCAAATTGACTTCAGGATTCTTTACAAACATGACGTCATTTGCTTGGATACGAGGAAATGGAGGTCGTTATGTTTGTGAGTTCGGTTCCTGACTAGGGTGTGAAAGTCCGATGACCTTGAATAAGTCATCTTCACTCATAATTCCAGTCCACCCAGCTGAAAATGGGTACGGATAATCCGGGAAAGATCAATGCCAAGAGGTTTGGCCAAGGACCAGCTGGGAGATAGGATCCGCACGGAACCTAAGTTGTTATCCTTGTAAAATATAGATGTTTCTTTCTTTCTTTCTTTTTTAATATGCTGAGGTAAGATGATATAAGTTAAAGTTTAATCAAATCAGAATTTCATACAAAACATAAAGCAATAATAATAATTAACATAAAAGAAGTTTATACAAAACAATATAATATAGAAATTATAATAACATAAATATCATTTCATTTATTTTAGGTGTTTAATGTGGAGGGTTTGTATACTCGATTGAACCAATACACCCTGAAGAGAAATTATTTATAACTTAATTTGCTTATTTCATTTTTATATAAAGTAGGCTGAGATGGTGAAGATGACCTCACACTAAATATCAGAAAGAGAGATAAAGAGATATCAATCTAAGAGAATTAGGGATCAACAATAAAACATACTTTGATCTGGGTGATATATGATAGCAGGAGAAATGTCAATCAACACACTATTGAAGAAAATCAGTCGAGTCGTTACAATGTAGAATTATTATGTGTATTAAATATGAAATGTTATTGTTACATGGTGTATTGTTTTAAGGTTGTATGTTTTGTCAATTCATATTTTGTCGTAAATGACTTGCTACAAACTTCACAAATTTACAGTTTCACTCAAGTATGTTGACTTTTTCCATGTTTTGTTAAATTACTAATGTGGCTAAATGCCTTATTACAAAAATCACAAGTATAGGGTTTCTCTCCAGTGTGTGTCCTCATATGTACTGCCAAATTACTTTTTACACTACATGCATAGCCACAAACTTCACAAGTATAGGGTTTCTCTCCAGTGTGTGTCCTTGTATGTACTGTCAATTCACTTTTTGTCTTAAATGACTTACTACAAACATCACAAGTATAGGGTTTCTCTCCAGTGTGTGTCCGTGTATGTCTTGTCAAATCACTTTTTGTCGTAAATGACTTGCTACAAACTTTACAAGTATTGGGTTTCTCTCCAGTGTGTGTCCTCCTTGTATGTACTGTCAAGTCACTAGGGTTTGTACCCGGGATTCCCGTTCCCGGGAATTCCCGGAGTTTCTGGCGAGTACTCATTCCCGGGAACAGCACTCCATTCCCGGGAATGGGAACATAGATTTTTTCACGTTTATTTCACCATTGACAGTGGTAAATTCTGTCACCTGGAGGGATACAAATCAACAAAATTTCCTCCATCCAAGCCTCAGAGCCCTAATCCGCTCCTGACGGCAGTGATGGTGGTGATACCTGAGAAATCTGTTGAAATTTCTTTGGAAAAAGAACTTATAAAAACTATCGACGAGGAACCAAGTAATGTCAGAAAGAGAATACATGTATTACCACTTTCATTTGGGAATTTAGGTCATTTGAGCAGATAGGCCTAAAGACTTTGACATCAAATCTAGAATTTATACATAATGCTCTGAAGTCAATCAATCCGTAATCAGTCGCAGCGGAATAAGGTTTTCTGTTGCAGGCAATTTCTCTCGCCTAGGGGGGAAATCATTGTGCGCGTTGGTCTTCCTAAAACATTGGTTAGATTCGTCGGTAACATAATCCACTTCCACCGCTACTAATCAATACTAAAACCTATTTGCATAGAGGTATTTTGGGTTCAAAAGTTGTTCTTAAATATTGCGAATTATATGAAAATAGAATTTGATATGAAACTACATAGATAGCTTCAGCTATTATGTCCTATATTTTTGTAACGGTTGCTAGTTTGACTAGCTCTTATATGTTGAAATTAATTCCCGGGAATAGCAAAATTTTCATTCCCATTCCCGGGAATGAGATATCCGGGAATGCTGCAAACCCTACAAGTCACCCTTTGTTGTAAATGACTTACTACAAACTTCACAAATTTACAGTTTCACTCAAGTATGTTGACTTTTTACATGTTTTGTTAAATTACTAATGTGGCTAAATGCCTTATTACAAAAATCACAAGTATAGGGTTTCTCTCCAGTGTGTGTCCTCATATGTACTGCCAAATTACTTTTTACACTACATGCATAGCCACAAACTTCACAAGTATAGGGTTTCTCTCCAGTGTGTGTCCTTGTATGTACTGTCAATTCACTTTTTGTCTTAAATGACTTACTACAAACATCACAAGTATAGGGTTTCTCTCCAGTGTGTGTCCGTGTATGTCTTGTCAATTCACTTTTTGTCGTAAATGACTTGCTACAAACTTTACAAGTATTGGGTTTCTCTCCAGTGTGTGTCCTCCTTGTATGTACTGTCAAGTCACCCTTTGTTGTAAATGACTTACTACAAACTTCACAAGTATAGGGTTTCTCTCCAGTGTGTGTCCTCCTTGTATGTATTGTCAATTCACTTTTTGTCTTAAATGACTTGCTACAAACTTCACAAGTATAGGGTTTCTGTCCAGTGTGTGTCCTTGTATGTATTGTTAAGTAACTTTTTGTCGTAAATGACTTACTACAAACTCCACAAGTATAGAGTTTCTCTCCAGTGTGTGTTCTTGTATGTACAGTCAATTTACTTTTTGTCACAAATGACTTACTACAAACTCCACAAGTATAGGGTTTTTCTCCAGTGTGTGTCCTCGTATGTACTGTCAATTCACCTTTTGACTTAAATGACTTATTACAAACTTC
The DNA here is from genome assembly GCA_029955415.1 of Lottia scabra. Classification (NCBI taxonomy): domain Eukaryota; kingdom Metazoa; phylum Mollusca; class Gastropoda; family Lottiidae; genus Lottia; species Lottia scabra. Next base: position 816,254 of record JARJEI010000038.1, read on the forward strand.
ACAAGTATAGGGTTTCTCTCCAGTGTGTGTCCTTGTATGTATTGTTAAATTACTACTTTGGCTAAAAGACTTATTACAAACATCACAAGTGTAGGGTTTCTCTCCAGTGTGTGTCCTCGTATGTACTGTCAATTCACCTTTTGTCTTAAATGACTTACAACAAACTTCACAAGTATAGCGTTTATTTACTGGTGGTTCTTTACTTGTGTTATCATTGTTGTTTCCACCAGGATTTGAAAAAGATAATAATGACCGACATGTATGAAATTCCCGAAGACATGTTTCTTTCCTTACTGGATTTGTCAACTTGTGAACTTGGTACTGAAGATTTCCAATGCAATTTTGTAAGGAACTGGAGTTGAGAATTACTCGCTTTTCATTGTGAAAATTTGCACATCCAAAGGCAGCATATCTTCTAGTGTTGAAACGGTTAATCAGTTAACCGATATCGGGTACGATTTCACGGGTAACCGGGTCTGATTTCAGATGATCGGGTAACCGTCCAATTGTAAAATGATATTTTTGATAAAGAAATGCGTGTAAATAAAACGTCATTTTATAACATAAATCCGCCGGATTCTCAACTGAATATTAGTAACCATCTAGCTCATCAAATAGTGGTTTTTTCATCTTCACGATCTCCGATGTTTATCAAAGAGCGATAAAGCCGTAAAAATAGAACATCTTGTTGAAAATATTTATGAAGAGACACTCGTAAAAATCCATCTACAAAGCATGCTATTATCTCATTGGACAATAAGAGATGTCTATTTATATCAGCCAATGAATTTCTCACTTTCATTAACTTTCTACTTTCGCTTTTAACATTCTTGCTCAAAACATCCGGCGGTGTCTATTAAATTTAGTGCCTGACAATATCGTCCGCATCGGGGTATATATCAAAGTTTCAAATCCTTATATTATAGTTATAATATAGGTATCAAAGAGTGATTATAGACTTATTTATCATTATTTATCACATAAAAGATGATCTTGTTCCGTTTATACAAGTAATTATAGTCATTATAGAATTAAAATTACTTCACGAGTGGAACAAATAATTTTGACCTAATTGTATCAAACACCGCCCGTTTGGTTTTTTTGTTTAACTTGATTATCCAGACGTTCATTGTCTTCTCTGAATGTTAGTAACCTTGATGATCTTGACTATGTTATCATACTGCCGTCCATTCCAAGTTCAATGGTGCTAAATGTACCCGACCATGTTCGTGTTTGGAGCTTATTTGATACCTTGCCAATGAATGACAGTGGGGCTATTTTGTCTGGCCAGTTTGGATGTAATCTGATGTTTGCTTCGATGAGTTGTGGTTTTTATCTGACTACGACAAATGTGGAACTGATTCAATTTAGGTCAAATCTTCGTTCGGCGACTTCGGAACTCATTTGTACTAACCGAGATTTAGTTTACGCTGTGTCACAGCTACAAATGCGGTTCTTTATTCTTGTTTTTAAGTTTAATAAATAAACCGGGGTTAACCGGAAAATAACCGGTTATTGCCGACGGGTACCCGGGTCGTAAAAATCACTAACCGTTTCAACACTAATATCTTCCTTGATAGACTGTCAGTCTAAGAGAGATAACTCTTGTTAACACTAGTTGTATCTTCATTTCATACTGAAAAAGAAATTAATAATATTACTATCCTTATTTAAACCAATACTTTAAGTGATTTTCAATAATTTCTTGTGGTTTGATGGATATTACTTAGTTTTTATAGAAAGATTGGATCATACAAGGATTGTGTTGTATAGTTTTAGTAATACTTTATACCTGAAATAAAAATCTCAATGATATGTTAGTCTGGTACATTTCCCTGTTACTTATTCATGTTATATCTTTTATCATATCTTGTCATGTTACTGTGGCAACCAGATTTTTTTTTTACATTTTTCAGATTCTCTAGATTATGGATTATTCAATGAAAATATTTTTAATGGTTTAACTAACTGAACAAAAAATTCATTAAAAAAATCTTAAAGGAAAACAACCTCTTACAATGAACAAAAATTTCAAACTTGGTCAAAAAGAGTATATATATTCAACAGGGGACTAAACCTGGTGGCATAACTATACAACATATTAACCAAATAATCTGATAAATCCAGAAAACTATGTTTATATACAATAATTGAAAAACGCTTACTCCAATTTCAAGCATTTATCAATTATTAGGCTACCTGTAATAGTATGGAAAATTACATAGTTTTATGGATGTATTTGATTCTGTTTGTATAATGTTGATGAATATAATACTCCTATTAACCACTTTCTTTTTTTGTTCATTCCAAGAGGTTGCATTATGTGTCAAAATATTTCAAGTTCTGATGCAGGGGCGGATCCAAGGGAAGGCTCTGCCGGCTCAAGCCCCCCCCCCCCCACCCTTTTTTTGAATGACTGATATTACAACCCTCTAAAAATTTGCCTTCGGAACTTGCAATACCATTGAATTTGCAGTCTATAGGGTCTGAGAACCAGGCGCGGCAACAGCCGTTCACGTTAACTTTGACCTTACCTTGATAAACATGACCTGATAAACTAGTCTACAGCACTTAGGAATCCTAGAATGCACCTTTTGTTTGTGAACAAAATCCCAGCGCGGGAGAGGGCAACGATCTGATTGGTTTAAACAAAGGTCATTAAGGTTAGGTCAAAGTTAACATGAACGGCTGTTGCCGCGCCTGGTTCTCAGACCCTAATGTAGTGGTTAAAAACCGGATTTAAACAAAAACGAACGAACGAAATCAGGGTCTGATTTTAATTAGACTGATTGAATTTGAATCATGTTATATTTCAGAGCCCCTCTCCCCCCTTCTCTAAATCCTGGATCCACCCTTGTGATGCATACAGATTTCAAATTGTTTCCTGATTTTTAACAGTTGATGAACAGTTGGCAAAATTGTGGCCGATCGACCAAAATATGAAATGCAGGATCGGGTACCATCAGGACTCAAATCAATCAATCCTTGGTGTAATGGGGGTATAAGTTAGTCGGCGTTCACCTTGGACAATAGACTGATTAGATTCTATGAAATTTAGGACATGGACTGTTGTGAACCATTCACTGTTTAGATTATAGTCAACAAATTTCATTGCTTGCATTTTTTTCAAACCTCATTTACATTGAAAATATCGACACACTAGATTCAAATGATAAAATGGAATGGAATGGAAAAACGTACCACGTATGGTTACTATGAAGGTAGGCCAATTCGTTAAGACCTGAGAGCCGTTCAAACGCCGGGGACCCTGGTCTCCGGAAAATCGCAATGGATTTTAATAGGACGGATCCCCAACTATATCTGACCTACACGTGGTCTCAACATTGTGACTAAACTAAAGTTTCTATAAATAACTCTACAGACACAACACAATTCTTGTTGTCAGACAAAAAGTAATGAAATAAACAATAACTTACATTTAAAAACAAACGGTTAGATAAAATTCTCAACATTTTGAACTTTGAAGACGATTTTAGAAGATAGTGGACCACGGCCATATACGCCTAACGAAAAAGTCAAAAAAGGAAAAAATTTAATCAGGAGAAAACTTAACTTTCTCAAACCTTTCGATTTAGGTCCAATAACATCCATTTTAAGTTTCATCAAAATCGGTTGAAAACTAAGAGAGTAATAGCATATTTAAGATTTGGGGCAAGGGCAATAACTTTGCTTGTAACAATCGAAAATAGCTCAAATTCGAACTTGATCTTCGTTTTATGAATATCAATACACATATCAAATTTCATTTGATTCCGTCAAAAACTCTAGTTTTTAGAGCGTTTACAAGCAAATTTTGATGGAGAGACCGACGGATTTGGGGCAAGGGCAATAACTCTGCCTCTAACGATCGAAAATAGCTCAAATTCGAACTTGATCTTCGTTTTATGAATATGTATACACATATCAAATTTCATTTGATTCCGTCAAAAACTCTAGTTTTTAGAGCGTTTACGAGCAAATGTTGACGGACGGACGGACCGACGGACGGACGGACGGACCGACGGACGGACGGACAGGGGTGACTACAATATACGTCCTCATAGAGAGATGAGGGCGTATAAAAATAAAAATGTCGAAAAATTTTTTTCAGTTTATCAATTTGTACTTCCGGTCTTGTTTAGTAGCCTCCCTTTCATTTATAGGACAATTCGACCAAACATACAAACTTTTAGGATGAATCGACCAATCAGTCAATAAAAGTATAATATTCTTCGTCTTTTATTAATGCCGCGACACATAGTCCGGATTTCGGCGGAATCCGCCTTTTAGTAACCTGTAAAAGACTGCTTTTCTTAAATCCGTCTTTTACAAACGCCGCAGAAAGTTGGATATCAAAAATAAGAGTAGGTTAATGTTGCTTTCCTGGCAAAATTTCCCATATTACACACGGCGTTTGCCCGTCCTAATTAGCCCATAGTCTATAGGTGCAGAAAAGCAGGATCTAAAACTCCATTTCATTTCATTTTCTGTGTCATTATCATCCTACCGTTATTCAACTTCAAATTCTTACTTACTTCAGTGTCACATTCATCAACCTCTAGAATATGAATTGAAATGTAATATTATTGTTAATCATGAAGCTAGACAGGAAAAAGTTACAAGGCCTTATCAAAAACTTGTTTGAAAAACTGAAAAAACTGCAATCTCCGCTGATGTACGAAGAATGGTATGAGAACGAGACCAAACCCGTGCAGAAGTTGTTATGAAAGCACGTGCGTGCTCAACCAATCAGCAGCCGATGACTGGCTATATAAACCAAACCACGCGCGTAGTTCAACACAACAGATTAGGACCTACATCGAATGTACGACTGGATTTTCTATGTAACCTGATTGTATTTAAGTGTATGTAATAGTGTATATAGTTGGTCTATATATGTTGTATGGTGTATGTTGCTCAGTTGGTGTATGTTGCTCAGTTGGTGTATGTCCTTGTGTTTGTTTATATGTACTGAGTTGTTTTTAATTGAATTTTGTCTTAGTCATTAGTGTTCATTAGTTGTCATTTATGTTCATTTTGTTACCTCAGTGTCACACAGTTGTTGTTCAGTTTGTGTCAAACAGGAGAGATAGGAAATTTAATATTTTATAATAAGGAAACTTCTAGGACTTAGGGTAATTATTTATTTATTTATTTATTCATTACTTTTCCTGTATATAATATTATTACTGGTTTCATTTATTCACCTAATTGTAAATATATTTCAGAGTTTTGTTCACTTGAACGGTTAAAGAGTTTCTACAAACAGAATTATGAAGTTATCAATAAATGACGTCTGTAAATAAACTTGTATATATAAAGCTAGTCTATTAATATATCCTCTTCCAAAGAAAGAAGCCCGTTACATAATTGGCGCCCAACGTGGATTGGAATTGGAATTTCAAATTTTAGTCAATTGAATTGAAATTGATTTTCATTGAAGTGAATGTTCGCTGGATTTAATTTATATTGGATTGATTTTTTGTGTCTTTTCGCGTGTTGGTGTCGGTAATAACAGGCCTGCAACGTTTTTGGTGACTATTTTGTGACTTTTAATGCAATTTTTTTTTGTCTTTGATGTGTGAATGTGTTTGAATACCTGGGGACGCCTAGGTTTTGTTTATTTTGTATCATTTTTTTTTTTTGCATTTTCAATAATATTCTGTAACTTTATCTGTGAATTGTGATAATATAATATATATTTGTATGTTTATTTAAAAAACTATGTATTGCTATATTTATGTCATTGGTTTATAGTGCTATATTTGTAAATAAGTATTGTAAGTAAGTTATGATAATTGGTGTTTCAGGGTCGATGTTTAATGCTATCTTATTGGTTATTTGTAGTTTATTTGTAGTTTTGATGATGGCAGAGGGAGGTGATAGTACAGTTGATGAGTTGGTAGTTCAGTTTCAGACGATGTTATCTGGGTTAAGTCCTGCTAATAGGGATCGAGTTATTTTGTCATTGATTCCAACAGAGTCAGAGGTAAAGTTTCAGTCGTCGGTGCCCGCATTTTGCCCTAAACCTAATAGTGTTTCGGGGAATACTCAAGTTTCTGTTTCAGATACCTCATGCGGGGCTAATAAGTATAATATATCCCCTTTACCGTTAAATTATTCAACGCCTTCAGACACTAAAACGAATACTGTTTCGTTTAGTTCCCCACCACACCCATCACCAGCACCACAACCACAACCCTATTTTAGTAGATCAACAGTTTCAAATCATACGTATTTCCCTCAATCACAAACACAATGGAATAATCATCAAACACCATTAGTTTTACCAAGGCTTTCAGTATTTTCAGGTGATTCCAGCAAAGATGTTACATTTGAACAATGGAAGCTTGAGATATTGGGCTTGCAAGCTGAAGGTATTTATTCTCAATTAGCTATATTGAATGCTGCAAGACGCGCAGCGAGGGGTACAGCTGCGCAATTGTTGGTAAGTTTGAATCCACAGACTATAGATCAACTTGTGTCAAGTTTGGAACCACTTTTTGGAGAAATTTTATCTGCCGAGTCCCTTATGACCAAGTTATATGCAGCTTCTCAGAAGGAAACAGAATCCACTTCGACGTGGGCGGTAAGACTACAACACATTGTTTTACAGTTAAAATCGGGTAATATCTTATCGGAACCGGCTGCATCACATATTTTAAAACATAGGTTTTGGACAGGTTTAAGTAATAGTGCTGTACGAACATGCACTCGCCATTTATTGGACATGGATATGTCTTTTGAGGCATTGACTTTATCTGTGAGGCAAACCGAGTTAGAGCAAGGCATAACTCGGGGAGCTCCAGCAGTTTCAGCACCAGGTATTTCCGCTGTGACGTTGGCCAGTAGCATACAGCAATTGGAGTTGTTGCGGACTGACATTAAGGGTATATCTAATAGAGTAAATACTTTGGAGACTTCATTTTCAAAACCAAGGTTTTACAATCAACAGCGGTACAGGCCTCAAAATCAATCGCAATCTTTTCCAAATATTGTGACTTGTCCATCATCTAATCTGTTACAACCCCCCACTGCATTATCATCAACTGTACCTATTAATGGGCAGTTCAGGTCTAACACAGCTTTTACGTGTTGGCAGTGTCAGCAACCAGGAAATAAGCGAATAAATTGTCCTTTAAACCACCAAGGGCCTTCTCCGGGGGACAGACAGTAGGTCCTAATTTGCAACGTTCGAGTCCCAAGATAAGACTAGATGGTTTAGTGGGTAAGGCAAGTGTTACGCGAGTGGACATCGCAGATAAAAGTACTTTTGCTTTGTTGGACACTGGGTCAATGGTGTCAACTGTTGATACTTTTTATTACAATTCGTACCTTTTAGAGTACCCCTTATATCCTCTGGGTGATATTTTAGACATACGCCTGGCAGGTGGTCATAGTTTACTGTACAGTGGTTATATTGAAGTTCCTTTCCACATACCTTTCTCTAGTTTATACATTTCAGCATTATTTCTGGTTATTCCATCTTCTAGAGTTAATAGAGAGGTGCCTATTGTGATTGGAACCCCAAGTGAAGATATCCAAGGTCTCGATAGTTCATGGAAATCTGCTATTTCTTTCCTTAACACACAGAAGGGCGAAAGTTTTAAAGTTTTTCCAGTTAAAACCAATAAATCTGTAAGGGTATATCCGAATTCTACTACTTTCATATCATGTTCAGCAAATGTTTCAAGTCCTGTTCCTGGTTGTCATTTTTTCGTTTCCAACGATATTTCGACACCAAGTTCTTTACATGTCTTACCAGGTATTATTCAAAGTCGTTTTTCATCACAGCCAACCAAACGCTTTAAGGTGAGGGTTCAAAATTCGTCTAACAAAACGGTCACTATCCCAGGGAAATCTGTTTGTTGCAATTTACAGCAAGTCCAGATAGTTGATCCGATTGTTTCTGATGCACACGATTTTGCTGTCAAGTTCAACCTTGAATCTTTAGAAAATTCATTTACTGAAGAAGAACGATTTAGATTAAGGGAGCTCCTTTGCAAGTATAAGGATATTTTTGCAGAAACAGATTTAGAGTTGGGAAAAACTGATCTTATTAAGCATGAGATCAACTTAACAGATAATGTTGCTTTTAAGGAACGGCATCGTAGGATACCCCCGTCCATGTATCAGGAGGTGAAGCAACATCTCAAGGACATGTTAGCTGCGGGTGTGATTCGTCCTTCATCTTCGCCATTTTCTTCTGGGGTTGTGTTGGTAAGAAAAAAAGATAACTCTTTACGATTCTGCATAGATTATAGGAAGCTTAATTCTAAAACCATCAAAGATGCTTATTCCCTGCCCCGAATTGAAGAAACATTAGATTCTTTACATGGAAGTAGATTTTTCAGTTGTTTAGATCTGAAAAGTGGGTACTGGCAATGTGAAGTTGCTGAGAAGGACAAGTACAAAACAGCATTTACGACAGGTTCGCTTGGATTTTACGAATTCAACTCGATGCCTTTCGGATTAACGAATGCGCCGGCAACGTTCCAGCGTTTGATGGAGCGTTGTATGGGGGATTTAAATCTCGTAAGTTGTTTAATTTATTTGGATGATGTCATTGTATTTAGTAAAACCTTTTCTGAACACCTCTCACGTTTGGAATCTGTCTTTCAGCGTCTTCGTCAGCATAATTTAAAGTTAAAGCCTTCCAAATGTTCTTTTCTGCAATCTTCGATAAAGTATTTGGGACATGTGATTTCAGAAGACGGAGTGCACACAGACCCGGAGAAGATTTCGGCATTGTTAAAATGGCCAGTTCCTCGAAATGTTGATGAGGTAAGAAGTTTTTTAGGTTTCTGTGGATATTTCCGTAGGTTTGTGGATGGATATGCGTCTATTGCACGACCACTAACTTTCCTCCTTTCTGGTGATAATCCGGGGAAACGTAAGCGTGGAAAACGCAAATCTCCTTTGAATTCAGGTGAATTTGTTTGGGGAGCAGAGCAGCAGCAGGCCTTTACTGACCTAATCCAATGTCTTACATCAGCCCCAGTCCTAGGATTTGCTGATTTTTCCCAGCCATTTGAATTGCACACGGATGCATCTTGTTCGGGACTTGGAGCAGTGTTATATCAAACCCAGAATGGCAAGCGCAGAGTGATAGCCTATGCAAGTCGTTCGTTATCTAAATCGGAGCAACACTATCCAGCAAATAAACTAGAATTCTTAGCTCTTAAGTGGGCTGTTACTAAGAAGTTTCATGAATATCTGTATGGGAATAAATTCTTGGTAAAGACAGACAATAACCCGTTGACATATGTTCTTTCCACAGCGAAATTAGACGCCACGGGGCACAGGTGGTTGGCTGAGTTGTCAGCGTACAATTTTTCAATTGAATACCTTCCCGGTGTGAATAATGTCGTCGCTGATACATTATCCAGATCTCCTGTATGTGTTGATTCAGCAGTGGTTTCAGCTGTAGCAAATTATCATAATATGGATGTTGGTAAAATTGAAACTCTTTGTATGTCAGTTGAGGTTGTCGATTCTTATCTTGCAGCAACTCCAACATCACAAAGTCTATCTTCTTCGTTTATAGAGGGTTCGAAGATTGGCGAATCGCAGCTTGATTATGCCCATATTCGTAATGTCATTGATTTGGTAAAGAGTGGTATTTGTCCGGATAAAAAGTTCTTAAGTTCTTTAGATAAGGAATCGAAAGCCATTCTACGTAATTTTGATTCTCTGGTTATTCAGAATGGAATTTTACATCGTAAAGTTCAATCAGTTGATGGATCTGAACCAGTTTTACAGATGTTAGTCCCAGAACATTTTAGGGATGATGTTTTATTTTATGTTCATGACAGAGTTGGGCATATGGGAAGGGAAAGAACTTTGGAGTTGTTAAAATCACGGTTTTTCTGGCCAGGTATGACGAAATCTGTTGAGAACAAAGTTAAATTTTGTGATAGGTGTATACGACGTAAATCCCCGAATTTTCCAGAACGTGCACCTTTAGTTAGTATACAATCGTCTGAGCCATTGGAGCTCGTTTGTATGGACTTCTTGTCTCTTGAGGCCTCTAAGGGTGGCATCGAAAATATATTGGTGATTACTGATCACTTCACTAAATTTGCTGTTGCTGTGCCCACCAAAAACCAATCTGCTAAGACTACAGCCAGAGCATTACTTAACAACTTTATTCTTCCTTATGGCATTCCTTTGCGGTTGCATTCAGATCAAGGAAGAAATTTCGAAGGTTCAATTATCAAGGAGGTTTGTGCTATTCTGAACATTAAAAAATCACGTACCACTCCATATCATCCAATGGGGAATGGTTTAACTGAGCGATTCAACCGCACACTTCTAAATATGTTGGGTACGTTGACTTCAGAACAGAAAGTCAATTGGAAAGACCATGTTTCGTTGCTTCTATATGCATATAATTCGACTCGACATGAAACAACAAACTTCAGTCCCTATTTCTTGATGTTTGGTCGTCATCCTAAATTATTGGTGGACATATTGTTTGGAATTTCATCAGATAATTCAACCATTTCACATACTTTATTTGCACAACGTTTGAAATCAAGGTTATCATCAGCTTACAACATTGTACAAAATAATATCAGTCTGGCACAACATAAACAGAAGATGTTATATGATGTAAGTCAACGAGGATCAGCACTAACGGTAGGTGATCTGGTATTGGTAAGGAATGTCAGCATAAGGGGGAAACAGAAATTGGCAGATAAGTGGGAAGATGTTCCCTACACAGTTGTTGATAAACCTGATACTAGTATTCCTGTTTATATTGTCCAAAAACAAGGAACATATTCACAACGTACTTTACATAGAAATCTTTTACTTCCGATTAGCAGTAGTGGTAAACCTATTCCTAAACCCAGATCTTCTTCTACTGTTTCTAATTTTTCCCCTCCAGACTCTCAAGACTTCACACAAACCATAGATGAGACTCCAGCATCTTCAGGTAAGTATAACGACATTTCTTCGGAAAACACGCTTCAGCCTCAACCTTCGTTTCCAGTTCCTAAAAAAAGAAATCGAAAGAAACCAGATTGGATGAAAAATAGTGATTGGGTGGTTTTTGTTTGACTTCGTATGTACATATTATATTTACATAAGTAACAAATTATATTTCAAATCATATACCCTACCTTGTGTTCACTTCTCATCCCCAGCCATTATTTCAATAGACCTTTTGCAAGTTCACTCTACCGGAAGTTGGTTAAGTTTAATCGGTCGTACTTGGTTTAAAGTGTCGGGACGCCACTTTTTTGGAGGGGGGGGATAGTGTAATAGTGTATATAGTTGGTCTATATATGTTGTATGGTGTATGTTGCTCAGTTGGTGTATGTCCTTGTGTTTGTTTATATGTACTGAGTTGTTTTTAATTGAATTTTGTCTTAGTCATTAGTGTTCATTAGTTGTCATTTATGTTCATTTTGTTACCTCAGTGTCACACAGTTGTTGTTCAGTTTGTGTCAAACAGGAGAGATAGGAAATTTAATATTTTATAATAAGGAAACTTCTAGGACTTAGGGTAATTATTTATTTATTTATTTATTCATTACTTTTCCTGTATATAATATTATTACTGGTTTCATTTATTCACCTAATTGTAAATATATTTCAGAGTTTTGTTCACTTGTGTTGTGATTTTGTGAATCGCATAAAATTAACCTCCTTACTTAAAAATAAGGGTGTCCATGGAAAATGGTTCCAATATTTACAGAGTTTATACTCATCTTTATCATCAGCTGTGAATATGCAAAGGAACTTAAATGTCTTGGAAAAGTTTTCAAATAATTGCAACTTTATTATAATTATTAAGGTCTGATTATCTCATCAAGACTTAATTGGGGAAAATACATTATGAACCTTTGTATAAAAGCAGAAACAGTTTTAGTCCCAATTAAACAATTGATAAGAAAAACAGAGTTGCCTCCCTTTAATACATGCTTTAAGATTTTTGACACCATTATTAAACCTTAAGAAGCCGATTGCGGACATTTAATCCTCGCCCACAAGAAGTCGAGAGGCAACAAAGCGAGGAAAAAAGCGAGAAAGCGAGGGCAAAAAAAGGGGTCTTAGTTTTCTAGTCCTATGGGTCTTAGTTTTCTAGTTGGGTCTTAGTTTTCTAGTTGGGTCTTAGTTTTATAATACTATGGGTCTTAGTTTTATAGACCTATGGGTCTTAGTTTTATAGGGTCTTGGGTCTTAGTTTTATAGACACCCAATAGTGGCTACCATAATATCTTTCACCATAATATCAAAAATAATAAAAATATTTACAATAACTTTATTAACATTATTTCTAAATAGTAACTACCATAATATCTTTCACCATAATATCAAAAATAATAAAAATATTTACAATAACTTTATTAACATTATTTCTAAATAGTAACTACCATAATATCTTTCACCATAATATCAAAAATAACTAGAGCCGTACCAAAACGGCGCTGGGCAGTGCGTCATCCTGGAAATCTTTCATAAATCATAAGGCACTAAGGCTATGGCAAATGGTTATGAAAATATGAACATTAGAAAAGTTAAATCTAGTGAGATTTTCTTATTTTAAGGAATTGAAATATCTGTTTGTGATCTGAATGCTTGAAAGATAAACGTTTGGTTAGTTTTCGATTATAGCAAAATTTCTTCTTTGCTAGTTTCAGGGCTGGCTTGTTTAATAGTGACCGCTTATTACCGATGTTGACAGTCCGATGTATGTGGTCCGACTGGGCTGTCCAAAAATACTACAATCACGAAAATCGCTCATATCCCTGAGGCCCCATTTTGAGTTTTACAAAAGTTGGTCATATCAATATGAATATTACATTCGGGTCAGATTTAATTGATTACCTATTTCAATAACATCATTTCTAATAGACTGCCGATAAAAAATTTCAAATATCTTCAAAATTCCGGAAGTTGAAATTTGAATTTAACAAGTGAATAACATCAAAACCGGAAGTGATATCGAAATTTTAAAAACAGATTTGAGTTTGCAATTAAAACATCTATCTATCTGTTACTTTTCAGAACGCTCAAAATAAAATTTGAAAAAAACACGCACAGTTGCAATGGAACTTTAAACAGAATTTTCAAATTTTAAATCGCGCAATTTCATTAAAGATATAGAGTGTTATATATCTCTATAAAGAGTACATAAGGCACATTAAGAATATATAAGAATTTGTGACGTATGTAAAATAGGTCACGTGGCAGAGCTGTTTAAAGTTCAAAATCTCAAATTTCAAATGGCTCTTAAACCGGAAGTAAACATCGGTCAACAAAAATGGATATATCATTGGATAGATCTAGTCAAGGGCAATAACCTTTGTTCAGGTTACAAGGTCATAAATGGTCGAGGTCATGAGTTACAAGTCTTTGAAATTTGGCAATTACATAAAACGAATGTACCGGAAATAACAAAAAAGCAACATTAAATATCAAAAATCGATTTGCGTACTTTTTGGGGCACTCTATTGAGCCGTCTAAAAATACTAAAATTACCAATTTTGCTAGTAACCCTGAGGCCCCATTTGGAGTTTTACAAAAGTTTGTCTTATCAATATGGCGGCTGATCTGTTACTTCCGGGTCAACTTTTTTTGATTCAGTTGAATATCTTTTACACATATCACGAACATACTTACACTGAATATTTTTTTCAGAAATACAATAACTTTCCAGAATATTCCATGGAATATATATCATACAATAGCCACGGCGTTCTTGAGATTTATCTCAAAGGCCTTTATCCTGGTGCAGAATTGTAAAGTCAGCATATTTCAGTTGTAATTATTTTCTGCAGTATAAAAATTTCATTAAAAAGTTTACGACTGGTAAAAATTTGTATAAAATTACCTCCCTTGTCAACGTTAAATCATTACCAATATTTAAATGGCTATAAATCCGGAAGTAAAAATGGGACAACAAAAATTAACTTTTCATGGATAGCATTCATCTTGAGCTGTAAATTTTCAACCCGGTTTTCCCCTGTCAATCATTCAAGTCGGATGACATGAAAAAAGCGTCTAGTCGTTCGGATGGGACAATAAACCGAGGCCCCGTGTGCTACAGGCTGTGGCTACAGGCTGTGCACGTTAAAGATCCCTCGACATTTGGAAATCGATAATAAGAGTAGGCTAATGCCGCTGTCCTGGCAAAAGTTCCCTTATTGCACATTGCATGGCGTTTGCCCGTCCTGATTTCATTTGAGCTGTAAATTTGAAATTGCTTGAATTTCTATCCTGTAGCTATTGGTTAAAAGAAATAAACAGAAAAGGACCGATCAAAATCGGTTGAAAAAAGTAGATATTATACTATCTTATCATTGGAGGTTTTTCCTACATGCCAGTACCTTCGTAGCATTTAATTAACCACAACGAGAACATACAATCCCTAAATTCGGGCTATCTGTTGAATACTTATTACACAAACGGGCTTACACTGAATATTTTTAGAATACAATCGCTTTCCAGCATAATCAATGATATATTGAACATACTCAAAGTACTTGAGAAGTATTTCTCTGACTATTATCCTGGTGCAGTATGATATAGTCAATATTTTAATTTCCTGTAATTTCTGCAATATGAAAATTCCATTAAACAATTTACGACTGGTAGAAATATTTAAATATATATATAGAAATAGTATAAAATTACCTCCCTTGATCGTCAAATAATTAACAATACCAATATTTAAATGGCTATAAATCCGGAAATAAAAATAGGACAACAAAAATGAACACATCATGGGATAGCTATCCTTGAGCTGTAAGTTTGGTTCCGGTTTCAACGAAATCAAAAGTCAAGGTCACAAAATATGAGCCTTGAAAGTTTTTTTAAATTGCTGAACAAATTTAACCGGAAATTGAAAAATAACAAAATTAAAATTAAAAAATCCATTCCCATACTTTTTTTCGCAATCCATTGCAGTTTCCAGAAATACCACAATCACGCAAATTGGATTTATCCCTGAGGCCCCATTTTGACTTTTACAAAAGTTGGTCAAATCAATATGGCGGCCAAACTATAAACATTTCCTTCCCAAAATTTTCTCTCAAATTTTAAGTCATACTAGATGGTGGACTCTGGCTATTTTTCGTTTAGAAAAATCAAATTTTACCGGGACTAACAAATTTTTAGCTGAGTCATTTCATTTTTAATTGCTTAAGACGAAATGAATTGTTCCCAAGCTGGAATATTGCCAGTTTTTTTGTAGAACGTATTGAAAATATGGAACTTCAATATTCGCGCCTCATGACGAGATTGACCCGTTTACTAGATATCGACCAATCAAATGGCGTTATTTTAATATTTAACTCCGCCGGTTGACCTTTTCCTAGTTCGGCGAGTTCAACTGTTGACAACATGGCCATCAACGCGAGGTGTTTATTTAATTCACATGGTTTCAAAAGCCTAAAGGTCTTAAAAAGGTTTTCGATTTTTGGAAACCATTTGTACAAGAACCGTATCGTGTGCCCAACGGATTTTCATAATGGGTGAGGACAGAAGCTTATGTGAAACGTGTAAAGCAAGCGGTATACACAGGTAAGAAAATGAAAGTGGATACAGACAGGCCTCTTCTACTCTACTCTTAACAGTTTGTTTACATTATTTTGTAAATCCCGTTGGGTATTTCGGTAAATTTGGAAAAAAATGAAACATTAAAAGGTGACATTTTCCTACAGATATTGTCCATTTAGACCAGCATAACACTCATATTCATGTTGTCAGTACTAGCCTATTATGGCCTAGGCCTATGCCAATTTTACTTGACTGCTATACAGATTTCTAATTCAATTTCCATTTAAAAAAAAAGATCAGTTAGTGTTCAAATTATGTCAATGCCACCATTCACAGTTTGATTTAAAAAAAAAATCATTGTCTACATTGTAAAAATTCTTTAAAATCTGTTACACAGAAGTTGAAATTTCTATGCAATTACATTACAAGGGAAATAGCAAAAGCCTTCTATGCAAATAAGATAAATAATGTGTACCCTTGAAATTGAATGATCTGACTGACACCTATCTATGTTTAAAATGTTTCTCATTCAATATTCTGTATACATGTTCATGAAGTACTTTGTCATTTTCCATTCTTTTCAGGTTATGTTCGAAAACATTTGGTATGTTTTGTATGATTATGGGTAAAACACCTCGTGGAAGGATAGTTAGAATTTCTAGACTGGCAACTTAGTTGGGAGAAGTAAATATTTCAAATCAAAGGTATGCATGTCATTATTTTTTCAACAAACTTGTCAATACCAAAATTTACTGTGGTATTTACATCCGCCTTTTCTCGAAAATTTATCAGCTGACAATTGACCTCTATTTTAAAAGTCTTTTTTGATGTGTAAAGGTATGTGTTCCTCTAAGATCCATGGCTTTCAACTTGTTTTAATACTCTTAAACCTGTAGTTGGCAAGGGCACACTTGAACTCAGAAGGGAGGACAAAAGGGTGTCGGTCCCCTCCCCCCAAATAATTTGATTAAGAAGAGAAATGCTTTGAACAAGTAAAATTGGGCAGATGAAAATCAAAGTAGGGGGTCTTATTGACAACTCAAATCCCGAAATATCTTTCAGAATGCACACAATTGATGTTATTTTCTATTTTGTTTTCTCTAGGTTGAGGACCTTCTGTTTGGGCTTGCAGTTGAAAATACCATCTAAAATCACTCTGTGAAGGGGCATCAAGAATTTTCTTCCAAATGACAAACTATGTCATTTTATTTTTGTACTTTTTTATACAAGGGAAGATATAAACATAAGATCCTCATAGATAAAAGTTCGGTTATCATCAAAGCAGTAATAAATTGAAGAAGCTTGGAATGAATGTTTAGTTTATGTTTCACAAGTGCGCAAACTTTTCAATCCATCCGATATATTTTGTCGCTTCATTGTTAAAGTGGTAATTTTCAGGATGCCATCCTCAGAGCAGAATATTGTGAAGGGTAAATTGTGGATCCTGTTGTATCAACAAGAGGTTGTGAACAAATAGATGCTAGATATTGAAATATTAAGTTTAATGCACAGATTTATGTGAACTACTCAAATAACAAACTGACTGATGCAGGAAAAACCTTTGAAATCTTTCCAGATGAATAAAAATTGTGTATGTTTGCTGCATTTAAGATCATATTGCAATCTGGTAATGAATGGTAGTATTGAATTATCTCCCTTTACAAATATAGAAATTTTTCTTATTAAATCTTAATTGAATGAAGTTGTGTTTTTTTTAATTATTTTTGATTTTTCTATACTATCATGGTATAGTACAGCATGTATTCAACAAATAATAAAAATTTCATGCTTCCCTGATTTGAAGATTGTTTTTGACAGTCCATTAAACATCGAGATAGGTATTGAAAATATGCACATCTTTAAAAGATAAAATTTTTAGTTGTGGCACTTTCTGAAAGTGGGAACATCGTTTTTTAGCTTGCTAAAACATATATTAATTGATTCCAGATGAAAAAACTTAGTCTCCATAATGTGCTACAGAAAGTCTTTTTTAAGCACATTTGAGGGTCACAGTAGTTATAGTAGTTATAGATTGAACGCATGTTTCCCCCATTCCATTTTTCATTTCATGGGGGAAAAAACATGCGTTCAATCTATAACTACATGAGGAAAAAATGCAACCAAATTGAGTCTTCCCAAAACAAAAACCTCTACATTTCATAAAACACCCTACATTTTTCATAGAATTCTTACAACAAACACCTTCAATAAATTTCCTACATTCCATCAAGTCCCTACCTAGCATAAAATACCTCAAATTACATATTATCCCACTATTTGAAAATGATTTATTTATCTTTGAAATCCATTGTGGTCTGGTTTTATTAAGATTGACAGATTTAGTTCCCTTTAATCATGTTGCATTATCATCGTATAAACGTTATTTGATTACTATGAGCTAACTGTATTCATGGTGAACTGATCAATAAACTATTTCTAATCAAATACATTACGTGATAATATTGCGGTTATTGCACTGTATGTGAGACAACAGGGTTTTATTATAAATCAATATTGAGTTTATTGAACTGTATGAGACATCAGGTTTTATTATAAATCAATATTGAGGTTATTGCACTGTATGTGAGACATTAGTTCTCCCTTAGGTCAATATGACGTTAATATATTGATTACTATGGGAACAAGCTGTTTCTATTCAGTTTGCGTTCTTTGTTTGAGACAGACACATCTACAGGGGAAACAGCAGACGATACTAACACACATAACTGTTGATCATGGATGGTAAAGGAACCGATAAAACAATGGATCTAACTGATGATGACCAACTGATAAACCAATCACTAACTACAGAAAGTTCAACTGGCAGTTTAAATCTGACATCCATGAATCTGTCAAGTATGTAATATAAATCTTTCTATAAACATGTTAAAAAATATAAAACATTTATCAAAGAGTATATTATATATGTATTATATTTTTTTCAGGTCAAGAAAGTGAAAAAGCCGATGGATTAGAAGACATGGATTTTGATATAAGTGATTTGGATATTTCTAAAGCGATAACAAGCCATATCAGATACCATGAGGAATATTTACAATATTATAAAACATTACAAGAAAAACTTGAAAAACAGAGTGTTCAATGTGCAGCCGATTACCACAAATCGACTTTCAAAACCCTGTCCAAAACACCAAAAAAAATTGATTTTAATAAAGGAACGCGGACTAGCAAACAAACTAAATCCTCCAACGAATATTTGGAATATCTAAAAACTCGACTTCGAGACAATGCAATTACAAACACGCAAATAAAAGATTTTGACGACAAAATTAATGACAATGAAAATGTTCAAGAAATACTTATAAATTGTGACAAGTACATCAAAAATAAGAAACACTTCATCCAACATTACGTAACATTTGGATGTTGGCTACAAAAACTATTCAAATTGAATGGTGGGAACTTCGACACTTTTGTGGCAGACAAATTGTCAATTTCGGTGCGTTGGGCTAGAAAATTGAGATCTCTAGCAAATCTGTGTAAACGCTACACAAAATTTAGAAATTTATCCATGCCAATTTCCGAATTAGTTTCAAACATTGCGAAAATCAGTCGAAGTTTAGAAACCAATCCTCAGGAGCAAATATTTTGGAAATGATTTTTTATGTGTTTCTAGTTTAATATCATTTAAGTTTGGCATTCAACAGGGTAATGAGTTTTTGTCGATTTAAAGTGTTTATTTAATTCATAGTTTGTCACGGCTTATAACGCGGATATCTTTGTTATGGTGTATTTATATAGTATAGTGTTATAGCGTGTAATGTCATCATGACCGGCCCTGTAGGACCGCTCTAAAAAATAAGCGTGTAATGTCATCATGACCGGCCCTGTAGGACCGCTCTAAGCGTGTAATGAAATCATGACCGGCCCTGTAGGACCGCTCTAAAAAAATAAGCGTGTAATGTCATCATGACCGGCCCTGTAGGACCGCTCTAAAAATAACTCAAGCTTCACGCAATCGATAGTTTTGTCTTCAGTAGATTTATAGTGTGTAATGTCATCATGACCGGTCTTAAGTAGACATATACCACGTGTTATTTGTGAGTTGCTAGGGACATTAACTAAAAATAGATGTGTGTAATGTCACGATAACCGGCCTTGTAGGACCGGTATTAACATTGTTGAACTTATTTATATAATACTTGAAGCGAGTCTGTATGATCACCTCTTGGTTACCAGTGTTTATCCGTAGTCAAGGGGTTGATTAATACAGTAAAAGTTGTTACTAAACATTGTTGAACTTATTTATATGTTGTTATTTTGTTCTATTAAACATTATATATGCATATAGTAAATGTATTGTATTTTAACAAAATAATTCCTCTAAAAATGGCAAATAAAATTCTTGATCCAATTTTTAGATTATACGATCCAATTCTTTATTCATTTAATAAAAAAAAAGAAGATTTCATAATTATTTCTCCGAGTGTTGGATCTAAATCACAATTGAATGATGGTGGGAGGGTCACTTTCGAGATCAATAGTCTGTCAAATTGGTTATTACTTTCCGATGCCTATTTCAGATGCGATTTCAAAATCAAGGACGGAACAGCAAATGAAAATAGAGTCCCACAGACTAATACAACATTAGAAAATAATTTCTTTCCTTCTTTATTTAGCGAAATGGTTTTGGAAGCGGGATCAAACCCCATAGAAACCATCAAACACCCTGGAGAATTTGACACAATGTTGAAAACAGTCCTTTACCCCAAAAACTACGATTCAGTCTCGGGTTGGATACCCGATGTTGGTGATGGGACCGTTTTAAAAGAACCAGTAAAAACTGTAGCTAACGATGCTGATATCGCTAGAATGAGAGTCATTGCCAGAAATAGCATCGAGAGAATCGGTAGAGCAGTAAACCAGGGGTTTGACAAACGAGTAAATCAGTACAATAATGTTGTTGAGGATAATAGATGGGGTAATTACGTAAATTGGAAATTATATCCTTTATTCGGTCTTTTAGAACATCGAAAAGTTTCTATAGGTTTACCATTTAAAATTCATTTACAAAGAGAAATTAATGACGATAAGATATTCTTTGGAGAAGCTAATTCAAATGCAAAATTAGAAATAACAAATCTCCAACTTTTCATACCCGTAATAACACCATCAATTGAAGTAGAAACGAGAATATTCAACTCGTTAACTAAAGACATTGAAATAGCTTTTCTTCGTCGCAACACTGTAGGGAGCATGACTTTAACTGGAGAATCCACAACATGGCCAATCACTAACAGCATTAAACCAGCAAGATATTTAATAGTTGGTTTCAAGAACTTACCAGATTCTCAGACAAATAACAACAATATCTTTAGAGTGGCAATGAACCAAACTCAAGATCCTATAATCCGTAAAGTTCAAGTAAGATTAAACAACGATAATTATCCTAACCAACCTTTAACTATTAATCCATCCACAAAGGATTATAATGAATTGTATAGAAATTATAAAAATATGTGTGAATTATTTGGAAATCCACCTCAGTTTGGATATGTAGATTTTGCAATTAATCACCCAATCTTCTGTTTTGATCTATCAGCTCATCAAGAAGATCTTTTCAAAACTGGAGTAAACATAAATATTCATATCGAAAAAACACAAGGAGATGTAACCGGTTATTGTTTATTATTGGAAGAAGCAAAACATATAATAAAAATATCCGACAGACGGATGATTCGAATAGAATAAATTAATCCCTTAAAAATGAAACCCGAAACTTTAGTAAAAAGAATAATAGATGCTATCGAAACAGAAAAGCCAACTACAATTACTTACAATGGTAAAAGAATCAGCATAACTAAAAAACTTATTGATAAATATAAACACTGTAAAGTACGAGATGATATAGATTTGGAAAGAATTGACAAGAACATAAAGGAAGGTGGATTTTTACCTTTCCTACCCTTGATCTTTGCAGGTTTGGCCGCAGCCGGTGCCACGGCCGGCGGAACAGCAGGAATAGTTCAAGCCGTCAATGCCAAGAAAGCAGCCGAAGCTGAAAAAAGTGAAAAACGTAGACATAATTTGGAAATGGAAAAGTTAGCAAAAGGTTCGGGAGTAGCAGACATATTAGGTACAGTTAAAGAATTTGGAAATCGATTTAGTGAAGAAACTAAGAAAACTGTCAAACAAGGATTAACTAAATTAGTGGATAGTATTGACACAGGGGAAATCAAAGTCAAACATAAGGGTAATGGAATATTTTTAAAAAATATACACAGTGGAGAAGGAATATATCTTTCAAAGTATAAAGGAGAAGGTGTAATTTTTGGTACATAAAAATGGGAAAGAAATTTAATCATTCAGAAATATTTCCTAATAATCCAATGCTCATGTGTATATGCGGTAGTTCAGGTTCTGGGAAAACTCATCTCACTTTTAACATGTTGACAACCCCCAACCTTTTAGATTTTGATTCTCTATATATCTACACAACAACACCAGAACAATCGTATTATCAATTTCTCAAAGCTTTAGAATATTTACCAAAGAAATATGTTCAAGAATTATTTCAATATTACGATAAAGGAGAAATGGAAATAAAAGATATCTTAGATACCTTCATAAAAGAAAAGAATCCATCTTTCAATCCAACTGACATAAAAGTGTTTCTGACAAAAAATGTAAATGATCTGGACTTGTCTAATATTGATAGCAAACGAAAGAACTTAATATTGTTTGACGACTGCGTAGCGCAAAAAAATCAATCTGTTCAACAAGATTTCTTCACGAAGGGAAGACATCACAACTGTCACTGCTTATACCAAGCCCAATCTTTTTACGGGATGGATGCTATGTTTATTAGAAAAAATGCTAATTGTTTTTTATTATTTGAATTAAACGATAAAGATTTATCTCAAATCATACAGTCGATAAATCACGGAATGGACAGAGATTCGTTTAAAAAGGTTTGTAAAGCTCAATGGAGAAATCCAGAGGAACATGGATATGTATTCGTTAATACCAGAAAACCTGCGGGTGAAAGAGTAATGATCAACATATGTTAATTTATTTTTTTAAAAATGGAATGGAATAATATTTTAAAAAGAAATAGAGAATATATCAAAGCTAAGAATAAAATAAAGACCCAAGTTGAAAATAACAGATTACAACAACTCGGATTAACGGAAAATCTACAAACTTTATTTAAACCAATATTAAAAAGTCAAGAGGATATCAAGAATAAATTAGAAGCTCCTAAACAACAAATTCAACAATCTCCTCCACAAATAGAATATCCCATTGAAGATGATGAAATCGTAATCAGGACATTAGATGATATAAAACGTTATTTTTCAAATCCAAATCCAACCCTAGCCAAAACAATAAAGCCAACAATTGATCAGGATGGATTGATTCTTAACGGTTTTAGGATACGTTTCAATCAACTCTACCCAACATTTAAGATTGACAGAATAGACGCTGTATATGATTTAACACCCGGTATGATTAATCTTTTGAATGGGTATGATAAAGATTATAATTTCAAAGATTTAAATTCATACGTGGACATTCTTACATCGACAAGGACAGGAGGACCAAAAACTTTAAGATTAAGAAGACTGGAAAAAGAATTAGATGATAACACCGATGCTAGTGATGATAACTACACTGATGATATTATAGAAGAAATCGATGACTTTTTGGGACATACAGGAGATGGTGTAATTTTTTTATCCGACAACAACGAAGAATTGCTTAATAGATTACAAATAATATTAGCAGCAATGAAGGAAGGACATCAATCACACAGACAATATAATGAATTAAATTGTATATTAAAAAGACTCCTACAAAAAGGTATCATAGATAAAAATGATTATAAAAGTGTTATTAAAAATGAGTCAACTATTCGTCATCACCTCAAATAAATCAGACATTAAATTATCTCTAGATTATGAGTATGAACTCGATCGAAATCAAGAATATGAATTGGGATTAAAGTATTTCTCTGTTTACAATTCCATTAGAAATATCAACGAAGATAATAACAAAATAAAAATATCAACAGATAATGGAGCTACATTCAAAACCATAAGTTTACTACCAGGAAGTTACGAATACATAGCCATTAACGAATACCTATCTGAATACGCAGGAAGTGTCAATGGTAAAAACAATATTGAATTCGAAGGTAATTTAAATTTGAACAAAATGAAATTGATATTAAGAAATAATAGTCAAGTTGATTTCAACGTAGAAAATTCATTGAATACGTTACTAGGATTTGATAAACGAGTATACACCCAATCTACTATAGCACCACATAAAGCTAATATCGAGAATGATGTCGATGTGATCAATATACATTGCAATTTAATAAACGGTGGATTTTTCAATAAATACAAACGTCAGATTATTTACAGTCTTCCAACATTCACTGTTCCTATTGGATATAGAATTATAGAAAAACCATTTCAAACAACATATTTACCACTTAATTCCTTTATGATCAAAGATATAAATCTGGAAATCAAAGATGGTAAAAATAGGTTTATAGACTTTGGAAACGAAGAAATTGTTATTCAACTTCATTTAAAAAAGAATTAAGTAACTCTTCATTCTCTTCTTGAATAGTTAGATAATCGAAATCATCAAATTCATAGTTTTCATCCAAACTCAATTCATCTTTATTACAATAAGGATACATGATTCCTTCACTATTTGGAGCCTTTCTCTTTACAAGATTTAAATAACTTCTAAAAACTTTCTTTTGTTTATCATCATCCCTTGGAATAACTACTCCATTTGTGAAACTTTTTTCCCAATTTCTCTTAAATTCATTTGATATATCATATCCACTAGCCAACCGAATATAATCGTCTACAGTTATCTTATCATTAGAATAACCTTTAAATGTTTTCTTTTCTTTTAAAACACCATCTGAAGTTAGTATGATATTGTATTTGACTTTCGGCGCTAAATATAAACCGAATATAATTCCACCATCACCGTAATCATTCTTTCCTTTACAGTATTCATTTTCGGATACTAATCCAGCTTCATTTAATTTATTCCAATTTCTAGATGAAATGTATAAACTATCAGTATCGGTATAGTATATTTCCGGTTGATAAAACCCATCTATTACGTGAATAAAATTGTTCATTATTTTCTTACTGTGCGATAATACGAATGATCCCAAATGACTGGGTGTAAGTCGTGTAGATTTACTATTTACATCGTCAATTTCTTTTTCTTCTTCTTCTATATCAACAATGTATTGAGTCTCATTTATTTTTTCATAGTGTTTAACATGTGAATCAAAGTTAGCCTTTAAAGTTACGTCATTCCAAAGATGTTTTGATGAAGATATATCCTTCTGAATAGATTTCCCATACAGGGCATTACCTAATAATTTCATGCAATTACTACCAACGATATTGCCATCCCTTTTGAATTGATTTCTTAGATCTCTCAAAATTAAAATGTAGTCTCTATAGGGAGGAGTTCTAAAGTTTTCTTCGTATACTATGCCATCTAATATTCTAATAATTCGTCCACCAGCTTTTACTATTTCTTGAATATCGACCGATGTTAAAACATCTGAACAGAAACCATTTCTGAATCTGATTTTAGTGCCAGTTTCCTTTTTTCCTTCTTTGTTCGTAAAACTAATTTTATCTTTAGCTGGTATCGGTTGGAAGAACATGTTTTTGGGATACTCAAACCAAACTGTTAAAATAGCAGTTTTGGGTCTAAAGTTTTGTTCATTGAAGAGCTTGACAAATTTTCTATTTTCTTCTGGTAAAAACGGTCTACCACTTTCTGCTTTGGGATATTCACTATCTAAATCTGACATAGCAGAAGCATACAAACCGTTAGCATCAAATGCCATCAGTCTAGAACATGTTATATTTTTAAGTTTTGAATTAACCTCTGTTTTATCTTTATCACTTTTACTATATTCTTTAAATAAATCAATTATGTTGTCGTCATTTGTTTGTGTATATTCCTTTAATACATCACAAATTTCATTGATTTTATCAGTTGTAAATATTTTTCGATTTGCAGAAACCCTTCCTCCTTTAATAGAGCGTCTTATAAAATGTCTTATAAAAGGGTTAGTGTGTGAGTAAACCTTTTCTATATTTTGTTTTTCAGTATGTTTTGGTACGAGTCTTGTACTTTCGTAATATGGTTCTTCAACCATTTCTTTATCGTAATGATACAAATAATACCACCCCTTTAAAGATAGAGATGGAGCCGTTAGATTATTAGAAACGCTCTGGAATACAACGTCTTTCATAACTTTGTTATATTTTATCAAGCATGCTCCAAGACATAGGGTGTCTCGCTTTGCATATGGTTCCCATTCGTGTCTTAAAATTTCCCAGTTATCTTTGGTATATTTTGCAATGTCTACATCAACGATCTTTCTCAAATTCATTGGTAGATTAGACGACTTTCCCCATGTTGCTAAACTAGATGCTTCGTGTTGATAGGAACATGTGAAATTAATATGCTGTAAATAATTGGATTTACTTTTTATATCTTTCTGTCGTTTCCATCTTTTCTGTAAATCTTCATCAGTGTATGGATTAGATAATGGTAAAGAAAGAATTCCTCTGGGTGTTATTAGTGGACATTGTGTTAGTTTCTTTACGTTTTTAATTACGATCCAGTTATCAAAACCACTACCGTTATGAGAAATCAATGTTAATCTTTTTTTATCATATTTACCTAAATATTTCAACATTTGATCTATACAATCTGTGCCTACAAATATTTCTACTATTTTCATTAGTTTGTTATAAAATGCTTCTGGAATATTATCAGTGGGAGGTATCATCTCTAACTTTTTTCTTAGCTTTTCTAAATTAATTAACGTACATGAATAAGGAATTGCTTTACGCGTTTCACTATCTGAATACGTTTCACAGTCCCAAGCGAATAAAGTATCATCACTCATATTTGAAAATACGTTTAGTTTCAAAGGTGATACTTCTTTTACAGCATTATCATCTCTACATGTTTTCCATACCTGTTCATAATTATCTTCTATTTCTTTAATCCCTAAACTTTTTTGATTTCTTCTTATAAGACAGAAATGTGAGTTATGTAAATATAAAACCCAATCTAATGCCTTGTCCTTGTCTGTGAGGGTGGGGCGTACATTTCTATTTTCGGGAGTGTAAATTTGAAATGAAGTATTACATTTCTCATTGAATTTATTAATTCTAGCAGCTGTCATTACTCCTTTTCTATTCGCTTTTGGAAATGTATTAATGAATGTTTGAAATTTATTTGTTAAATCTTTTTTCAAAACATGATTTACGCATTTGATAAAACAGTTACCATCTGTTGGTATATAACAATTTCTACCTTTATATTCATTTATCTTTTTAAGTAGTTCAGTTCCTCTACCAGCGTTTGATCTTCTTATTTCCTTAAAATTGTCTCTACGTAAAATTATTTTCCCTGTAAAATACCAATCCGAGCAGTCAGATTTTGCATCCATATTAGACAAAATGGTCTTAAAAGTTTTGGCATTGAAACCAAGAAGTTTCATGAATTGTTTGTGATTTCCATTCTCGATTATCCTACCATCTATTTCAATTTGGCCATTAAATGTTGAAAATTTATGAGTAATAGCCCTGATAAGATCGGTAAATAGTACGTTTTCTATGAATGTTTCATCGTCTATAATTTCAATGTTATTCATATTTTTTATATGTTTTTTTTTAATTACCTAATTTTTGGAGTTCTTTTTTATTATCTTTTATTGCTGATATTTGTATATTAAATTTATCCAAAATTTCATTAAATTCTTCCAACTCTTCAACGCTAATGATCTTATCTTCTCTTGATCTTTCGAAGAAAATATACAACTTATTAAGATATGCATTTAAAATTTCGGTTTTCTTTTTAAAATAAGATTTCTGTTTGGATGTAAAACCCATAGCAATCAATCCACAAGATGAGGTTTGAATAGCAGTAATTGCGGCTAATACAGTTGGAATAAGTATTGGCACCATCAATCCGCCAGTTACTGCCGTTGCAATTGTTGTTCCTACTGTTAAAACTACACTTAGTGCTTTGAAAGCAGAATCAATTCTACTCCATCTTTTCTTACATTTATTATATTGTTCTAGTTTTACTTTTAGTTCGTTTTGTTTGTCTATCAGGTATTTTTGTCTACTTTCTTGTTCCATTTTTAAACGTTAAATTAAGTGAATTTCCGACAATGCTCTTTGTCTATTAATGTTTTGTACAATATTGACTTTTACCTCTACTAAGAATGCTTCTTGTTTTGACTCCTTGTTCTTCTTATCCCGATAAACAAAAAAATTTGTTTTTTTTTCAATAGAGATTTCTATGAAAAAATATGATATGTCTAGTCTTTCTGCTAATAATATTGGAAAATGTTTAAATTGTTGATTTTTATTAACATCAACAGAGAAGTAAAGATCATTATGAACAAAATATAGTTTCACATATTCAAAGTCTGTTGTTCGTAAAAAATCATAAATCTGTGTGTCTTCTTCTCGTGGTTCTGGATTTCTAATTATGCTTACTGATGGTGAAGTTTCCGTTTCCAATATCATATCATATAACTTAAATTCATAAGGTAATCTTTCAACTCCCAGCTCGAGTTCGCTTCCAAGTTCTCTCGGCTCGATTGAGATTCTAAGGTTATCTATATACAACTGATTTGACGAAATATTAAAATTGTTCTGAAGAGGATTTAATACTTTAGTATCTACGATGTTACCATTTTTGATAAAGTGAACAGATGCAATAGATTTCTTATAATCTATATATTGATAATAAATTGGTAAATCGACTTTTACCTTCATAGGAAAAAATATGTCAATTATAGCATTCCCCTCAAAAGAAGTCATAATATCAGATAAGCTTCCATGAGTATCTATATCTTTTTTAATATTTACTTTAAACCCATATTTATAATTATAAATGAGTTCTCCACTGATTGCTTCCACCAAATAATCTTTATTGTATTTAGACAATGGAAGAAAGATATAATAGGGTTTAATATATTCTAGTTCATTGAGATTATTTTGTAATGTGGTTATATTTCTTTCCTGTTTTAAAACTTCATTATTAATAGTAGTTATCCGTTGTTGAATCTCACTATAATCAATATTTTGTATTTGTTGTTGAATATAAGTTTTAATTTCACTATCATCAATATTTTGTATTTGTTGTTGAATATAAGTTTTAATTTCACTATCATCAATATTTTCTATCTGTTGTCGAATATAAGTTTTAATTTCACTATCATCAATATTTTGTATTTGTTGTTGAATATAAGTTTTAATTTCACTATCATCAATATTTTCTATCTGTTGTTGAATATAAGTTTTAATTTCACTATCATCAATAGTTTTTAGTTCGTTTTGTAATTCAGTTTTAAATTTAGTTTCCAGAGCAGTTAATTCTTGTTGTAATTTATCTTTACTTATGCCTGGATTAATGTTGGATATTAGTTTTTTAAGATCTACTTTTTGCTTTGTTAGTTTATCATCTAAATTAGATATTAATGACCTTAAATTTTGTAATTGAGTTTTATCTATTGTATTGACTAATTGTTGTTGAATAGATTCTATTTGTTTTTGTATTTCGCTATCATCACTAAGTTTACTTTCTAATGCGGTTAATTTGTCTTCACTTATGCCTGGATTAATATTGGATATTAGTTGTTTAAGATCTACTTTTTGCTTTGTTAGTTTATCATCTAAATTAGATATTAATGACCTTAAATTTTGTAATTGAGTTTTATCTATTGTATTGACTAATTGTTGTTGAATAGATTCTATTTGTTTTTGTATTTCGCTATCATCACTAAGTTTACTTTCTAATGCGGTTAATTTGTCTTCACTTATGCCTGGATTAATATTGGATATTAGTTTTTTAAGATCTACTTTTTGCTTTGTAATCTTGTCATCTAAATTAGATATTAATGACCTTAAATTTTGTAATTGAGTTTTATCTATTGTATTGACTAATTGTTGTTGAATAAAACTTTTTAAACTTGTTACTTCTTTTTGTAATTTATCATCATCAATATAATCTAATTCTTTCAATTCAGATTCATTTATAAAATCTTTATTATTTATTTGTCGTTTGAAGAATCTTTTCACATCAGCTATTCGATCTTTTAAATGGTTTTTATCTACTTCAATTAAATTTATTTGATCCATTAAATATTTCTTATGAACAGCATCATTATCGTTTTCCGGAGATTTTAAATTAGTTATACCAAAATTATTCATATCAATATCACCCTGAAGAATGTCTCCGATTTGATCCACAAAATATGGTTTGATTTTATTGATTGAAAATGTAGTGTTTGGTTTTTTAGTATCTAAAGATAAAGCGCCTAAACCAAATTTATTTGCCATTTTTATTGAGTTAAATTTATTACAATTTCTTCGAACTGTTTTCCTAAACTCAACTGATATAAAACCCAAAGTGAAAGTTGTCCACAAAACTTTTGACCCGGATTTTGTATTTGAAATGTAGAAGATTTAATTGGTTGATTAGTTATATTCATTATCTCTTCAGTGGGATCTAATCCAAAAGAGTCGAAAAAATAAAAGTTAGAGTCTTTGTACAAAGCAGAATGATGAACGCCTTTTTGATCGGAAGTGTGTATATTTGTTATAGCATAGAATTTACCTTTCTTACTTTTGAGATTATTTATTTCATCTCTCATACAATAATAAAACGGTGATATGTTTAACTCATTCGCCCATCTCATAAGTTGGAAGTTTGTGGTTGTATCGGTTCCATATTTATCGAGAAATTGATTCATTTTTAAAAGTCGGTTTTTTGAAGTTCATTTTGATAAAACCTACCTATAATTTGTTCTTTGTCTTGATCGATTAATTCATATGTTGGAGGGGATGTGCTATTTACTTTATCTACGATAAATATTTCGTTTGTCCAATAACCAACATATCCTTTTTCGAATTTACTTTTATATTTGAAAATACGAACTCGATCTCCAACTTTAAATTTGGGTTTGACATTTAAATTCTTTATTTCATTTTCGTAGTTATGTTGCGCGTTAATTGATCTTATAATATTTGGATTTTTTGAGGCTTGTGCTGGTGACACTCCTATAGATGAATGTATTTTGTTATTGTATTCGTGTACGACCTCTGGTAATATTTTTAGCCATTTTTGAGATTTTAATTCCGTGAACTTTTTGAATAGTTTATTTTTTAGAGTCCTGTTGAATCTTTCAATAACTACAGCCTTACCTTCGTTGTGAGTACTGTAAATTTCAAACCCCACAGATTTCATATTTTTGTTATAAAATTCGCTCCCTTTATCTACCCATAACTTTTGGGGCCGTCTGTCAGATTGTTTCATTATGGTTTCAAATGCGTGTTTGACTGATATTCCAGTTTTGTTTTTGAGAGGAATAACCCAAGCATAACGTGTATATAAATCAATAACTGTTAAACAATATTTATATCCCCTTTCAACTGGCATATTAATTAAATCTGCTGACCATATTTCATCTTTATCAAATACTTTAACTTTTAAATAATGTTTGTTTTTTCTAAATTCTTTATGAATTTCATCTGCCAATCCCATACCCAATTTCATCTTTGCTTTTAACAGTTTTATGATTATCGCTCTTTGCATTTTCTCTTTGAATGTTGGATTTGGAATATTTTCGAGTTCGATTATCATTTGTTTGTCTGCTTCGTGTCTGAAGTTTATGTCTTTGTTTCTGTAAAGTATGTCGTGTTTAAGCGCAGCAGCGTCAACTCTATTGACAGGTTCTTCACCTGGTTTGGGATTATCGTTTTGGTCTAGTCGTAGATCTAACCTAGTGCCTGGACCGGTGTAATTATGACCTGGAAGATGTTTCTCGCCAGAGTATTTGGCCCATGGAAATCCAGGAAGATATCCTAATGATTTTTGAATATCGGAACCAAAATAAGTTTTTGGAGCGTGAGCGACTATCATTTTTATCCTATAACTTTAAACCCTTTTCCCTCTTTTACCTGCTGTTCTATTCTCTTGTTTCGTAGTTCTCTTATTTGCTGTAATTCTTTCAGTTCGTCGGATTTTTTCACGGCGTCGTTTATTCTAATTCCTGCTTTTGCCACGGACCCAACTGCTTGAGCTCCGGAGGAAATTAGGGATTTGTTGTTTGAAACAAAGCTAGCTACTTTTGGAATTATTTTTGAACCTAGCGAAAATATAGATGAAAAGATACCGTCGCCTGAATAATCTTCGAATCTGTATTGTTCATGTTTTAAAATTAAACTCATCCTATTTTTAATATGTTTTTTTTTGATGGAATGTAGGAAATTTATTGAAGGTGTTTGTTGTAAGAATTCTATGAAAAATGTAGGGTGTTTTATGAAATGTAGAGGTTTTGTTTTGGGAAGACTCAATTTGGTTGCATTTTTTCCTCATGTAGTTATAGATTGAACGCATGTTTTTTCCCCCATGAAATGAAAAATGGAATGGGGGAAACATGCGTTCAATCTATAACTACTATAACTACTGGTCACAGTCCACGGCCTAGATGGTGGACTCTGGCTATTTTTCGTTTAGAAAAATCAAATTTTACCGGGACTAACAAATTTTTAGCTGAGTCATTTCATTTTTAATTGCTTAAGACGAAATGAATTGTTCCCAAGCTGGAATATTGCCAGTTTTTTTGTAGAACGTATTGAAAATATGGAACTTCAATATTCGCGCCTCATGACGAGATTGACCCGTTTACTAGATATCGACCAATCAAATGGCGTTATTTTAATATTTAACTCCGCCGGTTGACCTTTTCCTAGTTCGGCGAGTTCAACTGTTGACAACATGGCCATCAACGCGAGGTGTTTATTTAATTCACATGGTTTCAAAAGCCTAAAGGTCTTAAAAAGGTTTTCGATTTTTGGAAACCATTTGTACAAGAACCGTATCGTGTGCCCAACGGATTTTCATAATGGGTGAGGACAGAAGCTTATGTGAAACGTGTAAAGCAAGCGGTATACACAGGTAAGAAAATGAAAGTGGATACAGACAGGCCTCTTCTACTCTACTCTTAACAGTTTGTTTACATTATTTTGTAAATCCCGTTGGGTATTTCGGTAAATTTGGAAAAAAATGAAACATTAAAAGGTGACATTTTCCTACAGATATTGTCCATTTAGACCAGCATAACACTCATATTCATGTTGTCAGTACTAGCCTATTATGGCCTAGGCCTATGCCAATTTTACTTGACTGCTATACAGATTTCTAATTCAATTTCCATTTAAAAAAAAAGATCAGTTAGTGTTCAAATTATGTCAATGCCACCATTCACAGTTTGATTTAAAAAAAAAATCATTGTCTACATTGTAAAAATTCTTTAAAATCTGTTACACAGAAGTTGAAATTTCTATGCAATTACATTACAAGGGAAATAGCAAAAGCCTTCTATGCAAATAAGATAAATAATGTGTACCCTTGAAATTGAATGATCTGACTGACACCTATCTATGTTTAAAATGTTTCTCATTCAATATTCTGTATACATGTTCATGAAGTACTTTGTCATTTTCCATTCTTTTCAGGTTATGTTCGAAAACATTTGGTATGTTTTGTATGATTATGGGTAAAACACCTCGTGGAAGGATAGTTAGAATTTCTAGACTGGCAACTTAGTTGGGAGAAGTAAATATTTCAAATCAAAGGTATGCATGTCATTATTTTTTCAACAAACTTGTCAATACCAAAATTTACTGTGGTATTTACATCCGCCTTTTCTCGAAAATTTATCAGCTGACAATTGACCTCTATTTTAAAAGTCTTTTTTGATGTGTAAAGGTATGTGTTCCTCTAAGATCCATGGCTTTCAACTTGTTTTAATACTCTTAAACCTGTAGTTGGCAAGGGCACACTTGAACTCAGAAGGGAGGACAAAAGGGTGTCGGTCCCCTCCCCCCAAATAATTTGATTAAGAAGAGAAATGCTTTGAACAAGTAAAATTGGGCAGATGAAAATCAAAGTAGGGGGTCTTATTGACAACTCAAATCCCGAAATATCTTTCAGAATGCACACAATTGATGTTATTTTCTATTTTGTTTTCTCTAGGTTGAGGACCTTCTGTTTGGGCTTGCAGTTGAAAATACCATCTAAAATCACTCTGTGAAGGGGCATCAAGAATTTTCTTCCAAATGACAAACTATGTCATTTTATTTTTGTACTTTTTTATACAAGGGAAGATATAAACATAAGATCCTCATAGATAAAAGTTCGGTTATCATCAAAGCAGTAATAAATTGAAGAAGCTTGGAATGAATGTTTAGTTTATGTTTCACAAGTGCGCAAACTTTTCAATCCATCCGATATATTTTGTCGCTTCATTGTTAAAGTGGTAATTTTCAGGATGCCATCCTCAGAGCAGAATATTGTGAAGGGTAAATTGTGGATCCTGTTGTATCAACAAGAGGTTGTGAACAAATAGATGCTAGATATTGAAATATTAAGTTTAATGCACAGATTTATGTGAACTACTCAAATAACAAACTGACTGATGCAGGAAAAACCTTTGAAATCTTTCCAGATGAATAAAAATTGTGTATGTTTGCTGCATTTAAGATCATATTGCAATCTGGTAATGAATGGTAGTATTGAATTATCTCCCTTTACAAATATAGAAATTTTTCTTATTAAATCTTAATTGAATGAAGTTGTGTTTTTTTTAATTATTTTTGATTTTTCTATACTATCATGGTATAGTACAGCATGTATTCAACAAATAATAAAAATTTCATGCTTCCCTGATTTGAAGATTGTTTTTGACAGTCCATTAAACATCGAGATAGGTATTGAAAATATGCACATCTTTAAAAGATAAAATTTTTAGTTGTGGCACTTTCTGAAAGTGGGAACATCGTTTTTTAGCTTGCTAAAACATATATTAATTGATTCCAGATGAAAAAACTTAGTCTCCATAATGTGCTACAGAAAGTCTTTTTTAAGCACATTTGAGGGTCACAGTCCACGGCCTAGATGGTGGACTCTGGCTATTTTTCGTTTAGAAAAATCAAATTTTACCGGGACTAACAAATTTTTAGCTGAGTCATTTCATTTTTAATTGCTTAAGACGAAATGAATTGTTCCCAAGCTGGAATATTGCCAGTTTTTTTGTAGAACGTATTGAAAATATGGAACTTCAATATTCGCGCCTCATGACGAGATTGACCCGTTTACTAGATATCGACCAATCAAATGGCGTTATTTTAATATTTAACTCCGCCGGTTGACCTTTTCCTAGTTCGGCGAGTTCAACTGTTGACAACATGGCCATCAACGCGAGGTGTTTATTTAATTCACATGGTTTCAAAAGCCTAAAGGTCTTAAAAAGGTTTTCGATTTTTGGAAACCATTTGTACAAGAACCGTATCATGTGCCCAACGGATTTTCATAATGGGTGAGGACAGAAGCTTATGTGAAACGTGTAAAGCAAGCGGTATACACAGGTAAGAAAATGAAAGTGGATACAGACAGGCCTCTTCTACTCTACTCTTAACAGTTTGTTTACATTATTTTGTAAATCCCGTTGGGTATTTCGGTAAATTTGGAAAAAAATGAAACATTAAAAGGTGACATTTTCCTACAGATATTGTCCATTTAGACCAGCATAACACTCATATTCATGTTGTCAGTACTAGCCTATTATGGCCTAGGCCTATGCCAATTTTACTTGACTGCTATACAGATTTCTAATTCAATTTCCATTTAAAAAAAAAGATCAGTTAGTGTTCAAATTATGTCAATGCCACCATTCACAGTTTGATTTAAAAAAAAAATCATTGTCTACATTGTAAAAATTCTTTAAAATCTGTTACACAGAAGTTGAAATTTCTATGCAATTACATTACAAGGGAAATAGCAAAAGCCTTCTATGCAAATAAGATAAATAATGTGTACCCTTGAAATTGAATGATCTGACTGACACCTATCTATGTTTAAAATGTTTCTCATTCAATATTCTGTATACATGTTCATGAAGTACTTTGTCATTTTCCATTCTTTTCAGGTTATGTTCGAAAACATTTGGTATGTTTTGTATGATTATGGGTAAAACACCTCGTGGAAGGATAGTTAGAATTTCTAGACTGGCAACTTAGTTGGGAGAAGTAAATATTTCAAATCAAAGGTATGCATGTCATTATTTTTTCAACAAACTTGTCAATACCAAAATTTACTGTGGTATTTACATCCGCCTTTTCTCGAAAATTTATCAGCTGACAATTGACCTCTATTTTAAAAGTCTTTTTTGATGTGTAAAGGTATGTGTTCCTCTAAGATCCATGGCTTTCAACTTGTTTTAATACTCTTAAACCTGTAGTTGGCAAGGGCACACTTGAACTCAGAAGGGAGGACAAAAGGGTGTCGGTCCCCTCCCCCCAAATAATTTGATTAAGAAGAGAAATGCTTTGAACAAGTAAAATTGGGCAGATGAAAATCAAAGTAGGGGGTCTTATTGACAACTCAAATCCCGAAATATCTTTCAGAATGCACACAATTGATGTTATTTTCTATTTTGTTTTCTCTAGGTTGAGGACCTTCTGTTTGGGCTTGCAGTTGAAAATACCATCTAAAATCACTCTGTGAAGGGGCATCAAGAATTTTCTTCCAAATGACAAACTATGTCATTTTATTTTTGTACTTTTTTATACAAGGGAAGATATAAACATAAGATCCTCATAGATAAAAGTTCGGTTATCATCAAAGCAGTAATAAATTGAAGAAGCTTGGAATGAATGTTTAGTTTATGTTTCACAAGTGCGCAAACTTTTCAATCCATCCGATATATTTTGTCGCTTCATTGTTAAAGTGGTAATTTTCAGGATGCCATCCTCAGAGCAGAATGTTGTGAAGGGTAAATTGTGGATCCTGTTGTATCAACAAGAGGTTGTGAACAAATAGATGCTAGATATTGAAATATTAAGTTTAATGCACAGATTTATGTGAACTACTCAAATAACAAACTGACTGATGCAGGAAAAACCTTTGAAATCTTTCCAGATGAATAAAAATTGTGTATGTTTGCTGCATTTAAGATCATATTGCAATCTGGTAATGAATGGTAGTATTGAATTATCTCCCTTTACAAATATAGAAATTTTTCTTATTAAATCTTAATTGAATGAAGTTGTGTTTTTTTTAATTATTTTTGATTTTTCTATACTATCATGGTATAGTACAGCATGTATTCAACAAATAATAAAAATTTCATGCTTCCCTGATTTGAAGATTGTTTTTGACAGTCCATTAAACATCGAGATAGGTATTGAAAATATGCACATCTTTAAAAGATAAAATTTTTAGTTGTGGCACTTTCTGAAAGTGGGAACATCGTTTTTTAGCTTGCTAAAACATATATTAATTGATTCCAGATGAAAAAACTTAGTCTCCATAATGTGCTACAGAAAGTCTTTTTTAAGCACATTTGAGGGTCACAGTCCACGGCCTATACCAATTAAGATAAGTTTTGGCGACATTCATGCATTTTCCAGGTTGTGGCTTAGCCGGAAGTTTGTATCATTATTTCGTGAAAACCGGAAGTGATGCAAAAATTTTGTCTGAATCAATTTGTTATCGATTGTGATCTGTTTTAGCACCAGCAATTTCAAATTGATCGGATGAATACTCTAGAAAATAGCAAATTTGGTTAAAATTGGCCAAATTCGGTTCAGAAATGTGTGCTATGAATTTTCGAAATTCGAACTTTTTTGAATGCTATCATATCAGATATTCGCGAAAGATTCTGAAATTGAAAATCCGAGCAAAATTGGAGCAAAAACGCGTCTTCCAGGATCGATTTACTACTTTTTGCACAGATTTCAGTTTTGCATTCCCGGTTTTGCAAAAACGTTCCAATTTACATTCACTCAGTAATTCACTAACAATGTTGATCTACTGCGTTATAATTGTTGCTGTAACTATTATAGTTGCTGAGATTTAGGCGACACAAAATCGTAATTTTTTGAAATTACGAAAACAATAGCAGTGCGTTCGATAGAACGCACTGCTAATAAAAATATTTACAATAACTTTATTAACATTATTTCTAAATAGTAACTACCATAATATCTTTCACCATAATATCAAAAATAACTAGAACTGTTCAGTTAACAGTACTGATGCAGGGCTTGTTAGGACACAAAGGTACGACCGGTGCGGCAATATTTTTTGTGCATGCCCTGTACTCATTTTCTTATTCTTTTAGCGCATGCGAAACAAACTGATTTTGAAGGAATTCGGGTAAGAAAAAAAAAATTGGCGATGCACATGCGCACAACACAAATTCAATATATTCATGATATATCTTGTCTAATTATACACATACATATCAATTTTGAAGAAATTTGGATTAGAAATAAGAAAGTTGGCGATGCGCATGCGCACTACACAAATTCAATATCTCCATGATATTTCGAATCTGATTATGCACATACATGTCAATTTTGAAGAAATTCGGATAAGAAATAAAGAAGTTGGCGATGCGCATGCGCACTACACAAAATCAATATATCCATGATATTTTGAATCTAATTATACACATCCATGTCAATTTTTAAGAAATTCGGATAAGAAATAAGAAAGTTGGCGATGCGCATGCGCACTACACAAATTCAATATATCAATGATATTTCGAATCTAATTATACACATGCACGTCAATTTTGAAGAAATTCGGATAAGAAATAAGAAAGTTGGCGATGCGCATGCGCACTACACAAATTCAATATATCCATGATATTTCGAATCTGATTATGCACATACATGTCAATTTTCAAGAAATTTGGATGAGAATTGAGAAAGTTGATAATGCGCATGCGCAGAACCAAAATCTAACATTTCCCCTTAATTCGCAATCCGATTATGCATATACATGATAACACCGATGGTAGTGATGATAACTACACTGATGATATTATAGAAGAAATCGATGACTTTTTGGGACATACAGGAGATGGTGTAATTTTTTTATCCGACAACAACGAAGAATTGCTTAATAGATTGCAAATAATATTAGCGGCAATGAAGGAAGGACACCAATCACACAGACAATATAATGAATTAAATTGTATATTAAAAAGACTCCTACAAAAAGGTATCATAGATAAAAATGATTATAAAAGTGTTATTAAAAATGAGTCAACTATTCGTCATCACCTCAAATAAATCAGACATTAAATTATCTCTAGATTATGAGTATGAACTCGATCGAAATCAAGAATATGAATTGGGATTAAAGTATTTCTCTGTTTACAATTCCATTAGAAATATCAACGAAGATAATAACAAAATAAAAATATCAACAGATAATGGAGCAACATTCAAAACCATAAGTTAACTACCAGGAAGTTACGAATACATAGCCATTAACGAATACCTATCTGAATACGCAGGAAGTGTCAATGGTAAAAACAATATTGAATTCGAAGGTAATTTAAATTTGAACAAAATGAAATTGATATTAAGAAATAATAGTCAAGTTGATTTCAACGTAGAAAATTCATTGAATACGTTACTAGGATTTGATAAACGAGTATACACCCAATCTACTATAGCACCACATAAAGCTAATATCGAGAATGATGTCGATGTGATCAATATACATTGCAATTTAATAAACGGTGGATTTTTCAATAAATACAAACGTCAGATTATTTACAGTCTTCCAACATTCACTGTTCCGATTGGATATAGAATTATAGAGAAACCATTTCAAACTACGTATTTACCACTTAATTCCTTTATGATCAAAGATATAAATCTGGAAATCAAAGATGGTAAAAATAGGTTTATAGACTTTGGAAACGAAGAAATTGTTATTCAACTTCATTTAAAAAGAATTAAGTAACTCTTCATTCTCTTCTTGAATAGTTAGATAATCGAAATCATCAAATTCATAGTTTTCATCCAAACTCAATTCATCTTTATTACAATAAGGATACATGATTCCTTCACTATTTGGAGCCTTTCTCTTTACAAGATTTAAATAACTTCTAAAAACTTTCTTTTGTTTATCATCATCCCTTGGAATAACTACTCCATTTGTGAAACTTTTTTCCCAATTTCTCTTAAATTCATTTGATATATCATATCCACTAGCCAACCGAATATAATCGTCTACAGTTATCTTATCATTAGAATAACCTTTAAATGTTTTCTTTTCTTTTAAAACACCATCTGAAGTTAGTATGATATTGTATTTGACTTTCGGCGCTAAATATAAACCGAATATAATTCCACCATCACCGTAATCATTCTTTCCTTTACAGTATTCATTTTCGGATACCAATCCAGCTTCATTTAATTTATTCCAATTGCTAGATGAAATGTATAAACTATCAGTATCGGTATAGTATATTTCCGGTTGATAAAACCCATCTATTACGTGAATAAAATTGTTCATTATTTTCTTACTGTGCGATAATACGAATGATCCCAAATGACTGGGTGTAAGTCGTGTAGATTTACTATTTACATCGTCAATTTCTTTTTCTTCTTCTTCTATATCAACAATGTATTGAGTCTCATTTATTTTTTCATAGTGTTTAACATGTGAATCAAAGTTAGCCTTTAAAGTTACGTCATTCCAAAGATGTTTTGATGAAGATATATCCTTCTGAATAGATTTCCCATACAGGGCATTACCTAATAATTTCATGCAATTACTACCAACGATATTGCCATCCCTTTTGAATTGATTTCTTAGATCTCTCAAAATAAAAATGTAGTCTCTATAGGGAGGAGTTCTAAAGTTTTCTTCGTATACTATGCCATCTAATATTCTAATAATTCGTCCACCAGCTTTTACTATTTCTTGAATATCGACCGATGTTAAAACATCTGAACAGAAACCATTTCTGAATCTTATTTTAGTGCCAGTTTCCTTTTTTCCTTCTTTGTTCGTAAAACTAATTTTATCTTTAGCTGGTATCGGTTGGAAGAACATGTTTTTGGGATACTCAAACCAAACTGTTAAAATAGCAGTTTTGGGTCTAAAGTTTTGTTCATTGAAGAGTCTTACAAATTCTTCTTCTTCTTCTGGTAAAAACGGTCTACCACTTTCTGCTTTGGGATATTCACTATCTAAATCTGACATAGCAGAAGCATACAAACCGTTAGCATCAAATGCCATCAGTCTAGAACATGTTATATTTTTAAGTTTTGAATTAACCTCTGTTTTATCTTTATCACTTTTACTATATTCTTTAAATAAATCAATTATGTTGTCGTCATTTGTTTGTGTATATTCCTTTAATACATCACAAATTTCATTGATTTTATCAGTTGTAAATATTTTTCGATTTGCAGAAACCCTTCCTCCTTTAATAGAGCGTCTTATAAAATGTCTTATAAAAGGGTTAGTGTGTGAGTAAACCTTTTCTATATTTTGTTTTTCAGTATGTTTTGGTACGAGTCTTGTACTTTCGTAATATGGTTCTTCAACCATTTCTTTATCGTAATGATACAAATAATACCACCCCTTTAAAGATAGAGATGGAGCCGTTAGATTATTAGAAACGCTCTGGAATACAACGTCTTTCATAACTTTGTTATATTTTATCAAGCATGCTCCAAGACATAGGGTGTCTCGCTTTGCATATGGTTCCCATTCGTGTCTTAAAATTTCCCAGTTATCTTTGGTATATTTTGCAATGTCTACATCAACGATCTTTCTCAAATTCATTGGTAGATTAGACGACTTTCCCCATGTTGCTAAACTAGATGCTTCGTGTTGATAGGAACATGTGAAATTAATATGCTGTAAATAATTGGATTTACTTTTTATATCTTTCTGTCGTTTCCATCTTTTCTGTAAATCTTCATCAGTGTATGGATTAGATAATGGTAAAGAAAGAATTCCTCTGGGTGTTATTAGTGGACATTGTGTTAGTTTCTTTACGTTTTTAATTACGATCCAGTTATCAAAACCACTACCGTTATGAGAAATCAATGTTAATCTTTTTTTATCATATTTACCTAAATATTTCAACATTTGATCTATACAATCTGTGCCTACAAATATTTCTACTATTTTCATTAGTTTGTTATAAAATGCTTCTGGAATATTATCAGTGGGAGGTATCATCTCTAACTTTTTTCTTAGCTTTTCTAAATTAATTAACGTACATGAATAAGGAATTGCTTTACGCGTTTCACTATCTGAATACGTTTCACAGTCCCAAGCGAATAAAGTATCATCACTCATATTTGAAAATACGTTTAGTTTCAAAGGTGATACTTCTTTTACAGCATTATCATCTCTACATGTTTTCCATACATGTTCATAATTATCTTCTATTTCTTTAATCCCTAAACTTTTTTGATTTCTTCTTATAAGACAGAAATGTGAGTTATGTAAATATAAAACCCAATCTAATGCCTTGTCCTTGTTTACATCTGTGAGGGCGGGGCGTACATTTCTATTTTCGGGAGTGTAAATTTGAAATGAAGTATTACATTTCTCATTGAATTTATTAATTCTAGCAGCTGTCATTACTCCTTTTCTATTCGCTTTTGGAAATGTATTAATGAATGTTTGAAATTTATTTGTTAAATCTTTTTTCAAAACATGATTTACGCATTTGATAAAACAGTTACCATCTGTTGGTATATAACAATTTCTACCTTTATATTCATTTATCTTTTTAAGTAGTTCAGTTCCTCTACCAGCGTTTGATCTTCTTATTTCCTTAAAATTGTCTCTACGTAAAATTATTTTCCCTGTAAAATACCAATCCGAGCAGTCAGATTTTGCATCCATATTAGACAAAATGGTCTTAAAAGTTTTGGAATTGAAACCAAGAAGTTTCATGAATTGTTTGTGATTTCCATTCTCGATTATCCTACCATCTATTTCAATTTGACCCTTAAATGTTGAAAATTTATGAGTAATAGCCCTGATAAGATCGGTAAATAGTACGTTTTCTATGAATGTTTCATCGTCTATAATTTCAATGTTATTCATATTTTTTATATGTTTTTTTTAATTACTTAATTTTTGGAGTTCTTTTTATTATCTTTTATTGCTGATATTTGTATATTAAATTTATCCAAAATTTCATTAAATTCTTCCAACTCTTCAACGCTAATGATCTTATCTTCTCTTGATCTTTCGAAGAAAATATACAACTTATTAAGATATGTATTTAAGATATCTGTTTTCTTTTTAAAATAAGATTTCTGTTTGGATGTAAAACCCATAGCAATCAATCCACAAGATGAGGTTTGAATAGCAGTAATTGCGGCTAATACAGTTGGAATAAGTATTGGCACCATCAATCCGCCAGTTACTGCCGTTGCAATTGTTGTTCCTACTGTTAAAACTACACTTAGTGCTTTGAAAGCAGAATCAATTCTACTCCATCTTTTCTTACATTTATTATATTGTTCTAGTTTTACTTTTAGTTCGTTTTGTTTGTCTATCGGGTATTTTTGTCTACTTTCTTGTTCCATTTTTAAACGTTAAATTAAGTGAACTTCCGATAATGCTCTACGTACATCCTTAGGGTTTTGTGCAATAGTGACATGTATCTGTACTAAGAATGCTTCTTGTTTTGACTCCTGGTTCTTCTTATCCCGATAAACAAAAAAATTTGTTTTTTTTTCAATAGAGATTTCTATGAAAAAATATGATCCACCTATATTTTCTGTTAATGCTATTGGAAAATGTTTAAATTGTTGATTTTTATTTTTTATTTTTATTTTTTTATTTTTATTCAGTTAATCGGTTACTCTAAGGCAATATGCCTACAGTATTATGGTACAATGATTTTTGTTATATACAATTCAAATCAAATATTTAAATAAATATAGATATAGATAATTATCGTGCTGGTTAAATAATGAAAATACATACTAGATAGATAAATAGATAAGGGTGAATATAAATAAATATATATACAGAAACAATTCATCAGAAGCATCTATACATTTAGGATTTCCGTTCTTATTTCCATGGCTTTGCATATAAAAATGGACAGAGAACGAACGATATTTGGGTCTTGGCTCATAAACATTCTAACAACGTTTTCCTCTGTAGGGTATTTTTTTTTTTTTTTTTTTTTGTAAACAATATTTTATTCACAAAGAAAAGGATTGGGGAACAGGCTTTCGCCTATATTACCCCTCTCCCAAGGGTAGGGTATTTGATTAACCTTGTGGGCAAGAAATTTGTTCTGAGATCTTTAAGTATAGGACAGAATGCTATAAAGTGTAGCTCGTCACCTAATTGTTTCGTATTACAGATTGAGCATATTCGCTCCTCTCTGGTGATATTATGGCGGCGTCCTTGTTCAATCTCTAAATGGTGTGTTGAACATCTAAGGTTAGCAAGACAAAAACGAAGTTTATGTGACAATGGACTAGATAAGTAAGATTCAGCATATATACTAGATTTGATCTTGTGGTAGAATTCACAGCGAGGGGATTGAGCTATAAAAGCCTGCCAGTTTTGAAAATTTATATCTCTAATGCGTTGTCTAAAGCAAGCAAGAAACTGCGTAACGTCACCTACACCCTGTTGCATCCACACATGACCAAAACCAG
This sequence comes from Lottia scabra, assembly GCA_029955415.1. Lineage (NCBI taxonomy): Eukaryota > Metazoa > Mollusca > Gastropoda > Lottiidae > Lottia > Lottia scabra. The sequence continues at coordinate 860,338 of JARJEI010000038.1, forward strand.
AACTTAATAACAACATACGTACAGATGAGCACCAATTAAACCTACCATGTAGATCGTGTTCATATAGCATCTGATAGCACAATTTTGGTAATCGGTTTTCGCTCATACATTGAATTGTAAGAAAATATTTAACCGGTTTAATAACGTAATTGACGTAGAGCTCTAGTCTGCCACATTCTGCTCTTGCAATGGCGTTTGTAGTTTTCATACCTGTACACAGAATCCATTTGCAGAATTTGTTTTGTACATTTTCTATGTCCGACTTGAGTTCGGTTCCCCAAATTTCTGCCCCATAGTATAATATTGGACTGACCATAGAATCGAATAATTTGAATGCGATATTAACATTACGTTGTCCTAGTTTAGACATGCATAGCTTTATACAGTTAAGTGCCTTGGTTGCTTGCAAAGAAAGGGTTTTACAACAAAGATTCCACTTAAGTCTATTTGAAAATATAATACCTAAATATTTGTAATGATTGACAACATCAATCTGGTTACCCTGATAGTACCATTTTTCTTTTTTTGACAAAACACCTCCGTTCTTAAAAACTACAACTTGAGTCTTAACAAGATTAACTTTCATATTCCATTTAGAACAATATGTACTGAGGACATCAAGCCTATTCTGGAGTTCGCCTACAGTATCAGCAACCAATGAGATATCATCTGCGAAAAGCAAGAGAAAAACATCTTCGATGCATTGATTGATAAATATACCTGATCTACATTCAGATTTAAGCATGAGAGCTAGCTCATTTATGTAAATTCCAAATAACCATGGGCTAAGGATACACCCTTGCTTTACACCAGAGACACATTCAAATTCTGTAGAATAAGTATCGTTAGCTCTAACTTTTGAAATTGTGCATTTGTACATGTCATATAACAAATTATACATTCGGCCGTGCATGCCCTTTTTGATGAGTAAACAAAACAATTTAGATCTTTGGATTAAATCGAAGGCAGTACTAAAATCGACAAAACAACAGTATAGGACTCCGTTTTTAGATTTAGATAAGTATTTCTGGACAATACAATTAAGAACAAATATATTATCAACAGTGGAGTATCCACGTCTGAAACCAGCCTGTTCTTCAACAAGCAGTTGATGTTCCTCAGACCATTCGACAAGCCGTTTGTTAAGAATAGAACACAATAATTTTGATACAACATCAATTAAGGAGATTCCACGATAATTTGCAGGTGTGTCACGGTCACCCTTTTTATGTACAGGGTGGATAATGCTTGTCGACCAGGTCTTTGGAAATACCCCACTGTTCAATATGTTGTTGAAAAGTTTGTCGAGCACTGGTAACAGTTTATCGGAGGCATATTTGTAAAATTCTGGTGGTATTAAGTCCTCACCTGCCGCTTTACCACTTTTCAGTTTGAATATAGCACATGTTATTTCCTGATGTGAGATATCACGATTGAGATCGTCACAAAACGTTATGTTATCTGTTTCACACTCTGCGTTATTAATCACATTCGAAGCATGGGTATCATTTTGGTCTGCAGTGGGGTTCAATAAGTTAGTGAAATGAGTGCACCATTCATCAATATCAATGGCGGGTTTATGTTCATTAGATGTGTTAAGGAAGTATTTTATATTTGTCCAGAATTGAACAGAGTCCCTTTCGTTACACAGTTCATCTAATACTGATTTGTGATAGAGTTCCTTTTTCGTAGAACATTCTAGTTGAAATGCTAATTTAGCTTCGAGATATCTTTCAAGGTCGTACTGATTGTTTGTCATACGGAATGAATTTAACCTATCACATTTTAATTTCTTAAGACTGACAAGTTGATTATCAAACCATCGTGGCTGTTTACGATAGTTTGTTTGTGTACAACTCTGCATTTTTGACTTATTACCGACAGATAAAAGTGCTTCATTTAGAAGTTTGATTGAGGTTTCCATGTCTTCGTCGAGTTTCTGGAGCACGTCATCTAGTTTATAAGTGAATTCAGCACTATTAGTGTTCGAAATAAACTGGTCAGCGAAACTCGGTTTCCATTTATATTTGACGATTTGTGACGATGTAATTTTAGTGATTGGTTTGACGTTCTTACACAATATAATTTCACAAAATACTGGAAAATGTTTTGATATATCTGTGTCAAGGACGGAAAATATACTTATATTAGAGAACAGATTTGGGCTCACAATAATATAATCGATAGTACTCGCACCATTTGTGGAAACATATGTGAAATTACCTTGAGAATCGGGATCTTTTCGACCATTTAGAATTACTAAGTTACTTTCGCAACACAAATCCAACAGATTCTTTCCGAAATTATTCAACAGTTATGTCTTGTTGGTATAATGTCTGTCGGAATGTGGTTTATTTGCATGATGTCATAGCAAGCCTCCAGACTTGGTATATGGGTACCGGTGTCACATTCAATGAAGTCTACCCCTCTTGCAGTTCTGGCATTCATGTCTCCCATTAAAATAATATCTATATCAGTATAAATTTGTTTAATAGAGAGTAATGCCGATTCTATCGCAGAAATATTGCAGTTGATATCTTTGTTATCGTAAAAAATTGAGTTGGCGGGTGGGACATAAACACAACCTAGAATAGTATTTCTAGGCAAGCCAAGTTTTTTGGTGTTGATGTGTAGCCATACCATTTCTTCCAAAGTGTCGCGTACCAGAATTCGTTTAGTGTAGATGGATAGGGCGGCATTGACTAGCACAAGTACACCCCCAGAAGATTTATTTGAGTCGCATGTTCGCATACTATCAAATGTTTGGTATCCCGGGAAAGTATTTGAAAATTCATCATGTATTTTTTGAAAAGTTTCCACAAAACCAACTATATCATACTGATTGACTACAGTGCTTAAATTATCGTATTTTGACAGTTTATATGACAAGCCTTCAATGTTCCAAGAAACAATATTAAGAGAACGTTTATTATATTCGGGTATCGTTTTACTGTTGTTTGGCTGCTATTGATTGAGTTGAACTAATTGTTTCTTTTCAAGGTCAAAAGTAAATACATTTCTGTTAATAATCAGTTTATCAGATTTGAGTGTCACGGTGTTATCACTATTCTGCTTGGCCTCTTTGAGATGTGGTATTAAGCCTTTACGAATTGATCTCACTTGTTGAGTGTAATCTTCAGACACACTCACATTTGAATCTTTGAGCAGTTGTCTGGCTTTAGATAGGATTATGTCTCTAGTTTTTAGTCTATGAAACGAAACTTTGATTGGACGCGGTCGGCTGGAATTTTGGTGCATTTTTCCGATACGATGAACACGGTCAATGGAAACTAAACTGTCATCTTCTGCACCCTCTATCTCTAATTTCTCTGATAAAAACTTTCTTATCGAGATTTCACAATCACCCCAGGTTTCTCTTTTCCCTTCTTTACTTTCGTCAATACCATAAAATATAAGATTTTTCTGTCTCAATTGATTGTCATTTACGTCAACTTTGCTCATGGCTGTGTCGGTGTCCGATTTTACTTGCTTAACTTCATTCCTCAATGTCATCAGTTCGTCTTTGATATTAAGTTCTCTCACTTCACCTCTGAGACTAGCTATCTCGTCCTTCAAATCTAGAACAATTTGGGTGAGGTCCTTAGGCTATCTTCGTTATTACTTAAAACTAACTCACCGGTCTTGGTTGATATTTGGCTTTGTCTAGTAGCTGGACCTGGGTTTGATTCAATGTCGCCGGCCATTAACATCAGTAGATTTACGATAAAAACAAGAGAGAGCGTCATGTTTGTAAATCGAAGCACATTATTCCGTAGCTTTCTTGTGGTAATTCTGTGTATATAAAGTCCTATGTTGGCTCTCCATGCGGCTAAATCGTAGCTCATTTTCCTTGAGATTAATTAACTTGATACGGTTCGTTGAATCTTGGAGATCGATAAGTGCGACCGTTCACCTCGAAGGACTATTACTATACTGTGAGTTTTGATGTTGACCTGCCGAGATCTGACTACCAACTACCTATTATCAAAAGAAGGGGTAAGGGGTGATTTTGTGTGAAAAAAAGTCACATTTCCACTGAAATATCAACTCTCTATAGAGTTGGCTGACAGTTTATGTTTCTTATCTTGATGTGGAAATATTTCAAGATCTTATTCAGGGGCGGATTTAGGGGGTGGCGTGGCGGGCGTGCGCCCCCCCTAAAATTTGCAAAGCATGGTTTGCCCGCACGATTTTACCACAAATGTTTCTCACCACACTTCGTTTAGCAAGATATCTATCTACATTGCACCAACTCTAGAAGAATATTTCAATAACTTTGATTATTTTAACCTCAAATAATTTTTTTTTAATTTCATTCTGCGCCCCCCCTAACGTCAAATCCTGTATCCGCCCCTGTTATTTAAGAGGTGACTGGTGGTTATTTATTTATTTTTTCAATAGAATGAAACAATGTTTTGATTTTCTTAAACTGCTGTCAACAGTGCTATATTTTTTTATACTCTGGTATGTTTAAGACTATCCAAGCAGGCACTAAATTAACAGGATTTTCACACCACAATGAACTTGTGTGGCAGATAGGCATGATAAATATCAAAATAAGGCCAGCTGATTTTAAGATAAGCATAAAGAACACATATTATCAACAATATCTTGACAGTGACTGTCAGATAATCAGTATCATGGTATTTTTATTGAGAATTCACGGTATTCACGGTATACCGGTTTTTAGATTAGCCACGGTATTACTACCGGTATTTTTTTAGAACCGGTATTTTCGGTAATACCGGAATACCACCCACCCCTACCCACAGTCCTTGCATGTACTGTCAATTTGTTGGGTTTTTTTTGTAAATGACTTGCTACAAACTTCACAAATTTACAATTTCACTCAAGTATGTTGACATTTTATATGCTTTGATAAATTACCACTTTCGCTAAATGCCTTATTACAAACATCACAAGTATAGGGTTTCTCTCCAGTGTGTGTCCGTGTATGTCTTATCAATTTCGATTTTGTCGTAAATGACTTACTACAAACATCACAAGTATAGGGTTTCTCTCCAGTGTGTGTTCTTGTATGTCCTGTTAGTTGATTTTTTGTTGGAAATGACTTACTACAAACATCACAAGTATAGGGTTTCTCTCCAGTGTGTGTTCTTGTATGTAATGTTAGTTGATTTTTTGTTGGAAGTGACTTGCTACAAACTTCACAAGTGAAAGGTTTCTCTCCAGTGTGTACCCTCCTTGTATGTACAGTCAATTCATCTTTCGTCGTAAATGACTTACTACAAATTACACAAGTGTAAGGTTTCTCTCCAGTGTGTGTCCTCCTTGTATGTAGAGTCAAATTACTTTTTACACTACATGCATAGCCACAAAATTCACAAGTATAGGGTTTCTCTCCAGTGTGTGTCCTTGTATGTTCTGTCAATTTACTTTTTGTCTTAAATGACTTACTACAAACTTCACAAGTATAGGGTTTATTTACTGGTGGATCTTTACTTGTGTTATCATTGTTGTTTCCACCAGGATTTGAAGAAGATAATAATGACCGACATGTATGAAATTCCCTAAGACATGTTTCTTTCCTTACTGGATTTGTCAACTTGTGAACTTGGTACTGAAGATTTTCAATGCAATTTTGTAAGGAACTGGAGTTGAGAATAACTCGCTTTTCATTGTGAAAATTTGTACATCCAAAGGCAGCATGTCTTCCTTGATAGACTGTCAGTCTAAGAGAGATAACTCTTGTTAACACTAGTTGTATCTTCATTTCATACTGAAAAAGAAATTAATAATATTACTATCCTTATTTAAATGCTTTAAAGTGATTTTCAATAATTTCTTGTGGATTTATGGATAATACTTAGTATTATAGAATGATTGGATCATACAAGGATTGTGTTGTATAGTTTTAGTAATACTTTATACCTGAAATAAAAATCTCAATGATATGTTAGTCTGGTATATTTCCCTGTTACTTATTCATGTTATATCTTTTATCATATCTTGTCATGTTACTGTGGCAACCAGAATTCTTTTTATATATTTCAGATTCTCTAGATTGTTCAATGAAAATATTTTTAATGGTTTAACTAACTGAACAAACAATATTGTCTCATTAGAGAAAATATCTACTTTCTTGCCACATTGAATTTTGAATTGAATTTTTTTTTTATCTCATTTAACAAAATATGATTGTTCATTGCATGACATAAGTCTTAAAATGCTTTTGGGTCCAAAATGGCCCTCAATACTGTTGTAACATACAGTAAAATTGATATTTCACCTTCTTGGCTTAGTTTAAATGCAGGAATTTTTGGTTGAAATGACAGAAATCTAAACTATGTTCTAAATGAGGTGTCAAATGTGAAATTAAATTTTTAATAAACTTTTTCAGCGCTGTCAACTTTTTTAATTTAGTTTAATTTCAATAAACAAAAAGAGTTTTGTAGAGAAAATTTCAATTTCACCTAGATAAGATTGACATGTTTACTACATCATTTGACAATGAGGCTTGAGAAAATATGTTGTGTGTTCGCGTAGTAGCCTGTAACAGAACATCTATATTTTGGGCTTATCATTTGACTATTTTTACCATATATTGCTACTTGGTAGTCTGCTACACCAAATCATATAGGACTCACTCCACTAGAAAATGTTATACAAATGATTGTATACGAATTTAGTCATAGGGTCATTCCACGTCAAATGGACCAATGGTGGGAACCTGACCCCCTCCAAAAAAATCATGAAAAATATATGTGATAATACTAAGTCTTAAACTAACCAATCCGAAATATTAGCTCCCTAGGTCAAAAACTCACCGAGATATGGCCATTTTAAATGAGGGTGTCAAAATTGTGTCATGAATTTCGGTAGTTATTTGGTTTTTCAGATCCCTTAAACTCACATTTATAATACAAGTACAATGCTCTAACTTCATATACTAAGTGAACTTTTTGTGTAGATTACGAATTTAACATCAAATAATATGTGCGATTTGTCACTGAGGCGCCACTGGTGCCAAAGTTTGGACTTTCACAAAATTGTTCAGGATTTAGGAAGCCACTGACACAGTCAGTTTGGTTCACAGACCTCCCATATTGGGTATAATTCATGTCAATAAGTCTGTTGTCAACCCAGAGTCCTTGGGATATTCATTGTCTGAATTACGCAGCCCTAAAGTTTGGTTCACACCCAAAATTTATAAAATCAACCCTTTTTCTCATATCATTTTGGTCATGTGGGACAGGGGGTAAAAATCAGAGCAGAAGGCATTTACCTCGATTTAAGTATGACGTAACTGTCCGCCATGCGGACACATTACTGTTCATTGGAGATCTTTCTGTCATTTTCGGGAATATTAAATGAGTTCAAGTGTGTTGAGGATAAAATAAATATTACAGTCGTGAAGATCAATTATCGGGTAAGGGAACCGCAATAATATTTTATGTAAATCAGACCGTTATTGTAATGATATAAAATGTATGTTTCCAAAGTTTTTTTTCGGAAGTGTCATCCGTTGTCATATTAGCCTACTCTCTGACCACATTGAGATCTGAATTGAATTTTTTCTCTGATGTCACAAATATTCAAATTATGTTTTTCTATTGCATGCCATGTGTCTTAGAATGCCTTTGGGTCCATGAAAATATATGGTTTGAAAATTTTCATTATAAAATAAATACAGTTCCCTCCTAGAAATTTCAAGTGAAAATGACCCATGTTTCGGACTGAAATTTTCCCTCTGTAAAATCATATTTCAAGATAAATATTTTTTTAATAGTTGTCATTTTCATCAACCCAAAGACAATCTAAGACTCTCAGAACTAATTTTGAGTTGATATTTCAATTCATGAAAAAATAATAGGCAAAATGCGATTCTGAGCCCATTGTGGTCAGAGAGTAATAACTACAAAAGAGCTGAGGTGAGTCTGTCGATAAGTGCCCCTGTGGATAAGGGCAAGGTATCGGTATCTAAGTTACTACACGTGGTCTCAAGGCTAAACTAAAGTTTCTATAAATAACTCTACAGACACAACACAATTCTTGTTGTCAGTCAGAAAGTAATGAAATAAACAATAACTTACGTTTAAAAACAAACGGTTAGATAAAATTTGCAACATTTTGAACTTTGAAAGACGATTTTACGAAATACAAATGTCGAAAACAATTTATTAACATGTACTTCCGGTCTTGCGTAGTAACCTCACTTTCTTTTATAGGACAATTCGACCAAACATTACAAACTTTTAGGACGAATCGACCAACCGTCTGTTCAATTGAAATATCTAAATAAAAAGATAAATAAGTGTTAAGTATTTAATTTGACCAAATATGCATCAAATAGGCTTCAGAACCCCAATTTCTATCACTTAATCGTATTCCTCAGATAGTAACTAAACACTTATCGTTGAGGTAAGTTATAACTGAACAATTTTTACTCATTCTATTTCATTTCAACAGATTCAAATTTATCTTAAACTGTACAGGAAGTTCATACTGTCATTAAACATCTCAACAAAATCTTAAATGAAAACACAGTCTCACTAAAATACTTTCAAACGCTGATAATTATGGATACACGTGAATATGAGGGCTTAAATTTCGAGACTGAGTTGTGAACAATACAGGCCCGTAGGCAGGGGGGCGTCGGGTGCGAACGCAAAAAAAAAAAATGTAGTGCGAACGCACCCCCCCCCCCCCCCCGGAAAAATTTCATAGTTCCGCTTTTATCGAACTGAATTTATTTTTGAACTCCGAAATAAAAACCCGATGCATCATTAAACTTAAAGGATGATGCACTTCGTTGTCTGTCGACAGTAATCATTGCAAGTTGCAACAAGACTAACAAAGCGCCTTTAAAATTCAATGTTGGTATAAAAACGTTTGACGGCCAAATTTCTCGATTCTTGGCCGTTCAAAAATGTTTAGCCGAAAAGGCAAAAGTTTGCCGAGGTTTTGCCATAAAGTAAAAAGTCACAACAGACTTGTAGAAACAACTGGCTTTTGAATCAGAATGCAAATTTATGGCGCCTCCGCTAGCTCCCTCAACTGAAAAGCGCTTGGATGATCGAAGCTATTTATCCAGACGCTAGAAGTGTGTTGCCAGATAAATGAACGACAAGCTACTGCCATGGAAAAAAAAATAGTCAGTGGCGGATCCGTTCGGGGGGGGGGGGGGGCTGGGGGTCGTAGAGGGCGTACGCCCCCTTTACTTTGTCCTTTTTTTTAAGAATGGGGAGAATGCGAAATCAAAAATGTCTAACCCATTAACGTTTACTATAAAACATACATGGTCCACGTCAAAAACCGTTAAATTAGTACAATTTATACTAAATCTATGTTTTTAAGCCAAAAAAAGGTCAAAAAAATGTTCGCCTAGCTTCGCTCGGCCAACATTTCAAGCTACGCCCCCCTTTCGAAAAACCTGCATCCGCCCCTGATAGTTCCGCTTGCAGGCTGTAAGTCAAGAATCACAAATTTTAATTGCCTATAAAACTGGAAGTATAAATCGGACAATTAATATGAATACATTTTTGGATAAATCTCACCAATGGCAATAACTTTTTACCAAGGACCAAAGGTCAAGGTCACAAGATATGATATGCATAAATGAAAAAATAATGAAATTAAAATGAAAAAATCGGCGTCTTTACCATTTTTAGCAATCGATTGTAGTTTCCAAAAATACTAATATCACGAAAATCGATCATCATCCCGAGATGATAATAAACAACTCAGCTAAGTTTCCTATTTTTGTCAGATTAGTTTTGTTTCTCTTAGGAAAAGGACCTTTTTCGCCTTTAAATATATTTTTTGGTGTGTTTTTGTTTTTTGCTTGATAAAGAGATTAGTCCCGAAACGTAGCTACATTTACTCTCATTATATCAACTTGTTATCTACTGTTTGCACATTGTCGTGTATTTAGTGTTTTCCTACATTACAAGTCGATTCGTCGTTTTATTTTTGATGATTGTATAGAACAGTGGTTCCAAACCTAAAGGTCATGGCCCACTAGGGGCCATGGAGCATTTTTAAGGGGCCATGGGACATGGAAGTGAATAATCTTTTCTTAAGAGTAAGTTTTATTTAAGTTTTAACGCGCTCTGTACAGCCTGTGTGATTTAAAGGACAAGAGAAAAGAAATATAAAATCTTTAAAAAACTATTTCTTTTTAAAGTAAAATCATACTAAAATCAAATGCAATCAATGTTTTTTTCGAAAAATAAAATTTTAGTAGAAAAAAACGCTTTTGAAATAGCCTATTTTGACAGCTGACGAAAGTTAATGAGCTAGGCGATCACGTGACCGCGTGACGTCAAAGATGCCCAACACAATGTAAACAAAGCATGCGGCCTAATGGAAGCAAATAATCCACAGCTCCAGTGCTCTCATTTCTGACTAATCTAATGGCCATGGAGGATACGTCAGCTTGCATAAAGGCATTAGAATTAAACCACAACAATTTAAACCATTTTATCAAGCCGTGAAAATGTCGATTCGTCTGGCAGACTGACCGGCCTAGCTAGATATCGTCTCTAAGTCTAAGCCTAAATGTCAAGCGATCTTGACGAAATTCCCACCTTCACGCCATCAACAGATAGTACTTGAATGCATGACATAAAAACAAAATGTTATACATATAATCTTAGTTAAAAGCAGAATTGAATCGGCTTTGTATAGATATTATCAAATATTTTTCATTGGCATGTGCTTAGTCGAAATTGCAGCCGATTTCCGCGGTCGGCAATATTGTGTTGTGACGGCAAAACGGAAAATGGATGCTTGTTTTTAAAACGAATTAGGCCTACCGGGAGATTAATTCCGTCTGATTATAATTCTATGTCCATTTCTCTACATTAACCATTTGATTTTAACCATTTCCGTCCAGTCAATTCTTCCCGAAATTGATTTTAAAACAGGTACCGGTAGAATCAAAATCTTCAATTTTACAGACTCGCTTGCGTGTCACGTGATACACGCTTCGAAAAAAGTGAAAGTACCAAGGGCAATTTCTAAGTTTTATGTCCTTTAGAATAGGATAATTAAGTGTCTCAGATCTTCGTGAATGCTGATGAAATATTGATGCTTAATTAAACAATAAATTGAATTCAAAATTTGACATAGATGGCTTTCAAATGTCCCGATTTCGAGGTTTGTTTACATTTACCTTACCTTGGCTCTACAATGACGTCACGCAATCTTGTCTAAATGGCGAAATTTCAACCATCACGTTTTTACTTCTACTAGAATCCATAAAATTCACATCAACACATGTCATACATCGTTAACAGTGGAATTGAATGAACTTTTTGCCAATATGTTTAAATAATTTTTATTAGCTTTTGATTCCGAGACACGGCGGTTTGAAGTCACATTTTTCGGCAGTCGGCCATTGACATTCTTCTCAACTTGACTCGAGCCGACTAGGCCTAAGTTTTAAAATCGTTTACTTCAATTAGTTCCCAAGTTAAAGTTGGTATTTGAACACAATCGGCACTCGAAAACCATGATAGAAAGAATATATGTAGATATAATTAAAAAAATTGATCGATGTTTGACATAGGCTTAGGCCAAACATTGCGGATAATGTAAACAATGTCGTGTGGCCGATCTCGGTAGGGCATAACTGACGTCATTTCCGAATAGTGACGGAAACTACCGATCTTTTTGCATATTTTGGAGATCATTTTTAAAAGGTTTTTTAACTAATTTAAAATATTTCTTTTTAATTTCTATTGGTTGCAATCGATAGATAAATGATTAATGAATGATTTTACATTTAAAAAAGGTCGATTTAATGCAATTCACAAAATCGTTTCTCTTGTCCTTTAACCCTTCCTGTCTTTGTAAAATTGTGTCTGTGTAAACAATCTGTGATTTAAACATTAAATTCCTAGTTAAGAAATGAACATACTCTGTGATTTCCATGCATTTGGGCCACGGCTCGAAAAAGGTACCTTTGGTACCTGGGAATCACTGGTATAGATCAAAAGAATGGTGATTCCAGCAGCAAGAACATATTTAGAAAACTGTTCTCGTCCCTATACTCATTTCAGAGGTTACTTGCAAGAACAGTGGATACAAATTGGCGGCAAATATAGACAACAGAAAGTGAAAATATAGCCTCCTTTGTTTTAATCTTAAACTGAGCACTCTAGTTGACTGTCCTCGTGTTGTCTAGAACGTGGTTACAATACAACAATCGAGCTCGTTAATTTGAACCGACGCACGTGTATTTTGTTTCATATTTTGTCACGTGTCGATACCAGCCAATGAAATGATTTTCCTTTAAAATTGATTTTATACGAGGAGATTCTTATCTCTTTTGATTTGTCTTTGAACACGAAAGAACAAAGATTAAAGGTTTGATATTTTATGTATTTTGAGGCTTAAGAGTAATTATTCATTTATCCAGTTTCGAAAGCATCCTAAAAGCTGTAATTGACTTCCATAAATAACGATTTTAGAACAATTTAATAATACTTATATTACTTCACAAATTGTGAAATACATGTACTAGTAGATTAATTCGATGAAAAAAAAATAATAAATATCGGTAAAAAAAAAAATCTATGCAGTTAGAAATTAAGTTTTTATTTTCTGTGAATCTGTTCTTTTGTAGATGACTCCACCTATTTACGTTCAAGTTTTGTACGCGCCAGTTCTAAGAAAATTCAATTTTTCTACCCATGTTGGAACCTCGGAGGGGGTAAAGGAAATTTTCTTCCCAGAGGAATTCAAAGAGAAATTGTTGGAAAACAAGTTTTACATAATTACTAACTCGTTTTCGACAGACCAGAACGTGCATCCTCTGAAATACAAAATTTCGCAAGTAAGTAAATGTTAACACATGCCTTCTCAAATGGCGACCCTTGGGCAATCCGGCCTGCGACGCTAATGAGTGATCTGCAGATATAACTACAAAAAACACAAAGAAAAATGAAAAAAAAGAAATAAATGGATATAATTTGATACTTTTTTGGTGCAAGATTAATGCCGAACTGTTTAACTTTGGAGTTATCAGGGCTCCTGGATTACACTCAACATGTTTCGCTAGCTAAGCTCTAATTGACCCTTTTATTTAATTCATATGATGCATCTGACCCTTTTCAAAAATTGATGACGCGTGTCTACAGCAAGCAATGTTTTGGTTCTTTCAATATTTACGATTTCACTTTTTATTGGTTCGTCTCATCCTGAAAGATGATGGAACAACTAAGCCTTTTTGAAACGGTTTGAATAGAAACTTCGTCGTTGATTATGTTTTCTTCCATATTTGTATTTCCAATATTTTTTATAGATATTTGAAACTCAGAAATTTGCTATTGACGAAGAGAAGGTATTGGATTTTATAAATCCAAAAGTGGTGAGTGTTGCCGACGTGATTCTTTCTGCGGGCAGCAAAAGAGTGTCGCTCGAAGGCTATCTGTTTGATGTAATTATTTTCAAAGGTTTATACCTTGAATATGATATGTAGATAGCTTTGAGAACTAGTAGAACTGCAAAAAAAAAATCGCTCAACCAACACAAGCTGTTTCCTAGTATTTCTTATTTCTCGAAGCCCACTCGAAAAGTTGGCACACAAACTACTCCCCATACTACTAAATTCATTTGAGAATGAAAAGCTTTAACCTACTTAAAATTCTGACTAAAGGCACATAACTATATTTTTCATAAGACTACAGACTACAACAAAATATCTTCAGTTTCTCTATTATTATTACCGTTGTCATAGTTTCTCCGACAGAGTCCGACACTCCGACAAGACATTTCAGACTTGATATTCGCGAATTGAAGAGCACGTTTTTATCACGCTGGTTGCAATAAAAAGTTAGAATGTTTTATTACGTATGAAGAAACGAAACAACAAATGAATAATTTTTATAACATCTTTCGTGTGTCTTTTGATAGAAAATATTTAGCTATATCACTCTGGCAAGTTTTAACAGGAATAAAAGTAAGCGTGTCAAGTTTTGTTTTTACATTGATTTTACTTGTGAATTGAGATTTTGTAGGCGACTGCATTTTCGAATTTACTATTAAAATGTGGAATTTATATTTCCGCAGATTTTTTTTTATGAACACTGGTTCTCATATCGATCAAGTGTAGTATGAGATAAATGATATATCACAGACTAAAATAATAAACGGTTAGGCCTAAAGGTGACCTAAATTGAAATTTCCAGTGAATATGCGAATTATAAAATTTGCCCATGGTGAAGATGCTTTTGTGAGTGGAGATTTGTCGCAAAACGCCGCAGCCGGAACATTTCGGGACTTTAAAGGGACAGTCTGAATTTTTTCAGATCAAAAAATTTTTGCTTAAATTTGTGAAAGCTTTACACCAAAATCTGTAACTATGAGCCCTTTAATGTATCTGAAAGTTTTAACTAAAAAAATCGAGCCGTTAACTTTTAAACGCTAAAGACAAGCTAATTTTTTAAAAAAAACCTTACTAAGGTTTTTAAGTGTGTTATGTATTTTGGGGGCTGATAGAAAACTACTGAACGGATTTCAGTAAAATAAACGGCTAATTGTAGAATAAATGTCCCTTTAGTGTATTTAAAATTTATTAGCTAGAAATATTGAGCCATTTAAAGGGCAAACACCAAAACTTGGTCAAATTGCCTAAATTAACAATAAGTACTTCCTGTAATTAACCCTTTAAACCCAACCCCGGATCTGCTCCCATGGGTGGCATATTCAATCTATAGAATGTTTCGGACTATTCTGGCCCTCTCAAAGCACGGAGTAGAGTTGTCGTTCTTAACTTGATTTCCTGTCATTGAAAAAATCTTCAGTGAGCCTAGACCCACGTTTTCACTACCACGACCAGAATGTCGCTCCTCCTGAATAAATTGGATTTGACGAGTGAGGAAAAATTTGACTTATTAGTTTTAAACGTGCCCTACGATAAGTCAACCACAACACCTCAACTGGAACCTCAAGAAACGTCAACTTTCTTGATTGACAAAGGTGCTGCTGGGGTCGACTGGCTCCATACGACAAATGGGTCATGGTGGGTTAAAAAGACTCGATACAGGTTGTTCCAGCTCAACAAATCAAATGAATGGAACAGTACAGAAATCAAATTGGACCAAGTACCAGGAATTAAAGATGCAGATTCATACATTATGAAAAGCTCATACAGCCACCATTCAAATGTTAAATATAAAAATGTGAAACGGTATGTGACCGAGATGCTACGCATTCAAGTTGGGAATGAAGATGAACCTTCAAAGGCTGGTAAGATTTTGAATTAAATTATATCCAAAATAGACTAGATCACTGATTATTTATTATGAAGTATAGGCCTACTATAGCCTATTAATAATGCGTATTAGCTTAGAAGGGCCTGATTTAGTTTTAATTGAGAAATCGATTGAGGGGTCGTAAAATTATCGAACAAAAGCATACTTACAACTTAATTTTTTTCGTTTAAGATATCTACAAAATCCCTATCGAACTTCGTAGAAACAATCCGTTTGCAATTACCTAGATGACCAAATCCATATCTAGGCCTATAGACTTAAGTCCTACAAATCAATAGATGATTTTCCTTTAAAAACTAGTACCAACCCCAGTTAATGCGCGTATTTCTTATGTTTTTCAGAATCAACAACGTATGGCTTAGTCCAGTATGTTTTCCCAACACCAAACATTATCTTATCTCCGAAAAAGAGGCAAGGTGTAGCCTTTCACTCTATGGCACCGTCTACTAAGACAAGAATAAAGGAAGCCGTTAAAACTTCAAAAGGTCCTCGGACTTTATTCAGCGAATTAACCGGTGATTTACTTCAGCACACTGTTCCAGGTACAGTTCCAAGGAACATAAATCAAATTGATTATTTTCGAAGGAAAGAAAACAAAGCCTCTCGTTTTGGGGATGATTTAGACGAAATAATGATTTACGCAACAAAGGATGACGTAGGAAAGAACTACATTCAAAATCTTCAAATTGGACATAAAGGTATACGATTTACTTTGGCAATGGATCCTCAGATTGATGACATCATTGATACATGCACAACTTTGGCAGTACCTTGCGGTATTTTGTGTATTGATACCACATACAATGTTGGAAATTTTTTCATGACGCCAACATGTTATTCATTACCAACAGTTATTAATAAACGTACAAACAAACCCGTCATACTACCAGGTCCTTGCTTATTCCATGTCCAAGAGGAAAGTAAGGATGTTTATTTGTATTTTGCACACTGCTTGGTAGAAATGAATACAGAAATTGAACGTATCCGATTTATTGGTGGTGATCGAGGGAGGGGGCAGAAGGGATTTCTGCACCCTTTTCGATCAGTGACCATGATGCCATGTACACGACATATTCAGAACAATTTGAAGGAACAAATAAGCGATTCAAATGTTCAGTCACGCATCTTCGGAGATTTATTTGGTAAGAAAGATGGCATTAACACAGGACTTGTGTATAGTAATCTGTCGTCATTTGACGATAAAATATCAAAATTGTATGAAACATGGCCAGATAACTTTTCTAGATATTTTCAAACACATGTTGAAGCAGACTTCAAAGAGGGTATGTTACAAGACGTACGAGAGGCAGTTGGCTTTGGTGATGAATTGTTTTACAACAATGGTCTCGAATGTCTCAACAAAAAGATCAAGTCTAAAAAAAGGGAAATGCAGTCATCCGTGGGTTGTGGGCCTCCAGTGTCTAAACCGTGCACTTTATTTGAAGCTGTCAAGATTTACATGGATTTGATTTTCGAAGAACGAAGATTTATGATTGGCAAAGGGCCTTACAGGCTAGCTGATAGTTGTAAGCACATGTTTGTTGATGAATCGACATTTTGTAAACTGAATCCAGAAGAAAAAAGAAAGGCACTCGCGAAGTTAGATCGTTTCATGAAAAAAGGGTTTGAATTTTTCAACTCAAGTGCCTTTTTAAGAAAATCTTCCAATGCGTCGAGCAAGTAGATACGTTGACATTAAATTTATTTTACAATGAATCCACATAAATGTTTCGTGTTTTGATATGGCTGTCAGAATGGCAATCTAATTAAATCGGTATGTCCGACATGTGAACGGAGGACAAAAAATACAAAAGAAACACTAACTTTCGTGACTTAAATTTTATTAATTGAGTTTAATGCTATATCTTTTATTTGAAAGATCCACATATTCAAGAGAATATACATCATACACGTTTCTCCTTACTCCTTAAAAAACTGGAAATTAATGAAACTAAAATGATCTTTACAAATAATCAAAATCAAAACAGCTTTTTAATTAAACCCTATATCTAAGCGAAACCGTAAGCTAAACCAAATTCATCTAATAATAATTTCTTATGCTTATCTGAAAATCTTACTTTTATATGTTCTGGAACGACTATTTTATGTTGGAGGTCAAACCTATTTTCATTAATACAAGCCAATTGTGGATGAAAGTAAATATTTTCTTTTTTTCTTTTAATATGCAATATTCCTGGATTATTTCGAGTTGCCTTTTCTCTGAAATGACGGAATGTTTTGGATCTTACTGCAATATCAAAAGGAGGAGGAGCTAAAAGTTTACCGAATCCTCTCAAATGTCCCCCACATCCGTAGCACTTCGTGGCAGTAGTATCTGAAAGAAAAACTATTGTCCAGCTGTCATCATTGTTATCTTCTTCGTTCAATTCTTCTTCTTTCTCTGTATTGCTAGTTCTTCTACATTTGTTTCTGCAACGTACGACGTGGCCCGGTTTTTGACCGGCTTTTTGTTGAATGGAAACGGATGGTGCAGCTCTGGGTGATGGTATGACATAATCAACCAAGAGTAACCGGCCTTTCTTAAAAGCACATGCAATCAAATGCGAACATAACTTCTTATGGAGAAAACCATCACATTCACACCTGTAATAAGTAACAGCATGTTTGGATATTATGTAAATTTCACATAGGCCTACTACATTAGTAAATTATATTTAAAGGGATTGTAAAGGGGTCCATTCCGATTTGTATTCTGACGTCTGTGAATTGCAAGAACCACATAAGTAAAAATAAAATGTCTCCGATACACATAAAAAGTTAAGAAAACCTCTTTACAATCTCTTTAGACATTTAATACCTGTTGATGTCCGCTTCCAATATATTTCTCTAAACTAAGAACATGTTTCGGTTAACATGAATTTACCCACAAGCAATAACTTAACACACGTTAAATTCAAACGTTCTTGAAGAAAGCGTTTAATTTCAAACATTTATATGAGATAATATGGATATGAATAAACGACTTACTTCCTGTTTTTACCTTCACATGTGACATCGTAATATTTCCCGGAAGTCAGCGATGCAGCGATCATTTTAGTTGAACATAAAGGGTGATACCTAATTAAATCCTTCTGAAGTAATGTAGCTGCGTTGTTCCATGAACCACGAAAAAATGACGGGAGGTCAATTTGTTCAAATCCTGGAAATGCTGTAACTGAAAAACAAATGGAAATAGAATCATCGTTTTTAGATTCTGCAAAGCAGACATTTCATTTGGCGTTTGCAAGCGTCTCACACACACAGGAAAAAAAGACTCCTCGACTTTCCTGTACACGCGATTAAACACCTACTGGCAGTTTTGAATCACCAAAGCTTATATTTTGAGGGCATAACAGGCATTAGAGGTGTATTGATTTCAATGGCAAAGTAATTTAGTAGGTTTTTTTTAACCATTTTGAAGGGCTATAAGTGAGAAAAAATAGGTATAAGGACTGTGGACTTTATTATCTTCACAAATATAGCCTACTATTTTCTTAATTAAAACGTCTTAGTCATAAAACGTACCCTTTGCAGTCACAGACCTCTCAACTCCTCTACACTCTTCTGTATTGGCATCGGCCCCTGCTTGGGAAGATGTTATTGTAGTAGGTCTAATCGTATATGCGGTCTTGGCTGTTTTTTTTACTGGAGGAAGGTTAATGGTCATAGTTTCCTCTAAAAAAAAAATACATCTACATATATACAAAAACTATACATGTATCCTTAAAGACAGACTCCAGCGCTAAACGATATGGTACCACAATGATGTGTTTACCTATCAATAACTTAACAAAAAAAAATTAGGTGAATCGGTTGAACCATTCTCCTGTTATTAGCAAATAACTCCAAAACTCACCTTTATCAATTCATCAAAAAGTCAGAAATTTGACCTTTGACCGATGACGTCAGTGGTGTGAGACGTAACATTGAGCCTATGAGTTCTACTGCAGTAACTACATGAAGCTGACGATTTCACTGTCGATAAGACAATGAAAACATGATCATAAATCGGTATCAAAGGCGTGATTGTTGCCATAAATTAAATTTTAGTGCAGTGGGTATGCATTTTACTAAATATAAACTTATTTACTAGCAATATAATTGCGATTTTATCTGATTGGGGTCTAGACCGACAAGTTGACTCTAAATAATACAGCGGCATTGAGAGATACAGGTATTCCGGTCTAATTGGGGTCTAGATAGACCGACAAGTTGACTCTAAATAATACTGCGTATTTTAGAGACAGACGACCAAGCATATAAATATCATGAAATGTTGTGTTACTTGATTTAGACCTTTGAAAATAGTAAATTTTGTGAAGTATTAGATAAGTATGAATTAAGATGTACCGTACAACAACTTGACATCATGTATTTGTGTACAAATTAGATGAAATGTCGATCAGGCGGGTATTTTAACTCAAACTACGTCGCCATATTTCTAATATATGTGTTTATCCAATGAAATTCCTGGTTACAATCTATAACTCTGTTTGGGAGATTTGGTTAATTTTGAGAGAAGTCTTTTGATTGGATGTAATTTCAATGACGATAAGTCTTATTTGAAAATGGCGGCCATGTTCAAAATACCTCCAGCTTGAAAATTTCAACTAAGATTACAGACAACAAGGATTAGTTTATTCTGTCGAAAAAGGGGTTGAATGTTGAGATGGCATCATAACATACAAGAAAATGGTCAGTTTTTTTAATAATGACATCAAGGAAGAACAATAATTCAACGCAACCAAATTGGTTGCGGAATATCAAGTTATTGAATAAGATGTAATCCTGACTCTCTGCCAGCGGCATTGAGAGAGACAGGTATTCCGGTCTAGGGTCTAGATGGCCTAAAACTAAAGTCAAAGTAAAATGGCGAGATCGTTACTTCACCATCACGTATTTTAAAACTCCTACTATTAATCCAAACATTTTCAATAAAGTATGTTACTGATCATAAAACTGGAAATGAATCAGCTATTTAGAGATATTTTCAAATATTTTTTATCTGAACGCATTGCCGAGATTTTTCAGTTTGAAGTTGACATTTCGCTTGCCGTAAGTCATTCCATTTTTTTCCCTCGTCTTCGAAATTTTCCGGTGCCCACCGGTTGATATACTTAAATTAAAAAACAAATTTCTAATTGTAAAGAATTTTTCTGGATACATGTTCCACTAAGCCTGCGGATCTTTCATGTGAAATTTGTGAAAATAGCGTTGAATATCTACGATCTTCCCGCTTCGGTAATTGAGGCGGCCTACATTGAAATGAAAGCTTTGGCCCAGTCTAGTTCGCTAAACATTTCCATTTCAAGGCACTATAAGATATTGTTGCACTGAAATTATAATCCTGGTATACTTGCAGAATTGACCTATAATTTTTAAAACATTCGTTGAGCCAAATCGCGAGAAAAAGTTGATATGTAAAAAACTTTTCCCGTAAAAAAGTGAACAAACTCGAGGCGCCATCTTGCCTCAATATGTTTATGTAATGTGTTTCTTGATCAACAAGACGTAAGTCAATAAGCCGACAATGATGATAAGGGTCTGGATATTTCTGTCTACGCACGCTGACATCGGTAATGAAATGACCGACTGCCGAAAATTCGACTTCAAATTGCCGTTTCTCGGAAACACATGCGTATAAAAATTATTCATAGATATCGGTAAAAAGCTGATTTAATTCCGCTTTTAATTTGTAGGTCAATCAACAGTACAACTTTCCATGTGTTTTTCTCCTGAATCGGGGCCTAAATTTAATAAGTATGATGTTGGTATGGTTAAATTCCTCTATCTATTATATTCCACATCTCAATATATGTTAAAAAATAATACATGGCCTATTGAGAATGAATTTATGTCAATATGAAAACAGCCTTCTTACCGCTTCAATATAGACGTCATTGACGATTTGTCACACCAGTGACGTCACACGTCAAACCGGATGTTAGGCTTTTCACTGATTAGTTTTTCTCAGGCAGGTGAAAATGGACACTTTGAGGAACGATTTCTCAAAAACTGCTGGATGGATTTTCATGAAATTTTTTTTATTGTCTTATAAATTGTCCAATGCTTTACAGTTTAAAAAATCGTTGAGCGCTGGACCCTGTCTTTAAAACAGGAGGCGGCTTAAAATTTTAATTATTTAAAAAAATTAATTCGTACAAAAGCAATTCTGTTATCCATACATCTCGTCAAAGCACGCCCAGAATCGGGAGAAATCTATGGTTGTGAACTTCTCCAGAGAGAAAACCCATCAGGTGTTTAAAAAATAATAAGTTTGGTTTGCTTCGCAACATCCGCAAGTATTATGTAGGCCCTAGATCAACCAGATACAACTAGATCAATTTGTTCGATTAAACAAACAAATCTGATAAAAAAGGATAGGGCAGGGTTTAAGTTTCTCAACACCTCTTTTACAATTCACCATTCTGTTTATTTTAGTGATTAAAAATCATCATTTCAGGCTATTTTCAAATTGGTAGGACTTAAAACCCTTCTGTGTGAAGCAAATCCTCGTACAAAAGATAGTGTAGAGGGTATAAAACTAAAAACCTAGGCAAGAAACTAGACTAATCCGAAGACTTATTAAGTACCGGTAATTAAATCCAA
This sequence comes from Lottia scabra, assembly GCA_029955415.1. Classification (NCBI taxonomy): domain Eukaryota; kingdom Metazoa; phylum Mollusca; class Gastropoda; family Lottiidae; genus Lottia; species Lottia scabra. Next base: position 882,189 of record JARJEI010000038.1, read on the forward strand.
CTTACCAGCGTTTGAGGGTTCAACATCAGTTGGAAGATATTTTGAAGTTTTAACGGCTTCCTTTATTCTTGTCTTAGTAGACGGTGCCATAGAGTGAAAGGCTACACCTTGCCTCTTTTTCGGAGATAAGATAATGTTTGGTGTTGGGAAAACATACTGGACTAAGCCATACGTTGTTGATTCTGAAAAACATAAGAAATAAGCGCATTAACTGGGATTTGGTACTAGTTTTTAAAGGAAAATCATCTATTGATTTGTAGGACTTAAGTCTATAGGCCTAGATATGGATTTGGTCATCTAGGTAATTGCAAACGGATTGTTTCTACGAAGTTTGATAGGGATTTTGTAGATATCTAAAACGAAAAAAATTGAAGTTGTAATTATGCTTTTGTTCGATAATTTTACGACCCCTCAATCGATTTCTCAATTAAAACTAAATCAGGCCCTTCTAAGCTAATACGCATTATTAATAGGCTATAGTAGGCCTATACTTCATAATAAGTAATCAGTGATCTAGTCTATTTTGGATATAATTTAATTCAAAATCTTACCAGCCTTTGAAGGTTCATCTTCATTCCCAACTTGAATGCGTAGCATCTCGGTCACATACCGTTTCACATTTTTATATTTAACATTTGAATGGTGGCTGTATGAGCTTTTCATAATGTATGAATCTGCATCTTTAATTCCTGGTACTTGGTCCAATTTGATTTCTGTACTGTTCCATTCATTTGATTTGTTGAGCTGGAACAACCTGTATCGAGTCTTTTTAACCCACCATGACCCATTTGTCGTATGGAGCCAGTCGACCCCAGCAGCACCTTTGTCAATCAAGAAAGTTGACGTTTCTTGAGGTTCCAGTTGAGGTGTTGTGGTTGACTTATCGTAGGGCACGTTTAAAACTAATTCGTCAAATCCAATTTATTCAGGAGGAGCGACATTCTGGTCGTGGTAGTGAAAACGTGGGTCTAGGCTCACTGAAGGTTTTTTTCAATGACAGGAAATCAAGTTAAGAACGACAACTCTACTCCATGCTTTGAGAGGGCCAGAATAGTCCGAAACATTCTATAGCTTACCTATGCCACAACAGTTATTTCTGACAATGTTAGAGTAGCAGAAAAATTTGATGCTCAACTCTTATTGCAATTTTACAATATGCCTACTTAAAATTCGCTAAAATTTAAATTTGAGTCATATAGGCCTATAGACCTAGGCTATCTCACCTTTAGACCGTTTATTATTTCAGTCTGTGAAATAGCATTTATCTCATACTACACTTGATCGATATGAGGACCATTGATTAAAAAACAATTTTTTGGAAATATGAATTCCACATTCCTATGGTAAATCTCAACACACACAAAATGAAAAAAATAAATAAAAAAATACATGACGTTTTTACTTTTATTCCCGTTAAAACTGGCCACAGTGATATAGCTAAATATTTTCTGTCAAAAGACATACGATAGATGTTGAAAAATTATTTATTTATTGTGTCGTTTCTTCATACGTAATAAAAAACATTCCGACTTTTTATTGCAGCCAGCGTGATAAAAACGTGCTCTTCAATTCGCGAATATCAAGTCTGAAATGTCTTGTCGGAGTGTCGGACTCTGTCGCAGAAACTATGACACCATGACACCGGGACGACACCATATCATACTTCCTCTAACGGTCAGGTGGAACGGTATAACAGAACTGTTCTTCAAATGGTGGATGAGATGTTATATAGACGGAAAAGGACATGAATGGGACTATAATCTCGCCCTTTTTTCCATGGCATTACATTCCGTAGAAAATCAACAAACTGGTTTTACTCCAAACATGATGATGCTTGGACGTGAAGTTTCCCAACCACTGGATCTTCTGTTAGGAACCTCAGATGCTATAATTTTTGAAGGGGAATTCAATGCCGCCTGCAATTATGTCGTAAAAAATCATAAAGATGCGATTTGAACTTGATATTTAAAAATATCTTGAAAAAAGAGGCGTCAAATGGCGCAGTTATCAGGCCTTTTAAATCGAATCCGTTTAATAGTTTTATGAGATTATTTCCGTCCCAAAATCAAAATCCGATGAAAGGAGGGTCATTTCCTAACGGAAACTCTGTAAACAACCATATATCTAGAAAACTTTATCTGGTGAAAAAAATGATGTATATCCTACCCAAATGTTGACTCTTTGGTTGAAATCATTAAACAGAAAGGTAGAGCGTGTCTCTGCTTTAAGAAGGATTTAAAACGCTGTTATAGGCAGTTCCCAGTCTGTCTTGGAGATTTGTACTTATTAGGTTTTATTTGGAACGATTCTTATTATTTCGATCGAGTTTTACCAATGGGTATTAGGTCCAGTGCGCTTATATATCAAATAATAACTTCGTCAGTTAGATACATGTTTGGACTAGGGGCTTTTCAGGTTGTCAATTATTTAGATGACGTTGGCGGATCTGAAACCAATAGGGCGTTTGAGGCTAATCGAGCTTTATGAGATTTGTTAAGGTCATACCAAATTTCATTTGATTCCATCAAAAAATCTAGATTTTAGAGCGTTTACAAGCAATTGATGTTGACTTACTGTATAGAGGTTAAAGGGCGGTAACTCCTAAACTTAAATCAGAAGTAAACTAAACTTTCTCAAACCTTGCGATTTAGGTCCATTTTAATTTTCATCAAAATCGGTTGAAAACGAAGAGAGTATATTCAAGAATTTGGGGCAAAGGCAATAACTCTGCTTCTAACGGTAGAAAACAGCTCATATTCGATCTTGATCTTCGTTTTATGAATACATACATATACACATACTGAATTTCGTTTCATTCCATCAAAATCCAGTTTATAGAGCGTTTACGAGCAAATGTTGACGGACGGACGAACAGTGGTGCTGACAATATACGTCCACATAGAGAGATGTGAGCGTATAAAAAGCTATCTGCGCCCCTGGTTATATGAATACAGTGATCGGTTGGGACGTTTTATGCACATTTGGGCGAGTTGGTATCACTATTTTGAATCGATGGTTGGGACTATGCGGCCAGCTTGACATCTGTAATCGACGGCTAAGCGAAAAGGTGGTCAAATTGACTTCAGGATTCAATAATATGCTGAGGTATGATGATATAATTTAAAGTTTAATCAAATCAGAAATTCATACAAAACATAATGCAATAATAATAATAATTAACATAAAGATAGCTTGCCAGGCAAGGTAATATACGCCCACTGGAAGCTATGTTTGAAAAAGAACATTTGGCAAAAAACAGCAACCATCAAATATTCAACCTGTAGTCAGAGGCCTACATTTCGTTCAGAACTTAAATTAGGTGTCCTCCAAACAATTTTTTTCTCGATTTCATTAAGGGTTCAGCATTCATCAAGTTTAGTCAAAATCCTTCTCTGCTATGAGCTAAAAACTAAAACCTATTTTATACAAGAAGGGCAATAAGTCATATCTATGGTGGACTATGGCTGCCGTAGCAAAAACAATCTTTACTTACTTATATGTTGAATAATTACCTTTTTTAAAGATTATTTTTTATCAATTTTATTCATTCATTTCATTTTTAATGAAATTATTATCATTTTTTTTTTTTTTTTAAAGTTTATTTTAATTTTTTTTTTTAATTTAATTCTTTATATTTTTTTTTTTTTTTTTTTTTTTTATGTTTTATTTTATTTCAATATCTTTATTTTTTATAATTATTTCATTTTTTTACATATTTAAAATTTTATTTTATTTTTAAAATTTTCCATTAGAATTTTTTTCCATTAAAAAAAAAAAAAAAAAAAAATTCACTTTCCCCTTCTTTGCCATAAGCCGAGGGCTGCCATAGTGTCTTGGTTATCAAGTCTTTAACACACCATTCATTTTTCTGTGAGTTGTCTACTTGTTGCTCAAGACTACTATTGGTTTTGGTTAGCGGTAAAATGTGCCGAAATCGAGCTAGCGGACACTTGCTGGCAACCACGAACAATAGCCCGTTTACATCAGGCCGCTATAAAGCGTTCCGTTCTCGTTCCGGACCAGGGTATCCTTGCACGAAGCCTTCGTAAGCTATGGGTGCCCGTAAGTCCACACATAAACCTTAAGTATACAAGCTTTAAGTGTTTTACAAAACCAACGTAAGTTATGGATACCCGTAAGTTACGGATAAAGTCCCCCGTAACTTACACATGGTCCCGACTGCCCGTAACTTTTATACGTAATGCTGTTATAATGATAAAATTTATTGGAAATTGTCTAAAAATATTAGTTATTGTATTAATCAAAGGCTATCAAACATGTATGTATATATCATTTTCTCCATTTTTCCGTTTATTTAAATATTCATGTTCATGTTGTTATTTTTTTAATGCGAGACAAGCTTCTGACAAACGTTATTTTGAGAATCTATAAAAGTATGACAGCAGATATGATATGGTCAGCTTTGATTGAATCCAACAAAAGTAATATATAAATTGCTAAATCTATATAGAGATAGCTTGCCTGGCAAGTTATTGTACGCCCATAGGCAGCTGTCTAAAATGATAATGTTAATTACAAATTTCTCATAAAAAAACTTTAAAAGAATACTATCTCTTACAACCTTGGTTCCCAACCTTTTGTACCCTTCGAACCCCTATTTTATTTAACGCAATCTCCTTGTACCGCTGCGGATACCGTAAGTCCAATCTGGACTTCCACGCAAAAATGGGTCAAGATTGACACCAATGACCACGACTGGAAGCACGCTAAGATGCGATCCGTAGCGCTTTGATAATGTCTGATGGATCTTGTTGAACGGTTCATAACGTTTCTACTATTAACACGACTGATCTCACGATTCCATAAGATCTGATAGGATCACCAGACCACGATTTGAATCAGGTTGCCATCCGATAGATCGGATGGACTTTCACTATCACGATTTGCAGCAAAATTGAAATCTAGGACTTAATGTTTCTTAAAGGGAATGTCTAACTACTTTCATGAACAAAAAATATTTCTGAAATATGAAATTCATGTAGCCTCTACCTGACCAACCTGATTTTTCAAGGTTCACTACCAAACCGAGTGTGCTTATTGATAAATGCTATAAACCAGAATAAGTATAGTAGGAGACATTTTGGGCTTTATTTAGCTTTAATCCGTACATCAAATATAAAATTCTATAAATTCTATAATACGTTTTTAGGCGTTCAAAAATTGGCAACTCACAAATAATGTATACATTTTTTTTAGATTTTGGTCAATAACTTTCAATAATTTAAGACAGAAGTTTTCTAACCTTAAAGTAGTCAAACATTCCCTTTAAGTTGAGAAATATCTGAACATTAATAATCAAAAGGTTTCAAATATGTGATTAAAAAATAGCGATGCCCCATCGTAATACGCCCACTTTTGTAATGGCAGCCAAGTCGTCCGGGAGGTCGACAAGAACTATCAGTAAATGAAACATCTGTTGAAAACCGTGCCATCAAGAATGTTTACAAAATTGAACGATTTTTGAGTGTTTACAACTACTAGTTAACAAGGGTAATAACCCATGAAATATTTTTCAATTCTTCTAATTTTCAATAGGGTTCATCCTTGGGTGATTATAAACACTCAAACCAAGTTTCATCAAAATCCATCAAGAAACCAGCTCTCTATCGTGTTCACAAAGTATTTTCAAAAACAAGGGAAATAACCCATCAAATATTTTTCGATTTGTCTGATTTTCAATAGGCTTCTTCCTTGGATGATTATAAACACTCACAATAATTTTTATCAAATTCCATCGAGAAACCAGCTCTCTATTGTGTTCACAACTTTGAGAGTGTTATGGGCTATAAAACTAACACGTTTTAAGGAACAAGGGCAATAACTCATAAAATATTTATCGATGTTTCTGATTTTCAATAGGGTTAATCCCAAGGTCATGACAAACACTCACACCAAGTTTCATCAAAATCCATCAAGAAACAAGCTCTCTATCGTGTTCACAAAGTATTTTCAAAAACAAGGGCAATAACCCATCAAATATTTTTCGATTTTTCTGATTTTCAATAGGTTTCTTCCTTGGATGATTATAAATACTCACAGCAAGTTTTATCAAAATCCATTAAGAAACCAGCTCTCTATTGTGTTCACAACTTTGAGAGTTTTACGGGCTATAAAATTAACACATTTTAAAGAACAAGGGCAATAACTCATAAAATTTTTATCGATGTTTCTGATTTTCAATAGGGTTAATTCCAAGGTCATGACAAACACTCACACCAAGTTTCATCAAAATCCATCAAGAAACCAGCTCTATATCGTGTTCACAAAGTATTTTCAAAAACAAGGGCAATAACCCATTAAATATTTTTCGATTTGTCTGATTTTCAATAGGCTTCTTCCTTGGATGATTATAAACACTCACAATAATTTTTATCAAATTCCATCGAGAAACCAGCTCTCTATTGTGTTCACAACTTTGAGAGTGTTATGGGCTATAAAACTAACACATTTAAGGAACAAGGGCAATAACTCATAAAATATTTATCGATGTTTCTGATTTTCAATAGGGTTAATTCCAAGGTCATGACAAACACTCACACCAAGTTCCATCAAAATCCATCAAGAAACCAGCTCTCTATCGTGTTCACAAAGTATTTTCAAAAACAAGGGCAATAACCCATCAAATATTTTTCGATTTTTCTGATTTTCAATAGGCTTCTTCCTTGGATGATTATAAACACTCACAGCAAGTTTGATCAAAATCCATTAAGAAACCAGCTCTCTATTGTGTTCACAACTTTGGGAGTGTTACGGGCTATAAAATTAACACGTTTTGAGGAACAAGGGCAATAACTCATAAAATATTTATCGATATTTCTGATTTTCAATAGGGTTAATCCCAAGGTCATGACAAACACTCACACCAAGTTTCATCAAAATCCATCAAGAAACCAGCTCTCTATCGTGTTCACAAAGTATTTTCAAAAACAAGGGCAATAACCCATCAAATATTTTCCGATTTTTCTGATTTTCAATAGGCTTCTTCCTTGGATGATTATAAACACTCACAGCAAGTTTTATCAAAATCCATCAAGAAACCAGCTCTCTATCGTGTTCACAACAATTGTGGACAGACAGACAGACAGACAGACGGACAGACAGACAGACAGACATGGGCGACTACAATATACGCCCACATTAATGTGTGGGCGTATAAAAACTGGCGTCACCAAGTGTAAAGCTATTCACTAGACTTATTAGTAACTATGTGTTAATCATATTTATCAATATTCAAATTTTATTTTACAAAATATACATAAATGGCTTACTTAGGCCTATATTATTATAGAGTTCACATGTAGAATTCACACAAATTTGCATTTGTACAATCCAAAATGACCAAATCTTATAACAAACCGGTAATTATTTTTTAACACAATCTCCCGGTACCCCTTCGGTCACAGGTAAGTAACAATAAGAGCCAACATGAAAGTAATATGATATTTGTAGCCACTATTACAGTTGTTTGTGATTGACGTATGTATTTATTGTTAAATATAAGATGTTATAATTATACCAATTATAAGGTGAAATAAACTAAAATAAGGTAAATTGATTAATATTATAGGCCTATATAACACTACTTTTTAAAATTGACCAAGAGGCTTCTCAGGTACCCTTTGTGGTGTTCGTTTGTACCCCAAGGAGTACTAGTACCCCTGGTTGGGTACCGAGGTCTTAGAATGATCACAAAATCAACTACAGATTACCTGTTAAATCTCATAAATTCAAAAAGCTATATTAAATGTATAATTGAAATAAGCTTACAAATTTTTAAAGCGTTTTTCAATTGTAATTTTATGGATAATTACTTAGCTTTATGGATATTTTATACTTACGACAGCAGTGATGAATATTAACTCTTATTGGCGAAGTTATAATTGTAGATTTTTTTACCATTCTAAGAGTTAGTTTTCCTTTGATACTTTTAAAGAAGTTATTAGCTTCTATTGTGCTCACGAACAAATTTTGACGTTTAAAAAGTCAAGGGCAATAACTAATAAACAACTACTCGAAAAATCGTCAAATTAGTTCTTGTCCAAGACCTTATCAATAGCACACCATGTTTCATTGAAATCAGATAAAAACTGCAGTCACTATATAGTGCTCACATGAACTGTTGACGGACGGTCCGACGGACAGGGGCGACAGAAATATACGTCCCCATTTCCAAGTGGCTGTATTAAAATTATCCGAAAAGTTATCAAATATTTTGGAGCTTTGTCTGAACTTTTACCAACATAAATATTAAGAGCCATAGTTGACAATTCCCGCTAAATTCCAGAATGATATTCCGTATTTCCCGAATTGTCACATGTGTACGTTATCTTGATCTTGATCAGTGTACCCGAAATAGCGTAACAATATTCGGTAACTTTGCCTGGTGAGCCCTATTAAGGGGTGGAGTGTAAGTAATGGACAGGTACTTAATAATCACAGTATCTACTATTATCTCCTAGATACCCTACAGTCCTTTCAGAGAGAAATGTTAAACACGCATTTTTAATGTACAAATTACGGAGCCCCTAACACGCAGTGGAAATACTTTCTTAAAAAGTTAATTCGTTTAAACGAAATAATTAATTTGTTTTAACGAAATAATTTAAATCGTTTAAACGAATTAATTTGACTATTTCGTTTAAACGATTTAAATTATTTCGATTAAACGAATTAATTATTTCGTTTAAACGAATTAGTTTGACTATTTTGTTTAACGATTTAAATTATTTCGTTGAAACGAATTAATTTGACTATTTCGTGTAAACGATTTAAATTATTTCGTTTAAACGAATCAATCAAATTAATTTGTTTAAACGAAATAATTAATTCGTTTAAGCGAAATAATTTAAATCGTTTAAACGAAATAGTCAAATTAATTCGTTTAAGCGAAAAAATAAATTCGTTTAAACGAAATAATTTAAATCGTTTACACGAAATAGTCAAAATAATTATTTCGTTTAAACGAAATAAATGCTATTATTTCGTTTAATCGAAATAATTATTTCGTTTAAACGAATTCATTATTTCGATTAAACGAAATAATAAAAAAAATATTTACACTGCGTGTAAGGGGCTCCGTAACAAATTCTCTCTATCATTTAACATTATGTTATGTACATTGCTGCAGAGTCATTGTACTGTTTTAAAAAACGTACATAGTCAAAACCCCTGTTAAATTTGTCAACATTTCTAGTGAGAACTGTAAATTTCAACTGATGAGTGATCATTAAACATTTAGATCGATGAGATCATGGACGAGTTTTAATTGGACGATTTGACCGATTACATAAATATTAATACGAACACGTAAACTACGTACAAGTTACGGGGTCTTTTGTGACACACCACGTACGTAAAATATGTTTGACAATTTACGTGTACGTAACCCACTATGTTGGCACATAAATTACGAAGGTTTCGTGCAAGGATACCCAGGCCGCGATAAAATCACAATTTTACCCCGTTTACACCAACAAAATTATGACCGTGCCGAGAACGGTTCCAAAATAATACTGTAAGCGGTCGACCGTTCTCAGACGCTATAGAATGGAACTCTTCATGAAAGAGGTGAATTTAGACATCAAGGTAACCCGGATGAAAATAAAAATTCCGCTGGAAAAAGTGAAGGTCGACTAATGCGCATGCGCAGTAATCCGTTCTCGGCACGGTTACCGTTTACACTACACAAATTTATCGAGTCCGTTCTGAGAACGGTTCCGCGATCACCTCTTTGAGGTGGGCCAGAATTGGAACCGTTCTGAGAACGCTCGACCGTTAAATTTTGTAGTGTAAACGGGGTTTATGAATCAAGATAGCGGACACTAAGAAAATTCAACAAAAAGGGGTAGATTCGTACAATCTGGTACGTTTAAAGAAATTACTATTTGATGCATCCTCGCGATTCAGCCAATCAGCTACGTCGATACAAGGGTATTTATTGGGATTCCCCCACTGGAGATAAATCCAACAACTACCTAGTATGTGATATCAGCTTGCTGAAACGGGCGTTATAACTTGTCATTCACCACCACCATGGAGATAAATCACTCCACCCAGGATTTAAACACAAATCAGCATCGTGTTTTCAGACCAAAATAAAATTGTCTATTGCAAAAGATAACGATAAAACCATCTTCCCATGGTCAAGTTATTCTCTTTCATTACCGTACATAGTAAAGGAGAAAGGTATGACATTGGGATGATGTGATAAAACATGACAAATGAAATAGGCTTCAAAATCACCAGGAGCCCTGTTTTGCCACCTTTAGACCAGGATAGATATGTGTTTAAAATATTCTTTAGTTTCTATCAGGTGTAGAATCTAGGAATTTCTGCTTTTAATCCAAAAACTATACTCAGACGTGTGCCGACCAATAGACCTATTTCATAACTAACTAGGCCTAATGTTAACTAGGCACGGACCATCTTTGACAACATCAAGTTGGAAGTTGAAAACGCAATATTAAATAGTTACTCATGTGTGTTTCAGTTAGCTCCTTGAACAGATTCTTTGTAGACAAGAGCAGTCTGGATGCCAGAGACTTTACAGATGACGTCATCAATGGAGACAAAAGTAGTGCGATTTATCCGATTTATTTACGAATGCCCTGTGATTGTCTGTTTGAATGATTAATAAATCATTTTCGTGGTTTATTTTGTCTTGTTGGAGTGAAATGACATCTTTATCAAGCTATTCTTTCTTACTTACGTTCATGGACACTGAGTGTTATAAATACCATGATTTATTTCCTTGGGGTAATTCAAATAAATTTCCGTTTACCGACGTCGCTGATCGGCTGAATCGCGAGGGTGCATCAAATAGTCATTTCTATTAAACTTGATCGCCCTTTTTCAGCCTGGGTGTTCGAATCTACCCTTCTTCGTCAAATTTTCTTAGTGTCCGCTACCTTGATTCATAGCTGGTGGCTGCCAGCAAGTGTCCGCTAGCTTGATATCGGCACATAATAGTAGTCTTGAATAACAAGAATTAAGTGAAGCAAGAAAACTCACGGAAAATGAATCGTGTGTTAAAGACTTGATAACCAAGACACTATGGCAGCCCTCGGCTTATGGCAAAGGGGAAAGTGAATTTTTTTTTTTTTTTTTTTTTCATGGAAAAAAATTCTAATGGAAAATTTTAAAAATAAAATAAAATTTTAAATACGTAAAAAAAATGAAATAATTATAAAAAATAAAGATATTGAAAATAAAATAAAACATAAAAAAATAAAATTAAAAAATAAAATATAATAAAAATAAAATAAAAAAATATTAAAAATAAAATAATATAAAAAATTAAATTAAAAAAAAATATTAAAAATAAATTTAAATTAAAGAAATTGAAATAATATTTAATTGAAAAAAAAATATTAAAATAAACTTTAAAAAAAAAAAAAAAATGATAATAATTTCATTAAAAATGAAATGAATGAATAAAATTTATAAAAAATAATCTTTAAAAAAGGAAATTATTCAACATATAAGTAAGTAAAGATTGTTTTTGCTATGGCAGCCATAGTCCACCATACATATCAAATATTTTTTGATTTTTCGATAGGGTTTATCATGTGATAATAAACTATTTCAATAGGTTTCATTAAAATCAAATCGTAAAAAGATTTTGCCATCTAGAGTATTTACAACCTAAAAATCAGTTCGTTTTAAAGAACAAGGGCAATAATTCATATTAAATATTTTTTGATTCTTTTGATTTTTAATAGGGTTCATTATCGGGTGATAAAAAAAAATTTCAGTAAGTTTTGTCAAAATCCATAAAGAATTGTGACCTGTAGAGTGTTAAAAAGCTAAACATCAAATGCATTTTGAAGAACAAGGGCAATAATTCCTATTAAATATTTTTTGATTCTTTTAATTTTCAATATGGTTCATCCTTGGGTGATAATAAACAATTTCCGTAAGTTTTGTCAAAATTCGTAAAAAATTGTGACTTGTAGAGGGTTAACAAGCTAAAAATCGAACGTGTTTTAAAGAACAAAGGCAATAATTCATATTAAATATTTTTCGATTCTTTTGATTTTCAATATGGTTCATCCTTGGGTGATAATAAACAATTTCAGTAAGTTTTGTCAAAATTCGTAAAAAATTGTGACTTGTAGAGTGTTAACAAGCTAAAAATCGAAATCATTTTAAAGAACAAGGGCAATAATTCATATTAAATATTTTTCGATTCTTTTGATTTTCAATATGGTTCATCATTGGGTGATAATAAACAATTTCAGTAAGTTTTGTCAAAATTCGTAAAAAATTGTGACTTGTAGAGGGTTAACAAGCTAAAAATCGAACGTGTTTAAAAGAACAAGGGCAATAATTCAAGTTAAATATTTTACGATTCTTTTGATTTTTAATAGGGTTCATCCTTGGATGATAATAAACAATTTCAGTAAGTTTCATCAAAATCCATAAAGAATTGTGACTTGTAGAGTGTTAACAAGCTAAAAATCGAACGCGTTTTAAAGAACAAGGGCAATAATTCATGTTAAATATTTTACGATTCTTTTGATTTTAAATAGGGTTCCTCCTTGAGTGATAATAAACAATTTCAAAAAGTTTCGTAAAAATCCGTAAAGAATTGTGATCTGTAGAGTGTTAACAAGCTAAAAATTGAACGCGTTTTAAAGAACAAGGGCAATAATTCATATCAAATATTTTTCGATTCTTTTGATTTTCAATAGGGTTCATCCTTGGGTGATAATAAACAATTTCAGCAAGTTTCGTCACAATCCGTAAAGAATTGTGACTTGTAGAGTGTTAACAAGCAATTGTGGACGGACGGACGGACCGACGGACGGACATGGGTGACGGCAATATACGCTCCACATTTCATGTGGGCGTATAAAAATAAGTTTATACAAAACAATATAATATAGAAATTATAATAACATAAATATCATTTCATTTATTTTAAGTGTTTAAATGACATCTAGGGTTTACATTCTCAATTGAACCTAAGTTATTTATAACTTTATTTGCTTATTTCACTTTTATATAAGTAGGCTGAGATGGTAAAGATGACCTCACACTAAATATCAGAAAGAGAGATTAAGAGATATCAATCTAAGAGAATTATGGATCAACAATAAAACATACTTTGATCTGGGTGATATATGATAGCAGGAGAAATGTCAATCAACACACTATTGAAGAAGATAGCTTGCCAGGCAAGGTAATATACGCCCACTGGCAGGTTTGTTTACAAAAAAAACATTTAGCAGAAAACAGCAACCATCACAACCATGAAATATTCAAAATAGGGTTCATTTTTGGGTGATAATAAACAATTTCAGCAAGTTTCGTCAAAATATGACTTAAAGAGTGTAACAAGCTAAAAATCAAACGTGTTTTAAAGAACAAGGGCAATAATTCATATCAAATATTTTACGATTCTTTTGATTTTCGATAGGGTTCATCCTTGGGTGATAATAAACAATTTCAGCAAGTTTCGTCCAAATCTGTCAAGAATTGTGACTTGTAGAGTGTTAACAAGCTAAAAATCAAACACGTTTTAAAGAACAAGGGCAATAATTCATATTAAATATTTTTCGATTCTTTTGATTTTCTATTGGGATCATCCTTGGGTGATAATAAACAATTTCAGCAAGTTTCGTCAAAATCCATAAAGAATTGTGACTTGTAGAGTGTTAAGGAGCTAAAAATCGAATACGTTTTAAAGAACAAGGGCAATAATTCATATTAAATATTTTTCGATTCTTTTGATTTTCAATAGGGATCATCCTTGGGTAATAATAAACAATTTCAGCAAGTTTCGTCCAAATCCGTCAAAAATTGTGACTTGTAGAGTGTTAACAAGCTAAAAATCGAACGCGTTTTAAAGAACAAGGGCAATAATTCATATTAAATATTTTACGATTCTTTTGATTTTAAATAGGGTTCGTCCTTGAGTGATAATAAACAATTTCAGCAAGTTTCGTCCAAATCCGTCGAGAATTGTAATTTGTAGAGTGTTAACAAGCTAAAATTAAAAATCGAACGCGATTTAAAGAACAAGGGCAATAATTCATATTAAATATTTTTCGATTCTTTTGATTTTCAATAGGGTTTGTGATAATAAACAATTTCAGCAAGTTTCGTAAAAATCCGTAAAGAATTGTGACTTGTAGAGTGTTAACAAGCAATTGTGGACGGACGGACGGACCGACGGATATGGGTGACGGCAATATACGCTCCACATTTCATGTAGGCGTATAAAAATCAGTTGAGTCGTTACAATGTAGAATTATTATGTGTATTAAATATGAAATGTTATTGTTACATGGTGTATTGTTATGATTCAGGTTGAATTTCATCTCACCTTTTGTCGTAAATGTCTTGCTACAAACTTCACAAGAAAAAGGTTTCTCTCCAGTGTGTGTCCTTGCATGTACTGTCAATTTGTTGTTTTTTTTGTAAATGACTTGCTACAAACTTCAGAAATTTACAATTTCACTCAAGTATGTTGACTTTTTATATGTTTTGTTAAATTACTACTTTGGCTAAATGCCTTATTACAAACATCACAAGTATAGGGTTTCTCTCCAGTGTGTGTCCGTGTATGTTTTGCCAATTTCGATTTTGTCGTAAATGACTTACTACAAACATCACAAATATAGGGTTTCTCTCCAGTGTGTGTCCTTGTATGTACAGTCAATTCACCTTTTGTCGTAAATGACTTGCTACAAAATTCACAAGTATAAGGTTTCTCTCCAGTGTGTGTCCTTGTATGTATTGCCAATTCACTTTTTGTCTTAAATGACTTATTACAAACTTCACAAATGTAAGGTTTCTCTCCAGTGTGTTTCATTATGTGTATTGTTAAATGATATTTTTGTCTAAATGACTTACTACAAACGTCACAAATATAGGGTTTCTCTCCAGTGTGTGTCCTTGTATGTACAGTCAATTTACTTTTTGTCACAAATGACTTACTACAAACGTCACAAATATAAGGTTTTTCTCCAGTGTGTGTCCTTGTATGTACTGTCAATTCACCTTTTGTCTTAAATGACTTACTACAAACATCACAAGTATAGGGTTTCTCTACAGTGTGTTTT
Source organism: Lottia scabra (assembly GCA_029955415.1). Classification (NCBI taxonomy): domain Eukaryota; kingdom Metazoa; phylum Mollusca; class Gastropoda; family Lottiidae; genus Lottia; species Lottia scabra. The sequence continues at coordinate 897,278 of JARJEI010000038.1, forward strand.
CTCCTTATATGTCTTGTCAAATTACTTTTTACACTACATGCATAGCCACAAACTTCACAAATATAGGGTTTCTCTCCAGTGTGTGTCCTCGTATGTACTGTCAATTCGCCTTTTGTCTTAAATGACTTATTACAAACTTCACAAGTATAGGGTTTCTCTCCAGTGTGTGTCCTTGTATGTATTGTCAATTCACTTTTTGTCTTAAATGACTTATTACAAACTTCACAAGTATAGGGTTTATTTACATTCGAAGAAGATAATGACTGACATGTATGAAATTCCCGAAGACATGTTTCTTTCCTTACTGGATTTGTCAACTTGTGAACTTGGTACTGAAGATTTCCAATGCAATTTTGTAAGGAACTGGAGTTGAGAATTACTCCTTTTTCATTGTGAAAATTTGCACTTCCAAAGGCAACATGTCTTCCTTGATAGACTGTCAGTCTAAGAGAGATAACTCTTGTTAACACTAGTTGTATCTTCATTTCATACTGAAAAAGAAATTAATAATATTACTATCCTTATTTAAACCAATGTTTTAAGTGATTTTCAATAATTACTAATAGTTTTATGTATATTACGTGATGGATAATGGCCAAACTGTCCAACACCCTCTTAGTTGTTCTTTTTATTTAAATAATGGACAGTCTAAGGCTATTATCAAACTAAAAACATACAGATCCAAAATATCTCCCAACAACAAGACACTACTAAAAAAATTGGAGAGATTCTTAAAACAACTCGGTATGATACATAACCAGGGCAAGGTAACATACGCCCACTGGCAGATGTCGGAAATGATCTTATTTTAATTAGGAATAATACAAATTTTATTATATTAAAAGAATAAAAAAGTCAAGGGCAATAACTCAAAAACTGTTCATCGAAAATGCCTAATGATAGAACTTGACCGAGATCTTATCAATTCCAGTGATCACACCAAGTTTCATCGAATCAGTTTAACTTCTATGGTGCTCACAAAAAACTATTTATGATGCTTTTTGGCAAAGTCAAGGGCTATAACTCAAAAACTGTTCGTCTAAAATGCATCAAGTTAAAACTTGTTCAGGATCTGATCAATTGCAATGATCACACCAAGTTTCATCAGAATTGGTTCAAAATTGTAGCTTTAATCCTGCTCACAAACTATCTATGACGCATTTTGACAAAGTCATGGGCAATAACTTAGAACCATTCATCAAAAATGTGTCAAATTAGAACTTGTCTGAGACTATATCAATCTCAAGGATCATACCACGGGCAATTACTCAAACATCTTTCATCCAAAATACTTCGAATTCGAACTTGACAGATATCTTATCAATCTTAAGGAGCATACACAAATTCATCATAATCAGATGAAAACTGTAGTCTCTAGAGTGCTCACAAAATAAATTTGATGCGTTTTTACAAAGTCAAGGGCAATTACTCAAAAAACGTTGATCAAAAATATGTCAAATTCGAACTTGATCAAGATCTTATCAATCTAAAGAAGCATACCAAAATTCATCAAAATCAGATGAAAACTGTAGTCTATAGAGTGCTCACAAACTAAATTTGACGCTTTTTTTTACAAAGTTAAGGGCAATAACTCAAAAACCGTTGATCGAAAATACGTCAATCTTAAGGATCATACCAAGTTTCATTAAAATCAGATGAAAACTGTAGTCTCTATAGTGCTCACAAGAAATGTTGACAGACGGACCGGCGACGACAATATACGACCACATATTCATGTGTAAATTCCAAATAAAAGTGACAGTTGAACAAAACCAATCATGAAGATGTTTAATGGTGATCTCAGTTGTAAAAAAATAGCGATGCCCCATCGTAATACGCCCACTATTGTAATGGCAGCCAAGTCGTCTGGGAGGTCGACAAGAACTATCAGTAAATGAAACATCTGTCGAAAACCGTGCCATCAAGAATGTTTACAAAATGGAACGATTTTTGAGTGTTTACAACTACAAGTTAACAAGAGCAATAACCCATGAAATAGTTTTCAATTCGTCTGATTTTGAATAGGGTTCATCCCTGGGTGATTACAAACACTCAAAATCCATCAAGAAACGAGCTCTCTATGGTGTCCACAAGATATTTTCAAAAGCAAGGGCAATAACCCATGAAATATTTTTCGATTCGTCTGATTTTCAATAGGGTTCAACCTTGGGTGATAACAAACACTCACAGCAAGTTTCATAAAAATCCACCAAGAAACCAGCTCTCTATCGTGTCCACAACTTTGAGAGAGTAACGGGCTGAAAAATTAACGTGTTTTAAAGAACAAGGGCAATAACTCATAAATATTTTTTCAAGGTTTCTGATATTCAATAGGGTTTATCCTAATGTCAATACAAACACTCATACCAAGTTTCATCAAAATCCATCAAGAAACCAGCTCTCTATGGTGTCCACAACATATTTTCAAAAGCAAGGGCAATAACCCATAAAATATTTTTCGATTCATCTGATTTTCAATAGGGTTCATCCTTGGCTGATAACAAACACTCACAGCAAGTTTCATCAAAATCCATCAAGAAACGAGCTCTCTATGGTGTCCACAAGATATTTTCAAAAGCAAGGGCAATAACCCATGAAATATTTTTCGATTCGTCTGATTTTCAATAGGGTTCATCCTTGGGTGATAACAAACACTCACAGCAAGTTTCATCAAAATCCATCAAGAAACGAGCTCTCTATGGTGTCCACAAGATATTTTCAAAAGCAAGGGCAATAACCCATGAAATATTTTTCGATTCGTCTGATTTTCAATAGGGTTCAACCTTGGGTGATAACAAACACTCACAGCAAGTTTCATCAAAATCCATCAAGAAACCAGCTCTCTATCGTGTCCACAACAATTGTGGACAGACAGGCGGACAGACGGACAGACAGACAGGGGCGACTACAATATACGCCCACATTAATGTGTGGGCGTATAAAAACTATGATGCTTTGACAGGATGAAGATATGAAGCTTTAAAAAATTAAATTTCTGTTAACATAAATGGTTTTATGTTGACAGAAGTTTAATTTTTTAAAGCCACATATTCATGTGGGCGTATAAAAACATACATTAACTCATACAGCAGTAGTAAATACATATCATTAAACAAGATGTCTTCCAGTGGAGATGATATATTTATTACACAATAGAATACAATCCAGGATTTAGATACTGATAATATTCTACGTGATTTAAATAATATTTATAGCATAATAATTACATACCAGTTACAATAATTATACATTAATTGGATATTCAATATGATGTATTTAATAATAAGAATATTTGTAAAAAAGGTTTAGAAACTGATAATATTTTAAGTCATGTATTAAAAATCATATTTAGTAAGACTGAGCCATATAAAGGATACACTGTGATACACATATATAGATATAGGAGCAGGGCTCGAAATGTTCAAATAATTTCTACATTTATTGATTACTGTCCCAATATTGGCAACTGGGACCGCGGAGCGTTTCTGAAAGTGGGGAGGGGGGGCCCTTTGTTGAAAATTTTTTAAAATCCACCTCTCACCCTTACCCCCACCACAAAAACTCCTCGGATTTCGGCCACTCGATTTTCAGATTTCGGAAATTATAAAAGAAAATTATAACAAGTGGTTTCCTAGCAATATACGCCCACCTTCCTTATAAATTTTTTAGTATATCAAGAGCATTCCCCAATTGGTGTCAAATCGTATAAAGAATATAACCTGTCAAAAATATAGTTTATATCTTTTGATAACTGTGGTCTCTTTCGCGTTCACAAGTCATTTATAACATATTTTAGGTGTAAAACTCTGTAAATATTTGTTGAATCGATCCGGAATTCGAACTTGTAAAAGATCTTATGAATATAATCCTTCACACAAAATTTTATTCAAATCAAACCAAAGCTGTGGTCTCTATTGCGTTCTCAAGCCATTTTTAACACATTTTGGGTGTAAAACTCCATGAATTTTTGTCGAATCGAACCCAAATTCGAATTTGTCCGAGATCTTTTGAATATAATCCTACACATAAAATTGTTTTAAAATTCAAGCAAAACTGTGGTCTCTATTGCGTTCACAAGCCAATTGTGGACAGACGGACGGACCGACGGAAGGACAGGGGCGACGGCAATATACGACCACATTTCAATGTGGGCGTATAAAAACAAAAGCAAGCTTGCAGTCATCCAACCACGAAATCAAGAAACAGAAAATAACCTTTAAAGGGGAATGTTCAGCATTTTCGAGGATTGATTTGGGCCTTGAATATATGTAAATAGCCTCCAGAAGTACTAGAATTGCACAAAAATCGCATTATCCCTTCAATTATATCGCTACCTAAACATTTATCTTTCATTTTCTGTATTTGTGTTTTATATACGAGTCATATTTTTGACTTTCAAACGCTCATAATCATGGCTACACAGTGATTTGAAGGCTTATAATTCGAGGGAGATTTGTGAATATTATAATGGATTACAATAGCTAAAGATAGTGAACCACAGCCATATACGCCCAACAAAAAAGCCTCAAATTTAACTAACCTTTCTCAAAAAACATCCATTTTAAGTTTCATCAAAATCAGTTGAAAACTAAGATAGTAATAGCATATTCAAGACTTTGGGGCAAGGGCAATAACTCTGCTTCTAACGGTCGAAAAAAGCTCAAATTCAAACTTGATTTTAATTTTCTGAATATGTATACACATACTGAATTTCATTTGATTCCATCAAAAATTCTAGTTTTGAAGAGCGTTTAAAAGCAATTGATGTTTATAGAAGCATTTACTGTATAGAGGTTAAAGGGCGATAACTCCTCCTGATGAAAAGGGCCTAAATCTTGAAAATGCCTTAATTTTAATCAGGTGTATACTAAACTTTCTCAAACTTTTCGATTTGGATCCAATAACATCCAATTTAAGTCGGAGTAATAGTATTTATAAGCTTATTCAAGATTTTGGGGTGGAGGGCAATAACTCTGTTACTAATGATCGAAAATAGCTCAAATTCAAACTTGATCTTCGTTTCATGAATATGAATACACATAATAAATTTCAATTGATTTCATCAAAAACTTTGTTTTTAGAGCGTTTATGACGACAATTCTATACATCCTCATCATGAGGGCGTATAAAAAATTACAGGTTCTAAGACAACATTTTTTTTGGTCGAACTGTTAGTGAACATATCCTTTTAACTGTACACTAGCTGCCTAAAAATCATCCACCAAAATGGGTCACAATAATATTTTTTTTTCATTTGGAACCATTTTGACCTTTTCAAGGACAAGGTACCATTTTGACTTTTATTCCAAGGGCAATTTTGACCTTGTATTTGAGACTATTTAGGTTTAGATTAGTCAGGCTTTCATGTGATTTATGGAAAAACTTACAGAATATTGTATTTCGTAATTAAAATGGGAAGGAATGGCAACTTTAATGAAATTAGCGGCATTGAATTGAATTGAGTTTCACGTCCTACTTTTCTGCACCTATCTATATGGGCTAATTGAGGACGGGCAAACGCCATGTAGTGTGCAATGAGGGCAATTTTGCCAGGACAGCGGCATTAGCCTGCTCTTATTTTCGATTTCCAACTGTCGAGGGATCTTTAACGTGCACAGCCAATAGCACACGGGAAATTAGCGAGAGTCCACAATATTTTGGTTACACGTGGTCTCAAAATGACTAAAGTTTCTATAAATAACTCTACAGACACAACACAATTCTTGTTGTCAGACAAAAAGTAATGAAATAAACAATAACTTACGTTTAAAAACAAACGGTTAGGTAAAATTCTTAACATTTTGAAGTCGATTTCAAGAAATAATAAAAATGTCGAAAACAACTTTTCAATTTATCCAATTGAACTTCCGGTCTGGCTTAGTAACCTCACTTTCATTTATAGGACAATTCGACCAAACATACAAACTTTTAGGACGAATCGACAAACTGTCTGTTTAAAGTCTTCGGTCGGTTGGAAACGCAAAAAAAAAGTTTCGTTTTTAAGCTTTCATTAGCCGCACACGGAGGTTATTAGTCGCATACTTTAGACTTTTGTTCAAAGGGAACATTATTAATGACGCTTCGTCTAGTGACTTCTTACCCGCTCAACGGCAGGTTTTATCTGACTAGTGACTTCTATCTTACATACATTACGATGGGCCTTCACTATTTTTTAGTTGGCTTAAAGTTGTTTTAGGGTCAAATCAAGCTTACTAATTGATTACTAGTAATTGGTGTTTCTAATGAACAATACCATATATTTTTTTACTCGCATGACCTTGACATTTCGAATATTTCTGAGGAATAAATTCTTTATTTTGTTACCTTTTTACCAAAATATTTTGTTACCGTTTTTACATTTGATACACATAAATATATAATATAACAACATAAGTCTAGTGGGCCGAGTCGGTAGTGAGAAAAAATCATTGGGCCGAGTTTGTAATGGTCCGACACAGTAATGGTCCGACCGGTCCTGATTCCGGCAGGTTTTATCTTACTAGGGACTTCTATCGTACATAAATTACGTTGGGCCTTCACTATTTTTTAGTTGGCTTAAAGTTGGGTTTTCGCATTGTTTAAGGGTCAAATCAAGCTTACTAATTGACTAATTGGTGTTTCTAATGAACAATCCGTGTATTTGTAGAAAGGCATGGGGAATTCATTTGACTTCTTCAGCTTCAAAATGCTTAATTTAGGCTCCATGTTTGATCACGTGACCAAATGGCGTCATATGACGTCGTATGATTGAAGCTGTATAAGAATTAATTTTCTGATTTTGTTATCATTAACTAAATCTATTCAAAAGGAGAAATGGTGAGTTTAAACTGATTATAGATTAATTAATTATCTTTTTGAAAAATGATATTTGAATAAATCATTTCCTGTTTATAAGACATATAGAAGTAGGAAGATTACATTAAAAACACTAAGATATATGGATATACTACTTCTGCATTTATGTTATAGGGTGGTCTGGGGTAGTTTAAATAACCAGACAGGGTTCTTTTATGGTTTTATTATTTGGTAAAACAGAACTCACAAAAACCCTGCAATACACAAATATAACAATTATATACAATTATAAAATAAAACAAATACAAATAAGATAGAAACTCATATTATCAATCTTTCGTATATATCAAATTACATACTGTACACTAAATTAACCTAATGCATCAATATTTGAAATAAATAATAATGCCACATTATATACACGTATAATACAAAGGTTGTAAATAAATCTTACCCGAAGGCTATCTATCATACAATACTATTTCTGAAACAGGACATTAAATCAAATAACTAAAATACTAACGAAATTGACTTCTATTATTGAATAAATGGTACTTTAATTTTGCAAGTATAAAAATATGTTGCTTTATGAAAACTTGCTATACATGTAATTACTTATAATATTCTTTAAACTATTTATAAAACCTAAACTTATACTTATAAAACACTTTAACACACCCTTAAACTACCTGTAATCCTTAAGCGACATTTAGGGGAAAGAGGTTGTAACATTGCAAAAAATCAATGTTACGAAAGCACAGGCACAGGACATATAAGTTTACAGTTCTCGCGGATAACAAATTGTGTGTTAATAAAAAAAGAAATAACATTCTTTCATCTGCTATCTTCTCGTCTGATGATCTGGAAAAAGAGAAGTGTCCCTCTTGGGATCATATGATTAGGATCAATTAAATAGATGTAAAATTTTACTTTAAATGGAAAAAATATAAATGTACCTAACTTTCATTGTTAGCAAAAATAACGATACAAAATACTCATATTAATGCATATTATAATGATTTCATTCGTAGTCGAAATAGAAATAACTAATATAATAGGTATAGATATAAGGTTTGCGTTGTGATATTGTAAGATTAAGTAGTAATTTCAAGTTAGTTTCGGCAATCTACCATGGACAAGGAGGTCATTTAAATTTTTGTTTTGTTTATAGGCTATTACCAAATCATTTTTAAAGGCACAAGGAAATTTCTCTTGTAATTTACCGTATATATCTTTTATCAGACGGGGACACTGTGCAGCTATACTATTGAATTGGATAACAAAGGGTAAAACAGGCCCGTAGGAAGCAATTTCATATTGGGGGGGGGGGGGGGGGGGGGGCAAAATGTCCCAAAAATCATTCTCAAGGGGATTTTGCAGAATTCAAAGCTGCTCCTACCTATATAAAGCAATTTTGCTTTCACTGGCCCTAACAACATACCAGTAATTTCTTGTTGTATTTAAAAAAAACAATTTGTAGTGCTTCAGTCATTAATGTCAAAATTATTGGGGGGGGGGGGGGGGGTGGCGAATGCCCCCCCTGCCCCCCCTGTTCCTACGGGCCTGTAAAATTTGAAAATCCACTTGGATGTTCATACCAAATGGGTACATTGTTTGTAATTTATTTATCCAAAAGTTTTCGCGTATAAGTCGAACTTTTTTAGAAGGAATATGCTGATTATCATAGATTTGTTCAATAGGGGTAATTTTCAGATCGTTTATGTCATGGTCGGGTTGATTGAAATGCCGTGAAACTGTTTTATTAGATTTATTTAAATTTACATCAGATTTATGTTGGGCGCAGGCCCGTAGCCAAGGGGGGGGGGGGGGGCTTGGGGGGGCTTTGCCCCCCCCTAATTGAAATCTTGCCCCCCTAAAAAAATCTCAAATGTTATTTTTAAAAGATACATTAATTCATTTTACTGGGGTGTCAAGGGGTGTCTTTGTAGTAGGAAATGTTCAGAATTTGCGTTTTCAGGTATCTGATTCTCAAAATTTTCCAGTGTTCGTCCCGCAGTCCCTTAAACCTCAGGAATCGCGTTTCCGGGAGTCAAATTCTTTAAATTTTCTAAAAGAGATCCCCGACTTCAGGAAATCGTGTTTCGAGGCTTCCAATTGGCGTTCTCGGCAGCGCAGACCCTATTCAAATAACCTTATAACCCTGTCTGAAATTCGCGTCTAAATTTCTTCTTTCTTTTTTTTTTTTAGACAGGATCTCTTTGACCCTATAGAAATAATCTTGAACCTTAAATTCGCTGGGAGATATCAGGAATGTTTTACATCTTTTTCTCGATTTTGCTATGTTTTAGTCACAAAGTTCCTCTACAAGTAAACCATAAATTCACCAGGAAATGTCAGGAAATCGCGTTTTAGAGAGTCAAATTCTCAAAATTTTTTAGAAGAGTCTTCAGGAAATAGTGTTTCCAGACTTCCAATTGGCGTTCTTGACAGCAAAAAAAGTGTGTAATTCTCAAAATTTTCTGAGTGACATACCTCAGACCCTATTCAAATAAGGTTAAACCCTAAATTCGCCAGGAGAAGTCTTTAATTGGCGTCTAAATTTCAAAATGTTTTCAGACAAGAACCCTTTGAACCTATAAATAGAAATAATCTTGAACCTTAAATTCGCTGGAAAATATCAGGAAATGTCAGGATATCGCGTTTCAAGGAGTCAAATTATCTAAAATTTTCTAGGGGTCTCCAAACTTTAGAAAATGTCATTTCCAGGCTTTCGACTGTACCAATAAATGTAGAAATAACTCTACATATAAAACAAAGTTTTCCATAAAAGGGGGGTATAGGGGTGTTATTGGGTGGATATCTAAACTGCCCCCCTTGATTGGACGTTTGCCCCCCTAAAAGTACTTGGCAGGCTACGGGACTGGTTGGGCGAAACGGGTTCTGAGATTATTCATGGTTTCACCAATGTATTGTTCGTTACATTTTAAACAGGATATCATGTAAATTATATTTTCACTAGTGAAGGTAAGTTTTTCATTTACAAAAAAAAGTCTGGTTTTTCAATTTATTAGAGAATCTATCACCTGGTAAAAAATAAGTACAAGTTCTGCAACGAGAACTGTTACATGGGGTAGCGATGTTATTGGGGTTTTGGAAAGCCAAAGCGTTTTCTTTCGCTTTAATTTCTGCTAAAGTAGAGCTTTTTATAGTTCGTAGGTATCTTCTAGAATAACCTCTTTCTCGAAGTTTTTTAAAAACTAAAGAACACGCCTCCTCGAAGTCAACATGTCTCGTGCAAATTCGGTGAAAGCGTAAAATTTGAGATTTAATAATGCCAGAAAAAGTATGTTTTGGATGGAAAGAAGATTTGAACAAAAGTTGGTGGGTGTCGGTTTCTTTAAAAAATACTCGGATATCTAATTTATTGAGAAAAATTGGTATCTTTAAAGACGGTTGTATCTAAAAAGTCAATGCTATTTTCGCTAATGTTCGCAGTTAATTTTACAGAAGGGTGGTAAGAATTGAGAATATGAAAATATTCCCAAAATTCATCAATAGAGTGAGTCCAAATAAGCAAAATGTCATCAAGAAAACGTACATACAAAATTGGTTTTTTAGGGTAAAGAGAGGAGACCATAAAAATATTTGCATATGAAGGAGCAAAACGCTTCCCCATAGCAGTTCCTGAGGTCTAAAGGTAAACTTTCTCATTAAATACAAAATCATTGCGTTTAAGACATATTTCTAATAGTTCAATAATTTCAGAATCGGGTCTTTCAATGTCAGAATTGCGTTGAAAAGCCTTTCTCACGGCTTGGAGTCGGGAATTATTATCAATTCGAGTATACATACTCTGAACGTCCAGCGAAACTAGGAGAGCATTCGAAGGAATGGTTAAGTTCTTAATCTTTTGAACAAAGTCATTTGTGTCTTTTAGATAGGCAGGATGTTTTGAAGCCAGAGGTAGAAGGAAATTATCAATATATTCTGATTCTTTATAACACTCACTCGCACACTCGGAGACGATAGGGCGACCTTTAGGACTTCTGCATAGTTCAAACCATTCTGTTTCTGGATTTTTGTGGATTTTTGGTAAAGCATACGTATGACGTTGTCTAGGTTCTGCATCGGGTTTCAAGTAGTTAAATTGTTTTTGTTTAAGAAATTCTTTGTTCACCAATGTTTGTAAAATCTTTTTGATCATGGACGCAGTTTCTTTGTAGATTGGATTTTGGAGAGTTGAATAATGATCAGTATTGCCTAATTGAGATTCTACTTCTTTTATATAATCCTGCCTATCCAAAATGTTACAACTACTTCCTTTATCACTTTTCTTAATAACAATCGAGGTATCATTTTTTAGGACGTTCAAAGCTGTACGCTCTGCGTGAGTAAGATTATTTTTTTCTTTTACTAATGGTAAATTGTTAATATTATTATTCATCGTCTTGAATTCATCTAGAATTTCAGAATCAATAACGGAATCTGATGGTGTGAATTTAGATTTTTCAATAAACTTGGTTATGGGACCACGAGAAGGCGTGTTTCTGTAAAAGTAGTTAAGTCTCAAGTTTCTTTGAAATCTTTCAGTTGCTTCGAGTAATGGGATACGTGAGGTAATGTTCCTGGAGGGAACAAATTTAAGAGCTTTGTCCAAAAGACTTTCTTCAGCGTCCGTCAGTTTTCGGGAACTTAGATTAACTATTGTGTTACCCAATTGTGCCGTAAGAGGACCCCCCGCTTCTAGTTTAAAGGTCTTGAAAGAATGTGATTAATCCAGTGTTGCATGATTCCATCAGCTGTCTTGGGTTCCCAGTGAATCAGATCATTTACTGTCTTGATGTTAAATGGTGCTGGTGGGATAATTATGACATTAGAAGGAGACTGTTTGGAGTTCAAATCGTTGAAAGTCTGTAGGTTTTTAAAATCTTTTGCTGAAAAGCAAAGCTGGTAGGGATATGGGTCAGATAAATTTTGGTATCAGGAAAAGTAGTGGGGGTGGTAGATAACAACTCGATCATCTGCTTGTGAGTAGAGCCAGCAGGTTCACTGCGGTTGTTTAAACCAATAAGGAGAACAATGTGGTCCGGACTACCAGAGGAAGATTGGTACTTAGAAATAATATCTAATAAATGACAAATTTTGCCGCCTGGATAGGTTTCTATCTGTGTATTTGGTCTGCCTTTGGTTATCTTGCTAAGGTTTGACGATCCAATAATAAGAACTGGTTTGGTTACAGGTGGAAGAACCCATTCGGCTTTATTTCTTTTATCGTGTCGGCGTGGTGGTGAGGGTATGTCGAGATTCAATTCTAAACGTCGGCAGGATTTTGGTGCTGATGGTTGAAAGGAAGGGATAACTTGAGTTGACCCAGCTGGTGATGGTTGAGAGGTAGAAAGTCTTGGTGATGATCTGACTGGAGAAGGCTGAGAAGCAGGTGGAAATGTAGATTCAGCTGTGTGTTGCAATGAAGAAGTACTAACAGGTGGCGAAGATCTAGATGTAGAAATTCTTGAGAACGTGGATGAAGAACCGTTCGATGTTGAAGGTCTCTTGATAGGCGACTTTGGTTTAGCTACTGTGACAGACATCAGAGGTTGAGGGGGCGATTTAGAAGAAATATGATTCAGATTAGTAGATGATGTGGATGACTTATTGAGATAAGCAGGACGCTTTGAAGTTGATGGCTTGTCGAAATCGACAGGTCTGGAGAATATGGAGGGCTGACTGGGGCTAGTGGATGATTTAGAAGAACAGGGAATATTGAAATGAGTAGATGAAGATGTAGATGGTTTGCATATTCTGCGAGAGGCTTCAGTTGTGGGTTTGTTGGCTTTCTTAGGTGTAGGACTACATTCTGGTGAAGAGGATGGTAGACGCTTTCCTGGTGTCTTCCTGAGGTTGCTGTCAATCCTTCTGTCTACTTGATTGTGAATAGGAGATACGGGCCCAGTCTCTTCATCAATTTCAATTGTCTCATGAGAAATAGAATCGCCAAGAGATTTAACTATTTCTGAATATTTTTTTTAGAGTGAATTCTGAAAGTTTTTTCCTGTATGTAGTTTTAGCCCATTGAATTGCTTTAGTAGAATAATTAGTAAGTTGAGATTTTGAAAAGGAACGAGATTTAATTAGATCAAGTTTAGAAGTGAACATGGAATCATAGTGATTCTTTAATGCCCACGGCTATGTCCTTTGCCCATGCTTGATTAATTTTGTCAATAATGTTTGAAATAATGTTGTTCTTCATGCCAGGCTTTATAAATTGATTAAGCTCGTGTATCTTTTGCGACATTTAGGGGTAGAGATCACATTAAATAACGGAACACAATTTTTTATGGTATACTACTCCTTAGTTTTATTACACACAACGTTTCAACAATCTACATTGTCATCTTCAGCACTCCAAAATACTATATGCAATACAAACAGATTAATTTGAAGAAGGAACAAATACACTGACTATTCTATACAGAAACTATGTTACTAATGACTCTGTATCCAGGTATCCCAATATCCCACAATAATGTTACAACAAGGTGATGAAAGATCACTGAACATTTATAGAATTTAACTCAAGAGTAATAAGAGAAAGAGAGAAAATAGAAAGTGAGAACAAATTAAGAGATTAGTAATAAGTTGTGTTTTACTGTAAATATAAATCATTCATTAAAGTCACACTCTCTCATACTATAACATTATACGTTAAAAATTGTTCGTTATGTAATCAAAACAAAAAGGCAGGTCGTAAATCAAAGGCATCTTTAAGAAGTTATCATTCGGGTTATCCCATGGAACGTTTACACATAGATATTCTTGGTCCTTTCATGACTAGTAGTAAAGAAAACAAATATGTTCTAATGATTATAGATCAATTTACATAATGGTTGGAGATTATTCCGTTACCAGATCAGTCGGCGGAAAAAGTCGCTAAGAATCTATTGATGAAGTTCATTTGGTTGTCCACTACAAATTCACTCTGATCAAGGAGCTAACTTTGAGAGCAATCTTTTCAAGTTACTATGTTCTTTACTTGAAATTTGTAAAACCAGGACGACACCATATCATCCTTCCTCTAACGGTCAGGTGGAACGGTATAACAGAACTGTTCTTCAAATGATGAGATGTTATATAGACGGAAAAGGACATGAATGGGACGATAATCTCGCCCTTGTTTCCATGGCATTACATTCCGTAGAAAATCAACTACTAATAACTGGTTTTACTCCAAACATGATGATGCTTGGACGTGAAGTTTCCCAACCACTGGATCTTCTGTAAGGAACCTCAGATGCTATAAGTTTTGAAGGGGAATTCAATGCCGCCTGCAATTATGTCGTAAAAATCATAAAGATGCGAAATGAGCTTGATATTTAAAAATATCTTGAAAAAGAGGCGTCAAATGGCGCAGTTATCAGGCCTTTTAAATCGAATCCGTTTGAGAGTTTTATGAGATTATTTCCCCTTAATACCGTCCTAAAATCTAAATCCGATGAAAGGAGGGTCATTTCCTAACGGAAACTCTGTAAACAACCATATATCTAGAAAACTTTATCTGGATGAAAAAAATGATGTATATCCTACCCAAATGTTGACTCTTTGGTTGAAATCATTAAACAGAAAGGTAGAGGGTGTCTCTGCTTTAAGAAGGATTTAAAACGCTGTTATAGGCAGTTCCCAGTCTGTATTGGAGATTTGTACTTATTAGGTTTTATTTGGAACGATTCTTATTATTTCGATCGAGTTTTACCAATGGGTATTAGGTCCAGTGCGCTTATATATCAAATAATAAATTCGTCAGTTAGATACATGTTTGGAGTAGGGCTTTTCAGGTTGTCAATTATTTAGATGACGTTGGCGGAGCCGAAACCAATAGGGCGTTTGAGGCTAATCGGGCTTTAGGAGATTTGTTAAGGTCATACCAAATTTCATTTGATTACATCAAAAAATCTAGATTTTAGAGCGTTTACAAGCAATTAATGTTGACTTACTGTATAGGGGTTAAGTTTCCTCAAAATCAGTTTTATGAATACGTATACACATACCAAAATTGGTTTTAAAATCTAGTTTATAGAGCGTTTACGAGCAAATGTTGACGGACGATCAGGTGTCCCTACAATATACGTCCACATAGAGAGATGTGCTAAAAAAAAAGGCCATCTGCGCCCCTGGTTATATGATGACAGTGATCGGTTTGGACATTTTTGGTATGTTTGGGCGAGTTTGTATCACTGTTTTGAATCGATTGCTGGGAATTTTCGGCCAGCTTGACAACTTAAATCTAGGTCAAAGTGAAAAGGTGGTCAAATTAACTTCAGGATTCAATAATATGCTGAGGTAAGATGATATAAGTTAAAGTTTAATCAAATCAGAATTTCATACAAAACATAAAGCAATAATAATAATTACTAAAACATAAAAAGAAGTTTATACAAAACAATATAATACGAAACAGTACTGTTTGCAGTTAGATAAGCTCCTTGGTTCATACCTTGTTGAGCACTCTATCTGGAGTGTACCATTGTCGTTAGCGTTAAGCGTAGCCCACTAGCTTGCTAGTTTGAGCACTCTGGCATGGTACGATGGTATCACATAGTGTGGGATCATCTGAGGTGGCTATATAGCCAAACCTCAGCTCCAGTATCAGCACTGCACTGATGAGGCCCAGAAGGCCGAAACAGTACTGTTTGCAGTTAGTTTAATATAGAAATTATAATAACATAAATATCATTTCATTTATTTTAGGTGTTTGACGTGGAGGGTTTGTATACTAGATTGAATCAATACACCCTGAAGAGAAATTATTTATAACTTTATTTGCTTATTTCATTTTTATATAAAGTAGGCTGAGATGGTGAAGATGACCTCACACTAAATATCAGAAAGAGAGATAAGGAGATATCAATCTAAGAGAATTAGGGATCAACAATAAAACATACTTTGATCTGGGTGATATATGATAGGAGAAATGTCAATCAACACACTATTGAAGAAAATCAGTCGAGTCGTTACAATGTAGAATTATTATGTGTATTAAATATGAAATGTTATTGTTACATGGTGTATTGTTATAATTTAGATTGAATGTGTGTCCTTGCATGTTTGTCAATTCACATTTTGTCGTAAATGACTTGCAACAAACTTCACAAATTTACAATTTCACTCAAGTATGTTGACTTTTTATATGTCTTGTTAAGTTACTACTTTGGCTAAATGCCTTATTACAAAAATTACAAGTATAGGGTTTCTCTCCAGTATGTGTCCTTGTATGTACTGTCAATTCACCATTTGTCTTAAATGACTTATTACAAACATCACAAGTATAGGGTTTCTCTCCAGTATGTGTCCTTGTATGTACTGTCAATTTACTTTTCGTTGTAAATGACTTACCACAAACATCACAAGTATAGGGTTTCTCTCCAGTGTGTGTCCTTGTATGTACAGTCAATTTACTTTTTGTCACAAATGACTTACTACAAACTCCACAAGTATATGGTTTCTCTCCAGTGTGTGTCCTCGTATGTACTGTCAATTCACCTTTTGTCTTAAATGACTTACTACAAACTCCACAAGTATAGGGTTTCTCTCCAGTGTGTGTCCTTGTATGTCTTGTCAAATTACTTTTTACACTACATGCATAGCCACAAAATTCACAAGTATATGGTTTCTCTCCAGTGTGTGTCCTTGTATGTTCTGTCAATTTACTTTTTGTCTTAAATGACTTACTACAAACTTCACAAGTATAGGGTTTATTTACTGGTGGTTCTTTACTTGTGTTATCATTGTTGTTTCCACCAGGATTTGAAGAAAATAATAATGACTGACATGTATGAAATTCCTGAAGACATGTTTCTTTCCTTACTGGATTTGTAAACTTGTGAACTTGGTACTGAAGATTTCCAATGCAATTTTGTAAGGAACTGGAGTTGAGAATTACTCGCTTTTCATTGTGAATATTTGCACATCCAAAGGCAGCATGTCTTCCTTGATAGACTGTCAGTCTAAGAGAGATAACTCTTGTTAACACTAGTTGTATCTTCATTTCATACTGAAAAAGAAATTAATAATATTACTATCCTTATTTAAACCAATACTTTAAGTGATTTTCAATAATTACTTGTGGTTTTATGGATGTTATTTAGTTTTTATGGAATGGTTGGATCATACAAGGATTGTGTTGTATAGTTTTAGTAATACTTTATACCTGAAATAAAAATCGCAATGATATGTTAGTCTGGTACATTTCCCTGTTACTTATTCATGTTTAGTCAGATAAAACCTGCCGTTGAGTGGTCATTGTATTGCGGAAATTCAAATCCTTTATTAAGCCCCTGTGTCATTGGAAATCGGCACATCTCGATATATTTTCATAAAATATTAAATAAAGATGTAAATTAAATGATCTCTTAGCTCAAAAAATACCTTTTATTTTGATCGAAAGTTTCCTAGCGAAAATTTTATCAGTGATTGCTGCAATTTTAATTATCCTGACTTCCGTTGTCTGTGACTGCTTCAAATTTTATTTCAGTGTAAGACGGTACTTTCGGGAGTTTATTTTTAAGTTAAGACCTGAAAGGCGTTCAAACAGCGGGAGTGAGCATTCCTGGACTTCCGCCATAGGTTCGTATCGGACGGATCCCCAACTAGTTCATGTTATATCTTTTATCCTATCTTGTAATGTTACTATGGCAACCATTCTCTAGATTATGGATTATTCAATGAAAATATTTTTAATGGTTTAACTAACTAAACATACAATATTGTCTCATTAAAAAAAAATTTAAAGTGACATGTTCACTAACTCGATGTCTCGTTGTTGGACAACCATAACCTTGTCACAGACATCGTAATGTTTTACATTATCTAATCAATAATAGTGTTCACAGCTTACCGTAGAAAATTTATCCTTCAAATCCATTATTATCCTTGTTTGAAATTGAACACGGCAAATCGAAAAATAAACAAACCTCCATTACTTTCAAATATTAAGTTTGAACTATCCAGTCTAATACATTCACATGTTTTTATATTAGATATTTGGATTTTGTAAAGATTTATTACTTCTGAAGACTGTTTACATAGGTTTAAGTTTAAGACTCAAATCAACCTAAAAAATGCTGAACATCCCCCTTTAACGAAATACAACCTCTTACAATGAACAAAAATAATCTGATAAATCCAGAAAACTATGTTTATACGGTATACAATAATTGAAAAACGCTTACACAAATTTTAATCATTTTGCAATTATTACCTGTAATAGTATGGAAAATTACATAGTTTTATGGATTTATTGGATTCTGTTTGTATACTTTGGACATTGTTGATGAATATAATACTCTTATTGACCAGTTTTGACAACTTACTTTTTTTGTTGATTCCAAGAGGTTGTATCCCTTTAAAATTATGTGTCAAAATATTTCAAATTCTGATGCAGGGGCAGATCCAAGGGGAGGCTTCGCCGGCTCAAGCCCCCCCCCCCCCCACCCCTATTTTTGGACAACTGATAATAGAACTCTCTAAAAATTTGACGACTGCGCCTTCATACCTGTGCATTTGAAGCATGTTATATTTCAGAGCCCCCCCCCCCCCCCCCCCTTCTCTAAATCCTGGATCAGCCCTTGTGATGCATACAGAAATTCTTTCCTGATGTTTAACAGTTAATGAACAGTTGGCAAAATTGTGGCCGATTTACCAAAATATGAAATGCAGGATCGTGTACCATCAGGACTCAAATCAATCAATCCTTGGTGTAATGGGGGTATAAGTTAGTCGGCGTTCACTTAAGACTGGTTAGATTCTATGGACATGGACATTGACTGTTGTGAGGGATATAAAACTAACCATACACCGTTTATTATGGTCAACAAATTTCATCGCTTGCATTTTTTTAAAAAAACACATTCATCATTGACATTTCAAGCCTCATTTACATTGAAAATATCGACACACTAGATTCAAATGATAAAATGGAATGGAATGGAAAAACGTATTATTACTATGAAGCCAATAGTCACCTTTCCTTCCTTATCACGCGTGGCAAATAGACACTCTCTATCTGACCTACACGTGGTCTCAAAATTGTGACTAAACTAAAGTTTCTATAAATAACTCTACAGACACAACACAATTCTAGTTCTCAGACAAAAAGTAATGAAATTAACAATAACTTACGTTTAAAACCAAACGGTTGGATAAAATTCTAAACATTTTGAACTTTGAAGACGATTTTAGGAAATAAAAATGTCGAAAACAATTTTACAATTTTACAGTTTATCAATTTGTACTTCCGGTCTTGCTTAGTAGCCTCCCTTTCATTTATAGGACAATTCGACCAAACATACAAACTCTTAGGATGAATCGACCAATCAGTCAATAAAAGTGTATATTCTTCAGTGAACTGGTCAGTGTAGAGATCAGCAAGTTGGATATCAAAAATAAGAGTAGGTTAATGTTGCTTTCCTGGCAAAATTTCCCATATTACACACTGCATGGCGTTTGCCCGTCCCAATTAGCCCATAGTCTATAGGTGCAGAAAAACAGGATCTAAAACTCCATTTCATTTCATTTCCTGTATCATTATCATCCTACCGTTATTCAACTTCAAATTCTTACTTACTTCAGTGTCACATCTGATCAACAACCTCTAGAATATAGATTGAAATGTAATATTATTGTTAATCATGAAGCTAGACAGCCCTTATCAAAAACTTGTTTTGAAAACTGAAAAAGCTGCACTCTATAAAGATAATGTTGAAAAACATCTTGAAAGGTTCAAGGAAAATATCCCAATCAATATCAATATTGGAAATGTTGAAAATGTGCTTTCTAGTTTTTGTATGCTTATCAAAGACTGTGTCAGCCATATGCTTTCTAAAACCTGGAATATCTCTCACTCTCAGGTACAAAAGCAACCACAATGGTTTGATTCTGAATGTCTTGAATTTGTAGCGGGTTTGCTTTAATTACGTCACTCATGTCAGTGATATTTACAAGGGGTTTCCTTGCTGGCTATTTTTAGACTTGCACTGCAAATCATTTTCTGTAAAAATTACGGACAATTGTCTGGCAGCTAGGTTGCCAGAGAAAAATCCGTTAAAATTACGGATATCTGTAAATTTACAGGTCAGTTTTTTTTACAGAATAAATGTAGTTTTACGGATTTTTCTCTGGCAACCTAGCTGCCAGACAATTGTCCGTAATTAGATGTTAAATGACAGAAAAAACGTTAATTTACAGGGAAAATGTAATATGTCAAACTATATAACTATCTATAAATTAATTTCTTCTCTGCCTTGAACATAAAAATATATGATAGAACTTGACATTAAAATACAATTATTAGTGCAATAAAATGTAAACAAACTCAATCTTCAACATTTTTTAATAATTCACATTAAGTTAAACTTTTTTTTTTAAGTTCATTTACAATTTCCAAACACAACTTGATAAAAAACATTTAGTGTTAAGAATGTCATTCATATTATTATACACTTGAAAGGTTGGTCAACTTATTATAGTCCTTTTGAAACAATTCCAAACTTAACACAGTTAAAATATTGATTTTCAAGCTTTTTGCTAATGATTAAACAATGAAAAATACCAAAAATCTCATTGCATTCACCATGTTAGTGCGGAAATTCTTCTTAAATTACACGATATATGAAGAATTTAGGTGTACAGTGCTATTAACCATATAACTAATCCTGCATTCATCTGAAAATACATGGAATTCTTATAACAACACACTAGTTTAAAGCAAACATCAACTTAAAAGTTCCTAATACAAATCCATGATAATTACTTCGTTGCGTTCAAACTGGATAGAGGGCCATACTTTTTCTAGACTAAAAAATTGCTGATTTCAATTTTTAAATAAAATACAGAAAGGCATACTTACTAAAAATAGTTGGCACATTTTAGGTACCATCACAATATTCTGAAACAGATAACTTATTCACATTATTCATATAAAAAAGTTAACTTAGAAATCATCAATAGCTTAACCTATTTAAATGACAATTGACCTTTATTGATTTATCATTCATTTAAAATGCTTGGCTTTCTTATTCTTTATAATAATAACCCTTAGCCAGCCATTGGTAACTAGTTTCAGACTAAAGAAATTTTTAAATCGTATTACATGTTCATGTAAATACACTATTAGCAAAGTTTTAACACCTTACAGTATGCTTTACCGTTACTGGCTAAATCAGCATCATTATCACTAAGTATTAAGTCTAGTCAGGTGATGAATGTGGGCTGCTGTAGGGTGTGAAACTTAATTGAGTTGAGTGTTTCAAAAAGGATTTCTCAGAAAAATATAAAAAATAATGCCAATGCCAATAAATTAATAGCTTATTTTGTCTTGTTTGGGGTGTAAAATATAAAAAACAAAATTCACTTAACTCACCATCATGTAGGCTTTATCTATTTCTTCGTGAATATTTTCTATGTCTATCACTCATATTAAACAATTTCTTATTCAACATCACCATATTGTAGATCTGCTCACTTCACTTCTTCATTCATCATTGGACTTGTCATAGTAATAGACCTTACTCCTAGTCTGTCTTCATCCATTTCGATTCCCCTCGGCTGTAAAATAAAGACGATTTGTGGGGATACCTAAAATTAAAATAGTGTTTAACCAGCTATTTGGTAATGATCAAACAATAACAAAAATCCAAAAAATGTCATCCAGTGAGCGCAGGGGATTCCCCATCAATTTCGCGGTCTTTGAAAGAAAAACAAACTGTGTTGTAATCGATAAAAACAATCAAATCCTCATAGAGTGACACACCAGTTACAATCTAAATCACTAAGATTCGCTTCTATGATAATAAACAATATCTTACCTTAAAATACGAGACGTTGGTGTTTGTTACATTTATTAATATGGTAAAAGAATAAACTTAAAATAATGTAAGTCTTCACGTCAGGAAGGTCAATCCCAGCATGCCTTTGACTTTGACGATAGTATAAAACTTGGACACGCATTTTGATAAATGTAATAATAGGACATGGCATTTAAGAAACATTTGTGTATTTTGCTATTGGATTACGTAATATTTGAAGTTTTACTTCTAGTTGACATAATTCAACCATATTTTTAAAAGATTAACCCAAATACGTCTAAAGTAGTTTACGTAACTGACATTACTGAATCAAATGTTTTATTTCTGTAATTATACAGTCCTATTTCTGTAATTTATTCAAAATACAGATTTTTCTCTGTAAAAATACATTGATAAAACTGTAATCCAAATTACAGATCATTTCTGTTACTTTTTAACAGACAATTCTACGTGATTTTACAGAAATGTTTTACAGTGTGGTCGAGCTTGATTCATAGGCGTACGGGCTGATTTTTCTAGGGGGGGCTGAACCATTTTTGCCCGAAAAATATGCATGATGCCCGAAAATGACCAATTCATTGATACCTGTTACACCGCATAATGTAATAATCACCCATAATGTAACAACTGTCGCATAATGTAATAAAAATTTTCGTATAATGTAATAATGCGGCATAATGTAATAAAAAATACGTATAGTGTAATAAACTCTCTCAACGCATTATGTAATAAAAATTTCCGTATAATGTAATAACGAAAAACCAAAACGCATAATGTAATACGAAATTTCCGCATAATGTAATAACCACTACGGAATCAGGTACACGCGAGGTATGGAATTTAGCAACCCGAATAAAACATAAAAAGTGTCAGTGTGATCTGGAAGTCTGGCAACGAGCATCTTACACACCCCTTGTTATGCATAAAAGATATACACACATTTTTATCACATTATAAGAGCATTTCTGCAATAGTTTTCAGTATATCTTTTATTAACAGCTCAAGCCGTTATACCATCGAATACAAGGAACAAAAGTAAATTGTTAGAAAAAAACACGTATCCAAGTGTCATGGATTACATATAAAAAATATATGAATAACGCATCATAACCATGTTGGTGCCATTTTGGCTAACCCGAAAAGCATGATTTTATAAGATTTATCAAAAAAATAAAAACTAGAACCACTAGTGGTACAGAGTGGGACTTTGCAAATGTGCAAATTTACTATAGGAATATGCAAAAAACTTGACGCTAAGCAAAAATAGCAAGTGCCAAAAAGTTGACAACTTCAAAAAACATTGTTTTGTAGAAGGCTAATATGTGAAACCGGAAGTCGTCATCAGACCTGGTAAATAAACGTATCAGCTTATACCCTATGTTAATGACCTTCATCCAACAGAAGGTCAAGGTCATTTATGTACAAGTCTTTGAAACTTATAAACTTTGAAAATATAAACAGTTATAACACCAGAAGTTGACGCTTAACATCAAATATGAAAACATATATGAAAAGCCAAAGTCAGTGACCTTTGGTCCTAAAAAGATCAAGGTCATCAAAGGTCAAGGTCAAAAAATGGAAAATTTGAAATTTCTTAACCATGTTCCTTTTTTTGAACTACAAAGCTGAAATCAATGAGCTTTGAACATAAACTAGCTAAATATATGTTGTAACTGTATGTAGAGTCATTTTTAGAAAAAATTGAATACCAAACAATTTTTTTTGAAGTACAATATTTTGAAAAAAACAAAATTTTACCCGGATGTGCCACGCCCACGTCAAATTATTTTAATGGCCTTATTAATATTTAGAACATCATATACATGCCTTATTTTCAAGCCTGCACATCTATTGGTTGATGAGATATACAATCATAAAGGTCAAATATGGTCAAAATCTAAAATTGAAAATTTTGAAAAACCTAAAACCCGTTCCTTTTTTTGAACTAAAACGTTGAAATTTCTGAGATTTTGATATAATTTAGCTAAAGTAATGAGGTAAGTATTTGCAAAAGCATTTTTCAAAAAAATGCAATCTATATATATTTTTTCTAGACAACAAAATGTAAACAAAATGAAAATCTAACCCGGATGTGCCACGCCCACGTCATTGTTTTTTGAATGAGTACATAAGTACGGGGTATGTTTAATTATGTTCCAAATCTGAAGCCTCTATACTAAATGGTTCATGAGATATGTCTATAATTAAGTCAAAAAACTCAGAAAATCAGTTAAAGGTGTCCAAAATTGCAAAATGTAAGAAAAAATGAATTTTGAATTACAATGCATTGTGATATATCGTTCGAAAGAGAGCTCGTAAAGCCCATTCCGAATCTGCAAAAAAATAACTCTCTAGGTCAATTAGGTCACCTGTACGAGCAGTCCAAAGTAACGATTTTGGCTGTTTTCGGACAGTTATAAAACCGGAAGTAATTGTCGGAGGTCAAATATCAAAGTATTATCTGGTAGTCAAGGTCAATGACCTTTGACCTACCAAAGGTCAAGGTCGTCAAAGGTCAAGGTCAAGAGATATGAGCCTTCAAAAATTGAAAAAATTCAATCGCAAATTGCAAAAAAGCAAAATCGAAATTCAAAAATCGGCTTCCCAGTTTTTCCTAGAATTTTTATGTTCTTTCATTTGACACCTACATTTTGAAATTCGGTTCAGCCAAATTGGCTGAATAAAATTCGAAGAGTTTCAGGAAAATCGAAATGGCGGCCAAAGTTCTACTTCCGGGTGAAATTTTATTTTAAAATCGGCTGTAGAATTACTTTGGCTATCTTTATGCACAATTTCGTTGAACAATTTTAATTTCGCCGGAAGTTATTCAACCGGAACTTTAATTCGATTTTCCATTTTAACCGGAAGTGAAGTCATAATTTTGACTGTATCACGTGATTTACATTTCTAGTAAAACTTTTTTATTAAAATTACAGATCAATCTGACAAAGACTCAAAAAAAGTTAAAAAAATGTCAACTTCCGGAAAATCGATACAGAAGAAAATAGAAGAAGCGAACACACAGAGTACGGGTCCGGACACGATTCGGACACGATTCGCTTCAACCATTTTTCCGGACCGGGTACCGTACCTTGTGTATTCTCGGCTTTATTCGGGTTGCTAAATTCCTTATCTCGCGTGTACCTTATTCCGTAGAGGTTAGTTATTACATTATGCGGAAATTTTGTATTACATTATGTGTTTTGGCTTTTCGTTATTACATTATCCGGAAATTTTTATTACATTATGCGTTGAGAGAGTTTATTACACTATACGTAATTTTTATTACATTATGCCGTATTATTACATTATGCGGAAATTTTTATTACATTATGCGACAGTTATTACATTATGCGTGATTATTACATTATGCGGTGTAACAATACCGCCTAAGAGCACCATCAACTTTCAGTAACACCGAGGTAATCGATTTGAACCACAATGTAAGAAAAAGTGATCATTCATACATCAAGAATTTCAATTTTAATACAAACGTGCAAAACTGATGTGACTGTCGTCTGCCGATGAATCCCACATCTGCGCAGAAAACGAACAGCACGAAAATGAATGTGGATTAATCTTTGGCCATGGCGTTTTCACAGTTTACATCAACTAGCAAAGCAAAACACGTACACTGCTGATATTGATAGCGAAAATAGTCATAGTCTGAAAATTGAGGTGTCCTGTTGATTTTTGATTTACGATTTTTGCGACTAGCAAAGACATCAATGATTCTATCCATATCATTTTCAATCACAGCATTGGCATAAAATCGTTCGATGTTGATCAATGCGAGGTGGCTCAAACGTTCCTGGCCCATGGTGCTTCTCAGATAAGTTTTCAGTCTTCTCAACGCACTGAATGAGCGTTCGGGAGAGCACGATGTCGCAGGAATGGTCCACAGCAATTTTACCACGTTTGAAAATTCCGGAAGAAAATCTATCAGATCATGATTATACATAATGGAAAGAAGATCAGAAGATCATGGAAATCTTGAAATGAAATTATACTGAACTGAAAGCGTAAGGCATGGAATTAGTTAAATGCAAACATAGGCTATATCATACCTATTTATGTATATATAACACAGAAAGGCCTTTGATAATAGCTGGAGTCATAGTCATACTGCAAAACAATCTCAAGATCTTAACAAATCTCAAAAAGCAAGATTTGACTTATCAATTCGATCTGGAATGGTTTTTAAATAAAATAGAAGATCTGGTCTGTCGATTAATATGTAGTTACCAATTTCGGGCTCCAAACAAAATTTCCCGAGACGGGCTGGGAAGCTCAGACCATCGGATTTCGGGCACTTTGTTCTGGTGGTCGGAGGGATTTTCTAATTTTTGAAATATTTTCTTGACAAAAACATTATTTTACAATTTTTCGGGTGCCAACAGAAGCCAAGAAGAAATTTCCCAGAGACGGACTGGGAAACTCAGACTAACCCTACCTCAGGATCAGCAAAAAAACCCCGGATTTCGGACACTTTCTTCTGGCGGTCGGAAAGATTTATTTTCTAATTTTTTGAAAAATTTTGATTTTTCTTGACAAAAACATTATTTAACAATTTTTCGGGCGCAAACAGAAGCCAAGAAGAAATTTCCCCGAGACGGACTGGGAAGCTCAGACTCACCCTACCTCAGCAAAAAAAACCCCGGATTTCGGGCACTTTGTTCTGGCTGTCGGAAAGATTTTCTAATTTTTTGAAAAATTAATATTTTTCTTGACAAAAACGTTATTTTACATTTTTTTTTTTTTTCGAGCGCTGCCCGAAAAAGTTGACAATTGCCCGAAAAAACTCATGTTTGCCCGACTCAGGGGGGGCTGCAGCCCCCCCAGCCCCCCTGGCTCGTACGCCTATGGCTTGATTTACATTGCCGGGCTTGACTATTTAACATCACATGATATTTTACGTGGTAGAGCCTCTCATTCAAACTTGTTATGAATCCTTATCCAATGGGAGCCGATGTTTGGCACGTGCATGTGCATGATCGAAGTGTATATAAGCTCTTCTGTAGCGTTTGTTAGTCAGTCGGTCGGAGCGTTGCACAACGGTAGGTTGTATCCGAAAGGTGTATGGGAGTTTTCTTGACTCCGCTCATGGACTCATAGGAAATAACATACCGTGGACTGGCTATGCCTGAGTTGCGTGATAGGGAGTTTTAAGAACTCCGCTCTATTCTCACAACTCATGGAACTTTGTTAGGGTGTAGGGTTTACGTTACGCTGTAGTGTTCTGTTTGAAGTTTTGTATGTGTATATGTTTATGTTTGTTTGAAAATAAAACGTCTTTAAACGTCTTCTCTCTTATTTCGTCGCAAATCACAGCATTCTGAACCTGGAACGTACGTAGGTGGGATTGAGTTGTGCGGGAGCAGCGCCGCCCCTTTCCCTCCTGCTACACAAGTATAAAAATATGTTGATTTATGAAAACTTGCTATAAATATAATTACTTATAATATTCTTTAAACTATTTATAAAACCTAAACTTATACTTATATAACACTTTAACACACTCTTAAACTACCTGTAATCCTTAAGCGACATTTAGGGGAAGAGATCACATTAAATAACGGAACACAATTTTATAGTATACTACTCCTTAGTTTTATTACACACAACGTTTCAACAATCTACATTGTCATCTTCAGCACTCCAAAATACTATACAATACAAACAAATTAATTTGAAGAAGGAACAAATATACTGACTATTCTATACAGAAACTATGTTACTAATGACTCTGTATCCAGGTATCCCAATATCCCACAATAATGTTACAACAAGGTGATGAAAGATCACTGAACATTTATAGAATTTAACTCAAGAGAAATAAGAGAAAGAGAGAAAATAGAAAGTGAGAACAAATTAAGAGATTAGTAATAAGTTGTGTTTTACTGTAAATATAAATCATTCATTAAAGTCACACTCTCTCATACTATAACATTATACGTTAAAAATTGTTCGTTATGTAATCAAAACAAAAAGGCATGTCGTAAATCAAAGGCATCTTTAAGAAGTTATCATTCGGGTTATCCCATGGAACGTTTACACATAGATATTATTGGTCCTTTCATGACTAGTAGTAAAGGAAACAAATATGTTCTAATGATTGTAGATCAATTTACAAAATGGTTGGAGATTATTCCGTTACCAGATCAGTCGGCGGAAAAAGTCGCTAAGAATCTATTGATGAAGTTCATTTGCACATTTGGTTGTCCACTACAAATTCACTCTGATCAAGGAGCTAACTTTGAGTGCAATCTCTTCAAGTTACTGTGCTTTTTACTTAAAATTTGTAAAACTAGGACGACACCATATCATCCTTCCTCTAACGGTCAGGTGGAACGGTATAACAGAACTGTTCTTCAAATGATTAGATGTTATATAGACGGAAAAGGACATGAATGGGACGATAATCTCGCCCTTGTTTCCATGGCATTACATTCCGTAGAAAATCAAATAACTGGTTTTACTCCAAACATGATGATGCTTGGACGTGAAGTTTCCCAACCACTGGATCTTCTGTAAGGAACCTCAGATGCTATAAGTTTTGAAGGGTAATTCAATGCCGCCTACAATTATGTCGTAAAAAATCATAAAGATGCGATTTGAACTTGATGTTTAAAAATATCTTGAAAAAGAGGCGTTAAAGAGACGCAGTTATCAAGCCTTTTAAATCGAATCCGTTTGATAGTTTTATGAGATTATTTCCCCTTAATACCGTCCCAAAATCTAAATCCGATGAAAGGAGGGTCATTTCCTAGCGGAAACTCTGTAAACAACCATATATCTAGAAAACTTTATCTGGTGAAAAAAATGATGTATTTCCTACCCAAATGTTGACTCTTTGGTTGAAATCATTAAACAGAAAGGTAGAGGGTGTCTCTGCTTTAAGAAGGATTTAAAACGCTGTTATAGGCAGTTCCCAGTCTGTCTTGGAGATTTGTACTTATTAGGTTTTATTTGGAACGATTCTTATTATTTCGATCGAGTTTTACCACTGGGTATTAGGTCCAGTGCGCTTATATATCAAAGAATAACTTCGTCAGTTAGATACATGTTTGGACTAGGGGCTTTTCAGGTTGTCAATTATTTAGATGACGTTGGCGGAGCCGAAACCAATAGGGCGTTTGAGGCTAATCGAGCTTTAGGAGATTTGTTAAGGTCATACCAAATTTCATTTGATTCCATCAAAAAATCTAGATTTTAGAGCGTTTACAAGCAATTAATGTTGACTTACTGTATAGAGGTTAAAGGGCGGTAACTCCTAAACTTAAATCAGAAGTAAACTAAACTTTCTCAAACCTTTCGATTTAGGTCCATTTTAAGTTTCCTCAAAATCGGTTGAAAACTAAGAGAGTATATTCAAGATTTTGGTGCAAAGGCAATAACTGTGCGGTCGAAAAAGGCTCAAGTTCGAACTTGATCTTTACGTATACCCATACTGAATTTCGTTTGATTCCATCAAAAAATCCAGTTTATAGAGCGTTTACGAGCACATGTTGTCGGACGGACAATATACGTCCACTAAGAGAGATGTGAGCGTATAAATAGCTATCTGCGCCCCTAGTTATATGATGACAGTGATAGGTTCGGACGTTTTATGCACGTTTGGGCATCACTATCACTATCTTGAATCGACGGCTAAGCGAAAGGTGGTCAAATTGACTTCAGGATTCAATAATATGCTGAGGTAAGATGATTATAATAATAATAATTACTAAAACATAAAAAGAAGTTTATACAAAACAATATAATATAGAAATTATAATAACATAAATATCATTTCATTTATTTTAAGTGTTTAAATGACATCTAGGGTTTGCATTCTCAATTGAGCCTAAGTTATTTATAACTTAATTTGCTTATTTCACTTTTATATAAGTAGGCTGAGATGGTAAAGATGACCTCACACTAAATATCAGAAAGAGAGATAAAGAGATATCAATCTAAGAGAATTAGGGATCAACAATAAAACATACTTTGATCTGGGTGATATATGATAGCAGGAGAAATGTCAATCAACACACTATTGAAGAAAATCAGTTGAGTCGTTACAATGTAGAATTATTATGTGTATTAAATATGAAATGTTATTGTTACATGGTGTATTGTTATAATTAAGGTTGTATGTTTTGTCAATTCACATTTTGTTGTAAATGACTTGCTACAAACTTCACAAATTTACAGTTTCACTCAAGTATGTTGACTTTTTATATGTTTTGTTAAATTACTACTTGTGCTAAATGCCTTATTACAAACTTTACAAGTATAGGGTTTCTCTCCAGTGTGTGTCCTTGTATGTCTTGTCAAGTCACTTTTTGTAGTAAATGACTTGCTACAAACTTCACAAGTATATGGTTTCTCTCCAGTGTGTTTCCTCCTTATGTGTTCTGTTAAATTATTTAATTGACTAAATGATTTACTACAAACTTCACAAGTATAGGGTTTCTCCCCAGTGTGTGTCCTTGTATGTATAGTCAATTCACCTTTTGTCTTAAATGACTTACTACAAACATTACATATATAGGGTTTCTCTACAGTGTGTTTTCTCCTTATATGTGCTGCCAAATTACTTTTTACACTACATGCATAGCCACAAACTTCACAAATATAGGGTTTCTCTCCAGTGTGTGTCCTCGTATGTACTGTCAATTCGTCTTTTGTCTTAAATGACTTATTACAAACTTCACAAGTATAGGGTTTATTTACATTTGAAGAAGATAATAATGACTGACATGTATGAAATTCCCGAAGACATGTTTCTTTCCTTACTGGATTTGTCAACTTGTGAACTTGGTACTGAAGATTTCCAATGCAATTTTGTAAGGAACTGGAGTTGAGAATTACTCCTTTTTCATTGTGAAAATTTGCACTTCCGAAGGCAACATGTCTTCCTTGATAGACTGTCAGTCTAAGAGAGATAACTCTTGTTAACACTAGTTGTATCTTCATTTCATACTGAAAAAGAAATTAATAATATTACTATCCTTATTCAAACCAATGTTTTAAGTGATTTTCAATAATTATTAATAGTTTTATGTATATTATGTGATGGATAATGGCCGAAGACTGTCCAACACCCTCTTAGTTGTTCTTTCTATTTAAATAATGGACAGTCTAAGGCTATTATCAAACTTAAAACATAGAGATCCAAAATATCTCCAAACAACAAGACACTACTAAAATAATGGAGAGATTCTTAAAACAACTCGGTATGATATATAACCAGGGCAAGGTAACATACGCCCACTGGCAGATGTCGGAAATGATCTTATTTTAATTAGGAATAATACAAATTTTATTATATTAAAAGAATAAAAAGTCAAGGGCAATAACTCAAAAACTGTTCATCGAAAATGCCTAATGATAGAACTTGACCGATATCTTATCAATTCCAGTGATCACACCAAGTTTCATCGAATCAGTTTAACTTCTATGGTGCTCACAAAAAACTATTTATGATGCTTTTTGGCAAAGTCAAGGGCTATAACTCAAAAACTGTTCATCGAAAATGCATCAAGTTAAAACTTAATCAGGATCTGATCAATTGTAATGATCACACCAAGTTTCATCAGAATTGGTTCAAAATTGTAGCTTTAATCCTGCTCACAAACTATCTATGACGCATTTTGACAAAGTCATGGGCAATAACTCAGAACCATTCATCAAAAATGTGTCAAATTAGAACTTGTGTGAGACTATATCAATCTCAAGGATCATACCAAGGGCAATTACTCAAACATCTTTCATCCAAAATACTTCGAATTCGAACTTGACAGATATCTTATCAATCTTAAGGAACATACACAAATTCATCATAATCAGATGAAAACTGTAGTCTCTAGAGTGCTCACGAAATAAATTTGACGCGTTTTTACAAAGTTAAGGGCAATAACTCAAACAAGTGGTTGCCTAGCAATATACGCCCACTTACACTACATAAATTGTCAATATATCAAGGAATGTTACTATCTTCATTTTTGTTGGATGGGTGTTCAGATTTGAATTCATCCAATATCTTGTTAATATAAAGCATCTAATTTCATAACTAATAAAACTCCGTAAATATTTGTTTTATCGATCCGGAATACAAACTTGTCCAAGATTTTATGGATATTATCCTACACACAAAAGTTTATTAAATTCCTACCACAACTGTGGTCTCTATCATGTTCACAAGTCATTTTTAACACATTTTAAGTGTAAAACTCCGTAAATATTTGTTGAATGGATCCGGAATTCGAACTTGTCCAAGATCTTATGGATATAATCCTACACACACAATTTTATTCAAATCAAACCAAAACTGTGGTCTCTATTGCGTTCACAAGCCATTTTCAACACATTTTGGGTGTTAAACTCCGTGAATTTTTGTCGAATCGAACTCAAATTCGAACTTATCTGAGATCTTATGAATATAATCCTACATACAAAATTTTATTCAAATCCAACCAAAACTGTGAAAAGTCATATCTAGTTGATGAGGTTTATTTATGATGAAGACATATAATGATACACGATACATAAAACCCGGGGAACATCACAAACATAAACATACAGATGAAGGAAATGATGATGACAAGATGGCCGTCAGACCATGCTTCCCCGACTACCTCATATTCATCGAGTGAAGAGCACGGGCGGAAGTTTTCCTTTTAGATGCTTGACAACTTCCGGTAACAATCCGGAGCTAGTCACTATTTTACGTTAACAATATTCCCCTTTTCTTTTTTCTAACTTTTGTATTATTTTTCTAATGTACACAACATAATAAAATTATGCTTTTGTTAAAATCGTGTTTTTGTTTTGTTTCTTTGTATATATGTAAAAAGGAAGAATATTGCAAAAATAAAATAATACTATATTTATACTAAATACAAAGATGCAAGTGTATCCTAATACATACATTATTGAAGATTTGCTTGACTTAAAACATCTAATAATTTCTGACTAGAAGCACCTCTTTTTGTCAAACAATCAGACAACTGATGACAGCTGTCTATCCAGGTTACCTTAGATATTTCACCTTTTTGAACCATTTGTTTTACACTAGCGATATCTACCCTTAAGCGTTTCTCATTCACAGACTTAGTAGAATGAAGATTTTCATACAACGACATGTTGTCTGTATAACATTCAATAGGTATACTATTCTTTCTTTTATTATAAAGTATTTCCCCCAGAAGAAAACCTAAGTAATAAGTAGTATCTAAACCATCAACGAGAGCTAGTGTCTCAGCAGCCAAAGTTCTTTTAACAACCCTATGTATCTTATTTGATTTCCATGCTAAAGGACAACAATTTTCTGCACTGTCAATAAGAAAGATAACTAGAGCCACATGTGGCACAGAGTGGGACTTTGCAAATGTGCAAATTGCTAATTTAGAAAAATAACGTAACGTAAATCCGAAGCGCCAAAAAAGTCGACAACTTTTAAACTTTTTTGTTTTTTTGAAAGGTTGTGAAACCGGAATTAGTCACCAGACCTAACATTTGAACGTACCAGCTAAAATCCTTTATCAATGACCTTCATCCTACTGAAGGTCAAGGTCACTCAAGGTCAAATTCACGAGAAACAAGTCTTTAAAATTTGGTAATGCATACTGTAATAACACCGGAAGTTGACGCTAGACATCAAATATGAAAGTATAAATGAACAGCCAAAGTCAATGACCTTAGATCCTAAAAAGGTCAAGGTCAACAAAGGTCAAGGTCAAAAACGAAATTTTTTAATTTTTTTTAACCCTGTTCCGTTTTTGGAACTAAAAGCCGAAATCTATGAACCTTTAACATACGCTTAATAAACCAATGCTGTAACTGAATGCAAGGTCATTTTTTGAAAAAAAATTAAACTTGACCTTTTTTTTTTTGATAAACAAAATTTTGACAAAAACAGAATTTTACCCGGATGTGCCACGCCCACGTTAGATTTTTTTATGTGACTTTATTTATATTAATAATATCTTAGTATGACTAAATTAGCAAGCCTTTGCATGTATTGGTTAACGAGATATACAATCATAAATGTCAAAAAAGGTCAAAATCAATAATCGTAAATTTTGAAATTAATAAACCTTGTTCCCTTTTTTGAACTATACAGCCAAAATAGCTGAGATTATAATATAATATAGCTAAAGTAATGAGGTTGGTGTGTGCAGAAACATTTTTTTAAAAAAATGTAGTCTATATGGATTTTTTTCAGACAAAAAAATGTAAACAAAATCAAAATTTAACCCGGATGTGCCACGCCCATGTCAATTTTTTTTTTATGGATACATTGGTATGGGGAATGTTCACTTATGTTCAAATTTTCAAGCCTCTAAACTTAATAGATCATAAACTATGCATATATTACAGTAAAAAAATTCAAAAAATCGGGTAAAGGTTTTCAAAATAGCAAAATTTAAGAAAAAACTATTTTTGCATTACAATACATTGTGATATATCGTTCGAAAGAGCTCATGAAGCCCATTCAGAATATGCAAAAATGAACCCTCTAGGTTAATTAGGTCACCTGTAGGAGCAGTACAAAGTTGCGAATTTGGCTATATTTGGACACCTATAAAACCGGAAGTTGATATCGGAGGTCAAATATTAAAGTATCATCAGGTAGCCAAGGTCGATGACCTTTGACCTACTTAAGGTCAAGGTCATCAAAGGTCAAGGTCACGAGATATTAGCCTTCAAAAACTGAAAAAATTCAACCGGAAGTTATATAAAAGGAAAATCGAAATTCAAAATTCGGCCTCCTAGTTTCTGGTCGGAATCGACTATAGTTTCCAGAAATACAAACAGCTAATACACCACACTTACCACCAAGGCCCCATTTTTCGTTTTATAAAAATGTATCAAATCAATATGGCGGCCAAAGTATTTTTTTCGGACTAATTTTTTTTTAAAAAATCGTCTGTAGAATTACGATTTATTACGATAAACATAATTTCGTTGAAATATTTCAATTTCACCGGAAGTTATTCAACCGGAAGTGAAAATCGATTTTCCACTTTAACCGGAAGTGACGCACAAATTTTGAATACGTCAAATTGATAACATTAGTGACATGCATCTTTTATTAAAATTTCAGATTAATCCGAAAAAAACTGAAAAAAATCCGAAAATTTCGAAAATCAGCCAAAAAAGTATGCTACGAGTTTTCGAAATTTGATATTTTTTTTAACTCATATGGCATTGGAATTTAGTCACAGATTCCAAAAATGAAAACCCGAGCAAAATCGGCCCAAAAATGTAGCTTCCAGAGTCGAAAAACCTGTTTTTGCTAAAGTTGCAATGTGCAAATTGCACTTTTGCAAAACTGTTTCAATTTATATTTATTAACGAGGTCGCCACAGGAGAAGGTCAACATAGGTAGAAATGTTTCTAAAGCAGTTGAATCCTTAGCTGTGTGCCCTGTGGAAAAATCGAAAAAAAAAAAAAAAAAAAAGAATAGACATTTCGAAAACAAACTGGGACTTTGCGGTAGCAAAGTCCCACAATAAAGCCTTCTGCGCTAGATACCCCATCAGATAAATTTGCATATGAAGCATCACAGTATAGACCTAACCTTACATTTGACAAATCCAATTTTGGAAAAATTATAGAGCTATTTTCTAATTTTAACTTCTTAATAAGCTTATTTGCTGCAATCAAATGTTCAACTTTCGGATCTTTGACCGAAATGCACAATTCTAAAGATTCATAACTTGTATCAGGGCGTGTCTGACTAGTAACCCAGTTAGTTTGACCTATAATACTACGTAATTGTCTAAGTTCAGACTTGTTTAGAGATGCATGTTTTTGATTAATTCTCTCCTTGCTTATTGGTATTGGATTTAAAGCTTGAATATAAGAAATTTGATCTAAAATAATTTTGTTATTATCCTGTGTAATTTCTAAGCCAATATATGTAAATATACCACAGGCTTGTTTACCAATTTTAAAAGCAAGTTTTAACTTTTGAATGACATCCGTTTCAAATTTTTGAGATCCAGCCCAAATAAAATCATCTACATGCATCATAACTAAGCCTTCTAACTTGTCATTTGAGTGCATCATAAAAAGGCCCAAATCTACCTCAGATTGCTTACAACCAAGCTCAAGTAAGAGTTCTTGCACGCGAAAGTACCAATTCCGGGAGGCATCATTGAGACCATATACACACTTATTAAGTCGCCACAAAATATTTTCATTATCAGGAATTTCAAGTGGTGGTCTCAAGAAAACCTCACGTTCGATACTTTTCCCCTGCAAGAAAGCAGCTTTTATATCTATGGTTCTACATTTCCATGACAATGAACTAGTTACACAAAGAACAATTCTCAAAGTTTCCTTGGTTGCAGTTGGTGAGTCACTCTGAACTTTTTCATCTTCTTCGAATCCTCTAGCAACCAAACGGGCCTTAACCTTTCTTTGTTTAGTCAGTTCATCATATTTTTCTGTTACAACCCATCGGGTAGATAAGTATGGTTGTCCTTCATCTTTTACCGATTCAAAATATTCAAAGTTCCTCCAATTTTCTAGTTCAGCAGCTTTTGCTGCTCTAACTTCGAGTTCATTGTGACGCGAGAGAGGCACAACCAAATTAACACTTTCAATTTCTGCACTATTTTCATTAAGCACTTTCCAATTACACTTATCAAAATCTACAGAACATATTTCACCATTCTGCAAATTCTTAACATTAAACCAATTCCTATATTTACCTGTGGCTTTTCCACCTCTGCTTGTAACTTCACCCTCAAGCCAGTTGGATCCGCCCTCAGGCAAATATTGGATATGATCTTTTACTTTAACTTTTTGACACAATTGCTCATCACTTAACTCACACTTTTCTGAGCCACAATCTGAAATGATATCTTCATTATCACATATTTCATGACTTTCATTTTCCACATTATTTTCAGAATTATCAACTTTAGAGGGTTCATGAAATTAATCACCTACTTTTAATAAACGATATGACAGAATTCTAAGATAGGTACTTCCATGACGGATAAAAGTGATCTTTCCATCTTGTCCTAGAACTTTACCGGGCCCTTTCCATTCAGGATTCGCATCTCTCTTGAAATAAACTCTATCACCAATATTAAAAACATCTCTCGTAGGGCGAACCTGATGACGCAGAGCCCGTCTAATTCGTTCTGAAGATTCTGCTTCTATAAAGGCTTTTCTAGCAGAATAAAGAGCATTTAAATGACTGGCAAAAATTTCACATGTGGTAGTACCTTCCAAAGCTGGAGGCCTATCAATCAAAACTGAAGGTAAATTTAAAAATTAAACGAGACTTACCTGTAAGTTGAAGTTTGATTATAATTCTATATCTGTCAGATGACGGTCTTAGAGATAACATGAGATGCGCACGCAGCCTCTTACTTCATATTTTAAAGGTGAATGATAGCAAACAACCCTAAACCCAAGAGTAAAAGGAGGGCAGACAACTCTAACCCTCAACACTACACTACCTGTCCGGCATGTTATCTCTAAGACCGTCATCTGACAGATATAGAATTATAATCAAACTTCAACTTACAGGTAAGTCTCTTTTAATTTTTAAATTCTATATCCGTCATATGACGTAGTCTTAGAGATCCCATGAGATTTTTAAAGTTGCTATCATGAACATATAGACTCTTGATAAAACAAATATCTTTTATTGAAGTCATTTACATAAACATATTTAGTATGTTAATCATTAATTAGTGTTTTGTAAAATCTTTTCTCCAAATTCGCCTTCCTTAATTAAAGGCTTTTTGTAAAATTTTCTGAAAGTACTATCTTTAGTCCAACCTGCAGTGGACAGTATGGTATCGATGTATATAGTATGGTACAGTATGGTATCGACAGTATAGTTTGTCGATGCCGTGCCTTTGAGCCGTTTCTTTCAGACCTGCAGGATCATTATCCCCGAAGACTTAACTTCAGATGACTTTAGTATTCTATTTAATCCCCCTCTAAATTAAGATTTTATTGCCGTTGTTAACTTCATAGTTTCCCTGATTTAACTTCTGAGTTTGAATTTGTAGAGGGTTTGCCTTTGAGTCGTATCTATCAGACATTCTTCTATACCCTCTAAAATCTGATAACTGCCGTGTTAATTTCTCGGATTTAACTTACCAGTTTGTAGATGCCTTGCCTTTAGGTCGTTTCTTTATACCCTGATTCTGTGCCCCGTGGAACTTGCTGCCGTGGTTAATTTGATTGTTTCTGTTCAGGAGATGAGGGCTTTCTTCGCTACGCTGTATCCTGTACTTTCTTTACTAAACTCATTGAATTTACTGCAGTGGTTAAATTGATTGTTTAAGATCAGGAGGTGAGGGCTTTCTTCGCTACACTGTATCCTTTACTTTCTATACTAAACTCATTACATTAGAATTTATTGCCGTTGTTAAAATGAATGTTTATGATCAGGAGGTGAGGGCTTTCTTCGCTACACTGTATCCTTTACTTTCTATAATAAACTCTTTAAATTAGAATTTACTGTCGTGGCTAACTTGATCGTTTCTCTGATTTCAGTAATGGGTTTGTAGATGCTGTGCCTTTGAGCCGTTTCTTTCAGACCTGGTTCTATGCAATTTAAAATTAGATTTTGCAGCCGTAGTTTTATTGATCTTGTTTACAGTTGTATTTGTAAATTTTCTTCTTACAGTTGTGGTGACTCTACTTTTGAATTCCAGTAGAGATCTGAACGAAAATATTTATTAATATGTTTTCTTTACTCTCGGAGCATGTCTAGTTGAAGCAGTGCAGTTCTTCTTCTTTACTTTTAGATTGCAGTAGAATTTCATCAACAATATTTAATAATAGTTATCTTGCCTCTTACATTCAATTCAAGTAGTTATAGTCATAGCGTTGCATGGAATCTGCTCATAAATACTTACTAATGGTTTACCTGTCTCTTGCAGTTGTGGTGTCTTTACTTTTTAGACTGCTGAAGACTTCTCATCGTCAATATTTAATAAGAGTTATCTTGCCTTTTACAGTTGAAGTAGTTCTACTCAGAGTTGCAGAGGATATCGGAACTAAAATACTAACTAACGGTTAACTTTCTTCTTTCAGTTATAGTGTAGGTGGAATAGATGTCTGGACGAAGTACTTACTTATAGTCCTGTCTCTTGCAATTGTATTTTGGCTGTTCCATCTCTTACAGATTTATTACATTTTGACATAACATATTTTAATTATTTCCCTTCCAGGTTTTCTATTTGGCATTATCATTTTTGGCAAACAATTCACACTTTTGGCAAATCTAAATTCATAACACACTGTCAGGGGATGAGTAAACATCCTTCAAGCTGGTCTTGAGCATGGATAAATCCTACCTCCCCCTCCAATTTAGAATAAGAACATTAATGGAGTAGGGTTGGGTAGCCCGCTCGCAGCACTTGCACTGACCTACCTTTGGCTTCACAAAATTTAATAAATTTTTTTTTTTTTTTTTTTTTTTTTTTTTTTTTACAATTTGTCGCAATGTACTTAATCGCTTGAGGATAATATGTCCATTTAATACACATGTACTTGTGTATATTGCTATATTGTATATCTTAAAAAAATATCCAGTAGCCTGTGGTCATGTATTTGATCTCTAAATCATCAAATTCTGTACACTAATCGCTTGAGTATAATATGTCCATTTAATACACATGTACTTGTGTATATTGCTATATTGTATATCTTAAAAAAAAAAAAAAAATATCCAGTAGCCTGTGGTCATGTACTTGATCTCTAAATCATCAAACTTTGTACACAAATTTTTTTTTTTTTTTTTTTTTTTTTTTTTGGTGTCTATATGTTGTATATTGTATCTATGTTTGTCCCCATGGGCTGGGTGTGAGACAGGACCGTTACCACTCGTGGTATAGGGCCTAATTCTGACCCATGTAAAATAAAGAGTTTATTATTATTATTATTATAACAGGTACACTATTTCTCTGTGCTGCACTGCAGGCAGCTGAGCGAATAGAATAAGGCACAAAAATACTGGTATCTATACCTGATAGTTGTAATAGGCACTTTAACCACCTAGAAATAGTATCTCTAGAAACTTGTTTATGTGGTTTCTGAAAACTTATAAACAGTCTAGGCGTGGAGCCTCTTATAGTATTACATATGTAGTACGTTTCACATATTCATTAAAAACAGTTACAACACATAATCTCCTATCTGGAGGGAAACCTGGTAAAACTAATTCTTCTTGATGAAAATTAGGACGAGTTTGTTTCAATAATTCACAAATTCTTACTCGGAGTGAAGATTTCACTACAACAATATTATTTATATCCAACAGTTGTAAGGCCTGTATCCTTTGGCCTGATAAAATGGCTATCAAACCCAGTAACTTAAAAGTTAACAATTTCAGAGTTATCTTCCTTACTGGAGATAAAGTTCTTAAAAAGTTTAAAACTAAATTCACATCCCAAATCACTTTATTTCTGGGTAACGAAGGTCGCATATTGAAAACACCTTTTAAGAATCGTATAATCACAGGATGAGTTCCAACAGGTTTATGATCGATAAAAATAAAAGTTGACAGGGCACTCCTTGCCGAATTAATAGCACTATATGAAAGATTCTTGTTGAATAACACAGTTAAAAACTCTACAACATTCACTATATTTGTAGTAAAGGGCATAGGCGTACGAGCCAGGGGGGCTGGGGGGGCTGCAGCCCCCCCTGAGTCGGGCAAACATGAGTTTTTTCGGGCAATTGTCAACTTTTTCGGGCAGCGCTCGAAAAAAAAAAAAAATGTAAAATAACGTTTTTGTCAAGAAAAATATTAATTTTTCAAAAAATTAGAAAATCTTTCCGACAGCCAGAACAAAGTGCCCGAAATCCGGGTTTTTTTTTGCTGAGGTAGGGTGAGTCTGAGCTTCCCAGTCCGTCTCGGGGAAATTTCTTCTTGGCTTCTGTTTGCGCCCGAAAAATTGTTAAATAATGTTTTTGTCAAGAAAAATCAAAATTTTTCAAAAAATTAGAAAATAAATCTTTCCGACCGCCAGAAGAAAGTGTCCGAAATCCGGGGTTTTTTTGCTGATCCTGAGGTAGGGTTAGTCTGAGTTTCCCAGTCCGTCTCTGGGAAATTTCTTCTTGGCTTCTGTTGGCACCCGAAAAATTGTAAAATAATGTTTTTGTCAAGAAAATATTTCAAAAATTAGAAAATCCCTCCGACCACCAGAACAAAGTGCCCGAAATCCGATGGTCTGAGCTTCCCAGCCCGTCTCGGGAAATTTTGTTTGGAGCCCGAAATTGGTAACTACATATTAATCGACAGACCAGATCTTCTATTTTATTTAAAAACCATTCCAGATCGAATTGATAAGTCAAATCTTGCTTTTTGAGATTTGTTAAGATCTTGAGATTGTTTTGCAGTATGACTATGACTCCAGCTATTATCAAAGGCCTTTCTGTGTTATATATACATAAATAGGTATGATATAGCCTATGTTTGCATTTAACTAATTCCATGCCTTACGCTTTCAGTTCAGTATAATTTCATTTCAAGATTTCCATGATCTTCTGATCTTCTTTCCATTATGTATAATCATGATCTGATAGATTTTCTTCCGGAATTTTCAAACGTGGTAAAATTGCTGTGGACCATTCCTGCGACATCGTGCTCTCCCGAACGCTCATTCAGTGCGTTGAGAAGACTGAAAACTTATCTGAGAAGCACCATGGGCCAGGAACGTTTGAGCCACCTCGCATTGATCAACATCGAACGATTTTATGCCAATGCTGTGATTGAAAATGATATGGATAGAATCATTGATGTCTTTGCTAGTCGCAAAAATCGTAAATCAAAAATCAACAGGACACCTCAATTTTCAGACTATGACTATTTTCGCTATCAATATCAGCAGTGTACGTGTTTTGCTTTGCTAGTTGATGTAAACTGTGAAAACGCCATGGCCAAAGATTAATCCACATTCATTTTCGTGCTGTTCGTTTTCTGCGCAGATGTGGGATTCATCGGCAGACGACAGTCACATCAGTTTTGCACGTTTGTATTAAAATTGAAATTCTTGATGTATGAATGATCACTTTTTCTTACATTGTGGTTCAAATCGATTACCTCGGTGTTACTGAAAGTTGATGGTGCTCTTAGGCGGTATTGTTACACCGCATAATGTAATAATCACGCATAATGTAATAACTGTCGCATAATGTAATAAAAATTTCCGCATAATGTAATAATACGGCATAATGTAATAAAAATTACGTATAGTGTAATAAACTCTCTCAACGCATAATGTAATAAAAATTTCCGGATAATGTAATAACGAAAAGCCAAAACACATAATGTAATACAAAATTTCCGCATAATGTAATAACTAACCTCTACGGAATAAGGTACACGCGAGATAAGGAATTTAGCAACCCGAATAAAGCCGAGAATACACAAGGTACGGTACCCGGTCCGGAAAAATGGTTGAAGCGAATCGTGTCCGAATCGTGTCCGGACCCGTACTCTGTGTGTTCGCTTCTTCTATTTTCTTCTGTATCGATTTTCCGGAAGTTGACATTTTTTTAACTTTTTTTGAGTCTTTGTCAGATTGATCTGTAATTTTAATAAAAAAGTTTTACTAGAAATGTAAATCACGTGATACAGTCAAAATTATGACTTCACTTCCGGTTAAAATGGAAAATCGAATTAAAGTTCCGGTTGAATAACTTCCGGCGAAATTAAAATTGTTCAACGAAATTGTGCATAAAGATAGCCAAAGTAATTCTACAGCCGATTTTAAAATAAAATTTCACCCGGAAGTAGAACTTTGGCCGCCATTTCGATTTTCCTGAAACTCTTCGAATTTTATTCAGCCAATTTGGCTGAACCGAATTTCAAAATGTAGGTGTCAAATGAAAGAACATAAAAATTCTAGGAAAAACTGGGAAGCCGATTTTTGAATTTCGATTTTGCTTTTTTGCAATTTGCGATTGAATTTTTTCAATTTTTGAAGGCTCATATCTCTTGACCTTGACCTTTGACGACCTTGACCTTTGGTAGGTCAAAGGTCATTGACCTTGACTACCAGATAATACTTTGATATTTGACCTCCGACAATTACTTCCGGTTTTATAACTGTCCGAAAACAGCCAAAATCGTTACTTTGGACTGCTCGTACAGGTGACCTAATTGACCTAGAGAGTTATTTTTTTGCAGATTCGGAATGGGCTTTACGAGCTCTCTTTCGAACGATATATCACAATGCATTGTAATTCAAAATTCATTTTTTCTTACATTTTGCAATTTTGGACACCTTTAACTGATTTTCTGAGTTTTTTGACTTAATTATAGACATATCTCATGAACCATTTAGTATAGAGGCTTCAGATTTGGAACATAATTAAACATACCCCGTACTTATGTACTCATTCAAAAAACAATGACGTGGGCGTGGCACATCCGGGTTAGATTTTCATTTTGTTTACATTTTGTTGTCTAGAAAAAATATATATAGATTGCATTTTTTTGAAAAATGCTTTTGCAAATACTTACCTCATTACTTTAGCTAAATTATATCAAAATCTCAGAAATTTCAACGTTTTAGTTCAAAAAAAGGAACGGGTTTTAGGTTTTTCAAAATTTTCAATTTTAGATTTTGACCATATTTGACCTTTATGATTGTATATCTCATCAACCAATAGATGTGCAGGCTTGAAAATAAGGCATGTATATGATGTTCTAAATATTAATAAGGCCATTAAAATAATTTGACGTGGGCGTGGCACATCCGGGTAAAATTTTGTTTTTTTCAAAATATTGTACTTCAAAAAAAATTGTTTGGTATTCAATTTTTTCTAAAAATGACTCTACATACAGTTACAACATATATTTAGCTAGTTTATGTTCAAAGCTCATTGATTTCAGCTTTGTAGTTCAAAAAAAGGAACATGGTTAAGAAATTTCAAATTTTCCATTTTTTGACCTTGACCTTTGATGACCTTGATCTTTTTAGGACCAAAGGTCACTGACTTTGGCTTTTCATATATGTTTTCATATTTGATGTTAAGCGTCAACTTCTGGTGTTATAACTGTTTATATTTTCAAAGTTTATAAGTTTCAAAGACTTGTACATAAATGACCTTGACCTTCTGTTGGATGAAGGTCATTAACATAGGGTATAAGCTGATACGTTTATTTACCAGGTCTGATGACGACTTCCGGTTTCACATATTAGCCTTCTACAAAACAATGTTTTTTGAAGTTGTCAACTTTTTGGCACTTGCTATTTTTGCTTAGCGTCAAGTTTTTTGCATATTCCTATAGTAAATTTGCACATTTGCAAAGTCCCACTCTGTACCACTAGTGGTTCTAGTTTTTATTTTTTTGATAAATCTTATAAAATCATGCTTTTCGGGTTAGCCAAAATGGCACCAACATGGTTATGATGCGTTATTCATATATTTTTTATATGTAATCCATGACACTTGGATACGTGTTTTTTTCTAACAATTTACTTTTGTTCCTTGTATTCGATGGTATAACGGCTTGAGCTGTTAATAAAAGATATACTGAAAACTATTGCAGAAATGCTCTTATAATGTGATAAAAATGTGTGTATATCTTTTATGCATAACAAGGGGTGTGTAAGATGCTCGTTGCCA
The DNA here is from genome assembly GCA_029955415.1 of Lottia scabra. Lineage (NCBI taxonomy): Eukaryota > Metazoa > Mollusca > Gastropoda > Lottiidae > Lottia > Lottia scabra. Next base: position 941,500 of record JARJEI010000038.1, read on the forward strand.
GACTTCCAGATCACACTGACACTTTTTATGTTTTATTCGGGTTGCTAAATTCCATACCTCGCGTGTACCTGATTCCGTAGTGGTTATTACATTATGCGGAAATTTCGTATTACATTATGCGTTTTGGTTTTTCGTTATTACATTATACGGAAATTTTTATTACATAATGCGTTGAGAGAGTTTATTACACTATACGTATTTTTTATTACATTATGCCGCATTATTACATTATACGAAAATTTTTATTACATTATGCGACAGTTGTTACATTATGGGTGATTATTACATTATGCGGTGTAACAGGTATCAATGAATTGGTCATTTTCGGGCATCATGCATATTTTTCGGGCAAAAATGGTTCAGCCCCCCCTAGAAAAATCAGCCCGTACGCCTATGGTAAAGGGATCCATACACCGTTCAGTGCAATATTGAAGCCATTGTTTAATGTAAACTTGATATTGTTTCTGTGTTGAATGTCTCCATGATGAAAGGATGACATTCTTAGCTTGTTCTGAAAATCCCTGATTTTGGTAATATTGCCCGACACTACAGCTGCTACTAACTTCATTCTGGGTAGTGTTTTCACTTCCTTTGTGGGATGAGATAAGCAGTCTTCTATCCTAGGCAAAAGGATTGGAAAGTCAATTAACATACGAATTAATCTAGAGTACCAATGTTGTGTGTTCCATAGTGGTACAATAATTATGCCAGTTGTTTTCTCTTGTTGTATTTTATTAAGAATTTTCCCCACCAAACAGAATGGAGGGAATGCATAGAAATTGTCCTTCCATACTTCAGAGAAGGCATCGACTCTAAATGCATAAGGATCATACTCATAAGAGTAGTATTTCTCGACTTTAAAGTTTAACCTTGATGCGAACATATCTGCTTCAGGTTTAAACCAAACATCACTAATAATTTGAAAAATATTGTCTTTAAGATCCCATTCAGAATAATCATGATCTGTTCGACTTTGATAATCAGCTTCACAATTTAAACGACCTGGAATATATGAGGCAGATAATATAATTCCTTTGGGGATAGCCCATAAATACATTTCTCTGATAATTTCATGATATTGTGGTACTTTGCCACCTTGTGAATTAACATATGCCACTGCTGTGGTGTTATCTATTTGTAATTTAATATGCATATCAGTAAGTTCTTTGCCAAAAGTAAAGAGTGAATATTTAGCAGCCAATAATTCCAGGTGATTTATGTGTTTCAGTTTTTCACTTTCTGACCAATGTCCACCAGTGGATTTAGACTCAAACACACCACCCCATGCCAATTTGGATGCATCAGATGTAATTATCTTATCATATGATTTATTTAACATTGACTTAGTTTGGGTTTCAATATTCTCAACCCACCATTTCAAATCAGTTTTGCATTGCTCAGTAAGAACAACTTTAGCCTCAAATTTTCCTTTATTGAGCTTAAGCATTTCTGTTTTAAAATTATCTAGTCTTCTATAGAATAATGGACCAAAATACACTCCAGGAAATGAGGACACCATGAGCCCTACTACTTCAGCTATTTCTCTAATTGAAACAAGCTTTAAATTCAATATTTTCTTACATGCTATCTTTAGTTTTAATACTTTCTCAGAAGTAAGTCGTACACTCATCTCTACTGAGTTTAAAATAAAGCCAAGGTAAGTTATTACTTGATTTGGTTCTATGACCGATTTGACAGGGTGGACTGTAAAACCAGCCTGTATTGAAGCTTTGACTGTGGCCATAACATTTAACTTTGCATCATCTAGTGAATCTCCAATCAAAAGTGAATCATCAATAAATGAAGTGTTGATATGACCTAATTTCCGTAAATAGGAAAACAGAACCTTGGTAATTTTGGTAAAAATTCTTGGGGCTGACCCTAATCCATTAGGGAGGCATGTAAATTGAAAGAGCATATCTTTCCAAACAAATTTGAGTAATTTTCTATCAGAGTTTCTAATATTTACTGAAAAATAGGCATCTTTCCAGTCCACTGAAGCCATATAGCAATTAGGCTTAATTAAATTGATTGCATGCTCTAAATGTTCCATATTGAAATGTTTATAGATAACCTCATCATTTAATTCTTTTAAATCGAGGATTAATCTTAGCCCCCCATCCTTCTTTTCTCTAGTAAAAATGTTGGAGATAAATTCTCCCTCTTCATGAGAAGTTCTTTCAATTATATTTTTATTCTCTAATTCTAATAATTTAGTTGATATGGCAGCTTGTTTCTCTTTAGGAAACTTAAAAGGATGGTTGATTGACAATTGTCTTGGATCATTATACAATTCTATACTACAACCTAAAATGTTTGTAATGATGTTTTTATCTGATGTTATTTGTTTCCAGAAATAGATATGCTCTTTCAATTTTCCAGCCTTATAATTTAATAAACAATTATTCAAGTCTTTTCTGACAAAATTGTTAAATTTGTCCCAATCTGAAATTCTTACCTCATTAAAGTTCAGAATTGGTGTGGTATAAACTATTTCTTCTTCTGTGATGTTTGGGTGAACTTCCCCTTCCCCCTCTGATTCTGGGGTCTTTTGCGATAATCTAAAAAAGGCTTTTGACCTCGATTATCATTGTAAGTAGGTTGTCTATTAGGATAGTATAGTTAACATAATGTCTTGGTTGGTTTGATTTATAACCATAACTATTTGCTGGGGTACTATATGATGGACCACTTAGTGCCTGATTGGTGTCTTTCAAATCTCTCAGTTTTCTTCCTAGGTCGTCACCAAATAAATTCTTAGAAGTACCATTGTTCACATTGTTTGATGGATAAGCTAATGGTTTTATTCTTTGATTTAAATCAACTTTAATTATATCACGTCTCTTTTGATTTAGGTCTAAAATAGTCAAAGAATCCATAGCCTTTTTAACAGCCTCAGTCATTTCCTGGTTAACATCAGGGAATTTCTTTTTGATTTGTATCAACTGATCTGTCAAGTTGGTAACAGCATATGTACACTTTACAATTCTATTACCAAGTTTTTGGAATTTAACATCTTTAGTGCAGGTTCCAGACTTCATAAAAGCCCATATTTCACCATTGACTTCTGGCAATTGTATATCAAGATTGCTTGGTCTAAGATACTTGTCAAAAATATCTGTAATATTTTCTTTAGATTTATTATTAATAAATAAATTAGTCAAATAATGGCAACTTTTGGATTAATCTCTGCACCCACTTTGTCACTTAAATTATACTGTTGCTCTAAACTTTCTTCAAAGTCTGAATCTTTATCTGATGGCTGTTTGTCCTGTAGAAGTTCATCAATTTGACTTATCACATTATCACTATTTACTGATCCATCAGTTTTGTATTGATGTGACAACTTTGGTACTTTATACCTTTTTTGAGTGAGTTGTGAGATGTCGTCATCATCAGAAGATGAAAGATCATGTATAACACTAGGCCTATTGACTTGTTTACGTTTGACTCCATGGCCATGACCATGATGTGTATAATAGTCATCGACTTCTTGAGGTTTTTCCCCTTGACGTGCGTCATAAATTGAGTCTATAATGACATCTTTTAATAGACCCTTTTACGGTTGTCTGTGCGCATGCGCTAGCCACTTCCGCTAAAATGTAAACAATGGTCGTGCTGTCGTTACTTTACATGGCTGTCGCTGTCCACCTTCGTTAATTTATCAACACTGTCGATGAGGGAAGGGTCAGACTCATTTACGCGTCATAGTTCACCTAGTTCACAAAGTTCACAACGATAAATTCATAAATGTTCAGCTTTAATTCTCCATAACATAGCTTCATATGATTACAAAGAGTTCACGTTCACATTCACATTAAACATAAAGAAAATATTGAATTGATAAAGAAATGATTAGATAATAACGTAAGTAACGGTGAATGAAAGTTTCTGGTCCCCTCTTGACATGCGTTTTCACTGAAAGTTAGCACGAGTTCACATCCCATAATACTCAACTATAACGTTACCTAGCAACTGCTGCGTGCAGTTTCATAGACTCTATTTTCCATGTCACAAATTCGTCTGCTAATAAAGACTAATACACTGTATACGATTTTGAACTCTACATACCGGCCCCTAGCTTATTATAACAATAAGAAGATAAAATAGATAACATTTGTTCAAAATCACAACTAAAAATTTAACTCCAAACTAAGAGCAATAAGCTGAAAACAACAAAATATATGATCAATATTTAAACATGCGACAATATAAATTTTCAATAAATATTCACTATTCACTTGTAATGTCCTAATATTATGTAATATATTAATCACAATTAGTCCTATAAATGTTTCTTCAAATATAGTTTCACAATATTCACTGAAAGTTTTCACTATATATTAACTGAGTCCTCAGTTTCACAGTTTATTCACACAATGTCCTAATGGATAGGGGCTGAGTTTTACTCAGATTCACAATTTTCACTATGTCCTAATGGATAGGGACTGAGATTTACTCAGATTCACAATTTTCACAATGTCCTAGCGGATAGGGGCTGAGTTTTACTCAGATTCACAATTTTCACAATGTCCTAGCGGATAGGGGCTGAGTTTTACTCAGATTCACAATATTCACAATGTCCTAAGAAATTTACTTTAACAATTATGCTAAAAGTTCACAAAGTTCTCAAGGAATGTTCACAGTTGAAAAGGATTTTAATCAATGTTCATAAAAAAGAATTTTCACTGATCTTGTTCAAGTAACAAGCATAGTTTGTCAATAGGACGTACTAATGTTCCCGTTTTTGTACGAAGTTTCACACTACGAACTAATCCTGTTTTGTTAGGAAAAGTTTCAATTATTAGTCCTAATGGCCACGAACATCTCGGAGCATTCTCATCTACCACGAGAACTACATCACCAATTTGTAAATTACGATTAGGCCTAAGCCATTTTTGTCTTTGCTGTAACATAGGTAAATATTCTCTGGTCCACCTATACCAGAAAAGCTGAGACAAATATTGAATCTGTCGCCACCTGCGTTTTGAATAAATGTCCTTCTCATTAAAAGTACCTGGAGGGAAGGAAGGTAATGGATTTAACAATAACAATGAATTAGGGGTAATAACATTGAGATCACAAGGGTCCTCTGAAACTCTAGTAAGAGGCCTACTATTTATAATACACTCAACTTCACACAGAAAAGTATGAAGTTGTTCTTGGGTTTCACTTGTTTTAACAAATTGTTCACATAATATAGATTGTAACACTTTTCGGATTGTCCGAATTTGTCTTTCCCATGCCCCACCATGGTGAGATGCAGTGGGTGGATTGAAATTCCACTTAAAATCATATTTCACAGCTAAATTATTGAAAACAGATTGATCTAACTCTTTTAGACCACATTTTAATTCCTTACTGGCACTAACCAGATTTGTTCCATTATCCGAATAGAATTCTTTAGGTACACCACGTCGAGCCATAAATCTACGAATTGCAGATACACATGAGCTCGTGTCCAAAGAATCAGCGACTTCAATGTGCACTGCACGAGTCGAGAAGCACGTGAATATTACTCCATATCGCTTTTTAACCGAACGTCCCACTTTAATTTCAAAATGACCAAAGTAGTCAATACCGACACACGAAAATGCACCTTGATCAGATTTCACTCTACACTGCGGCAAATCAGCCATTTTCTGTTGACCAACATGCGCGTTAAGTTTTCTACATATAACACATTTACTTATGAGATCCTTAATTAGTACACCAGATCTGACAATCCAATATTTCTGACGCAATTCGGCTAATGTATGATTACGTCCTTGATGACCGACCTTTTGATGTATGTAACGGACTATCAAATTCGACACGTGATTATTCTTGGGTAGAATAATTTGATGCATAGCATCTTCCGGTATGATGGCATTTCGTAAGCGACCACCAACACAAAGCACATTGTTCTTAATTATTGGATCTAAATTTGATATTGCACTTTTCAATTTTACACTAGATCCTTTTAAACATGAATCTAATTCATCTGAAAATTCAGATTTTTGCACAAAATTAATAATCACATTTTCAGCATTCATCACCTCTTCAGAGGTCAATGACTTATTGCACAATTCTTCACTAATTGGAAGTTTCATAGATCTTAATTTCAAGATATTTTTAAGCCTTATCCACCATGATATTCCACGTTTAAGTGATTTCCAATTAGAATAATAGTTAATCAATTCGTTCACGACGTTTTTAGATTCTTCACTAATTTTCACACTATTGACATTAACTTCGACACGCGATTCACTAAATATTGGCGTCTCAGGCCACACGTCACTTGACTGAGCAAGAAATTCTGGTGCACGAAGCCAATTTTCACTGTCTAATTCCATAACACTGAGACCTCTCGATGCATGGTCTGCTGGGTTTTGTGCTGAGGGAACATATCTCCATTGATTTACATCAGAACCATCATTGATGATAGAAAGTCTATTTGACACGAAAATCTGATGTCTTGCGGTTTCATTTCTAATATATTTTATCACAGTTTGACTGTCTGTCCAGTAGAATGTTTCATTTACAGGAATAGATAATTCCTTCACAAGCAAATTGTTCATTCGTACAACCATAGTGGCTGCAGAAAGCTCTAATTTCACAATAGTCATAGGTTTTATTGGCGCTACACGAGATCGACCAATAAGAAAAGTAATATGCACAAGACCTTCTTCATTTTCAAGTCTAATATAGCTTACAGAACCGTACCCTAATTGGCTGGCATCTGCGAAATGATGTATTTGTGTATTCACGATTGTTCCAAAGTCTGGAGGTTTGAGACACCTCTCAATTTTAATGCTTTCTAGATTCTGAAGGTCATAAATCCACTTATCCCATTGTATTTTGTTTTCAATGGAAATAGTCTCATCCCAGGATACCTTTTGTTTACACAAGTCTTGTAGTATCATTTTAGCTTTTAAAATGAAAGGAGCTGCTATGCCAAAGGGATCGTAAACGGAGCTCATCACAGATAGAATGTTTCTTTTAGTAGCTTTTACATTCAAATCACTAATGTTCACCTTAAATTCAATAGTGTCACTTTCAACTGACCATTCTACGCCTAAAGCTCGTTTGACAGGGAGCGATTGGTTATCTAAGTCTAAATTACGTACCTCTTCTTCTCGAAGATTTTCAGGAATGGTCTGGAGCAATTCTTTACTGTTACTTATCCATTTGGTTAAATTGAAGCCTGCCTTTGACAGGACATCACAAAGTTCTTTAACCAGTTTGACACCGTCACTGACAGATGACAATGACTTCAAAAAGTCATCCACATAAAAGTCATTGTTTATACACTGAATAACTTCAGGCCTAAATTCACCTTGATAATCTTCAGATACTTTATGAAGTGCATAGTTGGAGCAACTGGGCGAGCTCACAGCTCCAAATAAGTGTACGAGCATTCTGTACTCAGTAATAGGATTGTTCAAGTCACCTTGAGGCCACCATAGAAATCTTAACATGTCAATGTCTGACTTATCAACACGCACTTGGTAAAACATAGATTCTATGTCCGCCATGATGGCTATATAATCTTGGCGCCACCTTAATAACACACCAAGTAATAAATTCAAGTTATGTGGTCCACATAATAAAAGATTGTTCAATGATATTCCATCAAAAGTCAAAGGGCAGTTAAAAACAACTCTCACCTTGTTAGGTTTCTTTGGGTGTGTCACGGGATGATGGGGGATAAACCAAACACGACCATCATTTTTGTTGATATCATATATAGGGACTTGCTCACAATAATTCTTTGTAACTAGATTGTTCATAAAGTCTGTATACTGCTGAAGTAATTCACTATTAGAGTCTAAACGTTTCTTTAAACGATGAGCGTACATCTCGGCTTGTAGACGATTATTTGGTACTACTTTGTTTGGATCACGGAAAGGTAATTTTGTCTCATAATGTCCATCCTTTAGAGTTATAGAATTATCCATAATTTTAATGAATTTCTTGTCTTCACAAGATAATCCAGTTCCACTTTCTGATAAACGTTCGTTAAATTCTAAATTAAAATAATATTTTATCTGATTTTCCAAATTGTCACAAGTTTGTACGAAATTAACACGATTCACATAATTGTTAAGTTTTCCTTTAAACCCATAAAATAACCATCCAATTGGGCTTCTGATACCGTAGGGTTGTCCAATATCACCTGTGGCTATTTCTAGAGGAGTGGTCACTGATGGCACATTTATCCCTATCATAATTGTCACTTTTGGAATGTCAATGTTTCTTCTATTAGGAATTTCAATTCCTTTAAAATGTTCAAAGTTATGTAAATCATCCTGTATCGGGGCATCTGACACAGTCACTGGCATTTCATCTTGTATATAAGATGTTGGCAATGTTAGATAATTATTTCCATTTATGTCACTGATTTCTAAATCATCAATGGTTTGTTCAGTTTTTACACATTTTTCTTGATTTAAAGTTTTCAGAATCATATTGACACTTTTACATCTTATGCGTAGTGTATCTTTAAGTACTGGTGTTATAAATCCAGAAGTTGAACCGGTATCAATAAAAGCGTAAGTTGTCACTGATTGTCCACTAGATTTTGATCTCACTTTGACAGGTGTAACAGACATTAAAGGTTCACCCTCACTTATTATATCAGTTCTATTACTGTTACATGTCACAGCACATCCGGATGATATTTTAGGAACTGTTTCTTTATAATTGTCACTATTTGCATCCTTATTTGGATCATGTAATATGGAATGATGTTTTCGATCACATTTGTCACACTTAGACCATTCTTTATTTCTACAATCTTGTTTCATATGTCCAGGATTGAGGCATGCAAAACAAAGTCCTTTACTTTTAATGATGTCTGATTTCTGTTTTGAGTCCATTGCCTTAAATTTTCTACATTCATAGAGATTATGATACGTATTTGGTCCACATGATAAACAAGGGGATTTCCCTGCTAAATTTTCATGCACTTGTGTTGATAATGTTCTTGATGAGTGGGGCTTAAAGTTTTTCCGAAAATTTGGTTGGCTTGTAGTCGGATTGTTTTGATTTGTATTATTGGTTTTCGTTTGTTGATAGCCAAGTCCACTAATTCGCGGATCGTTTTCATTGCGTGAAAGTCTTCCAACGAATTCTTCAAAATCATTTAGTGTTGGACCTCTAAAATGTTTATCCTTAATTTTCCCAACTTGGGAGATCCATTGTTGTTGCACTGGTTTCGGAAGTTTTTCACAGAGTTTTATAATGAAATCAAAACTGTCCATACAGTCCATTTCACGATTGTTGGTTTTTGAATTTACACAGTTAATTAGGAATAATGAGAATTTTCTTAGAGCCTTTTTATCTCCAGACACAATTCTCTCACATTTTTCAGATTCCAATTTTAGGTTAGCAGCTATTAATGACGGATCACCATAGTCTCTCTTCAGTAAATATCTTGCACGTTCATAAGCGTCTTCTGCTGGTTCAATTAAAGGACAGTATCTTATTAGCTGTTTAGCATCACCCTTTGTGTATTTTAATAAAAATTCTAATCGCCTAGCTGGGTCATTAGTGTTTCTCTCTACTATGAATTCAAAGTTCTTTATGAAAGTTTGGTATTCTAAAACTTTAGAACCGTCAAATGGTTCTATGTCCTGTGTTGGTAAGTTTTGATCCATTAATAGTTTATTAAATACAGATATATAATAATAACACTCTTTATTCGAAGAAAATCTCACAATGAGACATAGAATACATAATACGATTATAATACAAAATATAGAATACAAAATATTATATAATAATAATAACATTAGACATAAATTTAACATAATGTTAACATAAAGTGGAGACATAGCCTAAAACAAAACTATTCTCTTTTAAATTTCTTAATTATGATACTAGTAAATTTACACAAATTCTCTAACTCTTCATCATGACTATTGAATAAACTATTCATTTTAACAGAGGAAGGGTGCTCATGGTAATAGGGTTTCAGATACTTTTTTCTATCATTAGAAAAATATTTACATTGAAATATGAAATGAAATTCATCGCCCAATTCTCCAGTCTGACATAGATTACAAACTCTGTTTTCTCTTACAATGTTTTTAAAAATACCAGCTTCAATTGGAAGCCTGTGACTTCTGCATCTCAATTTACAGTGATTAAAACTTAATTTTGTAGGCAAGCTAATTAAATACTCTTCTAACTTAAATACTGATTTAAAAAGTCGATAGTTGATACATTTATCGCTGTTATTTATCGTCATAAGCCAGGTCTGCACATATTGATCTTGTAATCTCGTGGATATGGTTTGTTTAAGCCATTTAGCATCAATATTCAATGCTTGATTGTCCCATATGTATGAATACCCCGAATCGCACAAGACATTTTTAATATAACCAATCCATGGGCATTTGTCTGGTGATTCTCTGAGTGCTTTATACAACAGGGACGAAATCTTGTTAACAGGACTATTTACAAGTTTATTCCAAAAACATACCATTCTACATTTAATCTGAACTGACAGAGGAAATATTCCAAGCTCCCCATACACCATAGCATTTGGAGTTGAGGTTTTAACCTTAAGCAAAATTTTGCAAAACCGTAGTTGCAATCTTTCCAATGAGGTGACATCAGTACATCCCCAGATTTCACATCCATAGAGAATGATCGGTACTACCAAACTATTGTATAAATGAATTTGCGTGTCAATATCAAGATGTAGATTTCTACCCTTCTGAAGAATGGAAAACATAGCAGCAGATGCTTTGGAATGAATTACAGATTTGGCTTTATTAAAGTTGCCATTATAATTAAACTTAATACCTAAATACATATAATCATCGACAACTTCAATAATATGATTACCATATCTTATGATGGGTTTATTTCTTATCTTACCCTTTGAAAATACAACTACTTTCGTTTTGGAGATATTAATGTCAAGATTCCATGTTGTGCAATATTCCAACATATTATTGATAGCTACTTGTAAATCTGATTCAGTTTCTGCTAATAAAATAGTATCATCAGCGTACAACAATGCAAACAGTTTCAAATATACACCCATCGTTTCATAGTCAGTTTCATGGATACTCAGACCTGGATAACACATAGACAGAAATGAGTTTAAATCTTGTAGGTATATGGAAAATAGCAAAGGGGAGAGGTTTTCACCCTGCCTAACGCCAACAGAACATTCAAAGAGGTTTGAAAAACTATTATTAGATTTAACACATGATTTTGCGTTTTTATATATATTGTAGATTACGTGAAAAAGCTTCCCTCTAATACCAGATTCCAGTACCTTTTGCCATAGGTGTAGCCTGGGAATTGAATCGAATGCCCGTTTGTAATCGATAAAGCATGCATAGAGTCTCGTCTTTTTACTGAGGTACAAATCTATTAAGCATTTCAACGTGAATATGTTATCAAGGGTTGAGTAATTTTTACGGAATCCAGTTTGTTCTGGGCCGATAATGTATTCACTTTCAACATAATCTGTTAGTCTCATGTTAACAATAGAAGTGAAAAGCTTGCATAGACAGCTAAGTATAGTTATCCCCCTATAATTCTCAGGCATACTCTTATCTCCTTTATTTTTGTATAATGGACATATAACACCCGTTACCCATTCTGTAGGTATAAAACCAGAATCAAGAATTAAGTTAAACAATAATACATATATAGGTAACATGGTTGACTGTGTCGACTTAATATATTCATTCAGGACTTCATCTTGTCCGTATGCCTTATTGTACTTGAGATTGTCAATGCACTTTAGTATTTCTAACTCAGTTATTGGTACATCGAGGGTGTCATTACGAATACCGTTGGCGTTTTCTAACAGATCTTCCTCGGTTTGCAGTTCAATCGGTTCACCCCGGTTTAAAGTTCGGAAATGTTCATAGAATGACACGAGATCAACATCATTCTTGACAGGCCTTTTCTTATTCTGATTTAAGAGTTTCCAATATTCTTTCGAATTTGATCTCTTCAGACTTTTCAGTTGGACATTAAAATTTCGATGGTAGATCGAATACTCAACTCGTAGTTGACTTTTGTAGTCAGCGCTAGCACTCTTGAGTTTGGACTTATTTTCTTGGGTCTGTGTCGATTTAAAGGTATTCTTGGCCTGGTAAAAAGCTTTCCGTTTAGTTTCACATGCTTCATTAAACCATGGTTTCTTGGTGCTTTTTCGTTTATGTGTTGATTTGGAAATACATACACGCTTACTGATATTTAAGCTTTTGGCACTGTCTTTAAAAATGTCACTTATCTCACTATACACTTCATCAATACATCTTTGGTTGACATCCTCTGGATTCAATGTTGCTAATTTTTCCCTCAGCGAATAAACTTGATTGCAGTCTACGGACTCGGCAAAATCTTGCTGCTTGTTGGGATCCCATCTAATACTGGTGAAATCTACTGGTATATGCTCTATCTCTTTTAGTGGTAACGATGGTTGTTTATTCAATGCTATTGATATTGGGCAATGTTTATCTGATAGTAGTGGATTATACTCACATATACCGAAGTTGTGGATTCGTTGAAATACGTTTGGTGAACATATCATATAATCTACGACAGAACTTCCTGCACATGTAAAAGTCCCCTTATTGGTTTCAGTTCCACACCTACCATTGACAATATAGATGCCGAGATTGATACACAATTCTGAAAGCCTCTCACCATACTTGTTCAATATTTTATCCATATTACTTCTTTCCAGAGATATTCCATAGGACTCCAAGATTGCGTTTGATTCCAGTCTTTCAGCCATGTAATTATCCAAACTGTCTAATTCGAGATCCCATGAACTAACGGATACGAAATCTTCATTCAAACCGGTCCTAGCGTTTAAATCTCCAAAGAGACAAAACTCAGTTCCTTCGGTGTGTAAATCCAGATATGTCTCCTCAATAATATCAAACATATTAACTGAACTATAGTCCGACCTAATTGGTGGTATATAAGCTACACAGAAAAGTATATTCAATCCCAGAGTTTTTTCATCCATCGAAAACCATATTGAAAAATCATCGTCTCTTTTATGTTCGTTGATTGAACTCGCAAGATGGTCTTTTACTAACAGCGCTACACCACCTGAGCTGATTTTAGAAGATTTCCTAGATTTAAGAAAGACAGCGAACCCGTCCAGTTTGATTGTATCCAAGTCACACGTTTTAGTTTCAACTAAGCACACCAGGTCAAAGGTTGAAATGTAGTTTTCAAAATCAGTAGATAAAAGTTTTGACTTAAGTCCGCACACATTTAATGTTAAGACATTCAGTTTCTTCTCACTTTGGGTTTCATGTAGCTATGACGTTTCATTTTCTTTTTTGTCACTTCTTGTAAATATCATTCCGTTTGAGTTTACTCTAAGTGTCGAATTGTTTGGTAGATGACGTAGTATTGCCCTTGAGTTCATTTCAATTAGTCTTTCCGTGTAAGATTTTGACCTTGACAAAAACACATCTCTAAGTTCACCCCTGGCTAATTTCCCCTTGTTTCTCAAGACGTTATTACGTTGATCAAAGTTTTCAAAGCTGATTTTTATTAGTCCTGGTTTCGATTTTGATCTGGTGTTCAACCTTTTTACGTCAGTAATCTTAACTGCTTGAGAGATTTCATCACCAAGTGCGTTTATAACATTCTGAGCCTTTTCTTCAATGTTCTCACCTTGTTCAAATTTAACCCCGAATGCGACAACTGTTAACTCATCGTTCTCTATAGGCCTCTGTTGAGTGACGTTCTTTCCTTTTAGCTCACCGTGTTCTATACCCGAAATTTTATCTTGTAATCCTTTAATACTGTTAACCATTTCGTCAATCCTAATCCTCTCACTAACAATATCTATTGATAATTCATCATGTAATGTTTTAACTTTGGTATCAATTTTATCCATTAGTTCGTCTTTCATACTGTCTATTTTATCTTCAAATATTTTGCACATCTTTTCCTGGTTTAATTTCATATCTGCTATGCCCCCTATCAGGATCTCCATTTGTTTAGATATCACCTCTATTGCGCTATCTTTCGAGTTTGTACTGTCATCATCCATTCTGTAGCTTTTTAGGTTTGGTTTAGGCGTTTCACCCTCACTGTGACGATCTCTTTTTAGTGTAGCACTATGGTTGCTTGACATTCCACAGATCACTATATTATCACCAAATATAACGTAACATATCAATATTTCCTAATCAAAGACAGTACAAAGATAGTAAATCATTTGTTTGTTGTTGATCACTAGTTTTTGTAACAACATTGTTATCTTTGTCTGCTGACAACTGATCACTAATTTGTTTTGTTTTAACCACAGGCACTGGTGGTGTGGACAAAGGATTTGTTTGATCTATGACTGGCAAACTGTTCACATAATTTTCAACTCGAGATTGAGTTATTTCCGGTTCCTTGAGTTTCACAAAGGTTTTGTTGGGTTGTGGTTGTTTCTTAAACTGTACCTCTGAACTCTCCGAGGTATGATATTCCAACATTTCTGTGACTTCCATTGCAGCTTGCATTTTGGAACGAAGTTTGATTTCTTGTTGCTTTCTAAATAATCGATTTCTTTCTGCATCTGCTTGCCTAGCAATTCTATTTCTTTCTTCTTCTGCTTGTCTAGCAATTCTATTTCTTTCTTCTTCTGCTTGTATGTCTATGCCAATTCTCTCTTCTTCGATGAAATTTGATTCTTGGAGAGCGGCTAACTCCATACGATATTCTATCATTTTCTGTTGGTTTTTAAGTTTTAGTGCAGAGGCAGTTGAAATACTACTTGTCTGCGATCTTTTACCCCTAGAGATATTAGATGCACTATCTTCTGGGTGAATGATGGGCAAATCTTTACTCACTGCAATTTGTTGGGTTGTCTCCCTTGGTTCTCTATGTCTAGGTTGTGGAGTAGGTTGTGGAGTAGGTTGTGGAGTAGGTGGAGCTGCAGCATTCTGAGTAGCTGACTGTTCAATTTGAGGCTGGGTAGCTGTATGCTGTACATAGGCATCAATGTCTGATTGAACATCACTGAAAACATCGTGTTGAGAATCATTATCATGATCCGGTGCAGTGTGTGTGTGTTGTCCATTTAAAAGATCGTCTGTAATTACAGAATCACCGGCCCCATTTACTGCTGCAGGGCTATTCGTACTTGACATAATTGTTCACTTTTCACAGTTCACTTTTCTGGACACGTAAGATGATATAATTATCCAGATTTCATTCACTAGCAATGTCGATGAGGGAAGGGTCAGACTCATTTACGCGTCATAGTTCACCTAGTTCACAAAGTTCACAACGATAAATTCATAAATGTTCAGCTTTAATTCTCCATAACATAGCTTCATATGATTACAAAGAGTTCACGTTCACATTCACATTAAACATAAAGAAAATATTGAATTGATAAAGAAATGATTAGATAATAACGTAAGTAACGGTGAATGAAAGTTTCTGGTCCCCTCTTGACATGCGTTTTCACTGAAAGTTAGCACGAGTTCACATCCCATAATACTCAACTATAACGTTACCTAGCAACTGCTGCGTGCAGTTTCATAGACTCTATTTTCCATGTCACAAATTCGTCTGCTAATAAAGACTAATACACTGTATACGATTTTGAACTCTACAAACACAGGCTAACATTCTGGTCTGGTTGCCTGATCAGTTTACCCAAAATCATCGTGAAATGAATTTTTGAAGGGGCGCTCAACCTTTGGCGGCTTCAGAATTTGGATTTGAAATAAATATTTAAGGAAAATGAAGCGAACACCTCGACTATGCCTAGGCCTAAATATAGGCTAGCCTAGGCCTACTGTCTGAAGCCGTAAATAGGCGTTCCGAGGGCCAAGGTATCTACCCAAATCAAAAAAACTAAACGGCCTGCATCCCACTTTTAATACAGCTTGAGAGAGTGTTCTTTTTTTTTAAGGGGGGCTCAACTTGTTGATTGAAAAAGTCAATAACGACGTATATCACGAAAATACATTAATTCATGTGTTTTACTGTTTCACGGGGTTGAAATCAATACAGTCCCGTCGCCAGGAATGAATTGGTGCTGGGCCCCTGATTTTTTGTCCTGGATGAGGTGGACGTAGACCGTCGAGAGCTGGATGTTGGAGGCCCTACTCCAGGAAATTTTTAAATAACAAGCCCCGAGAACGCATTTCTGACGATTTTGAGGCTTATGACATTATGATTATCCAGCCGGCATACAAGAACCAATAAAAATAAACATATTGGTCGAAGTCGACAAGCGGGGGGTTTGGGGTTCCTCCCCCAGGAAATTTGAAACCTGGAGAACGCATTTCTGAGGCACAAGAATTCCCATCAAATCGGACAGAAATAAATATACATGTATGACAAGCGGAGGGTTTGCAGGTTCTCCCCACGGAAATTTTGAAAACTAAAGACCGGAGTATGCCTACGCATTTATATCGGCACCAACATACCCATCAATTAAATGGAACGAAAATAAACAGGGCTATATTGGTCAAATCGGATGGTGGCAAGACACGACACTCTCCCTAGGATAATTTGGAAAATTAGGATCAATATCCGAAATCCCCAGACCCTGTTTTATGTTTGAGAGAAAATAATTACATTCACGATGATCCTACTGGGGAGTTATTATTATCAATAAATCATTTAAACATGTAGGCCTATATTTTAAATACAACCATCAGAAAATAACGAAATACAGCAAATTCTATGAACAATTTTATTCCAAAAACAGCAGATTTGTAAAAATATTTTCCCCAAAAACACTTTATCGTTTGGCCTTTCGAATGGTAAAAATTCTCACATTGTACAGCAATAACTAACTGTGACATTTTATTTCTGTCCCAATAGGGTCTATAATAGCTGCCCTAGGCCTAGTATAGTGACCATCTAGGCCTCAACGTGCGGATATGTCATCCGTATCAAGCCTGAGGAACGGGTAGGGACGGTAAATAGTAGACAGATAGAATATGTATACAATGAATCAAAATCAATTTAAAAAAAAATATTTTTACATGGTTTTCTAACTATAGATGTCTTGGTATAAAACCGCGACATATTCTATAGCCATACCATAGGAAAGGCCTATTGAAATTCATCGTGAGAGCGAACATTTTGAGAAAAAAACATTTTGACGGAAAGGTTGTAGGCTATAGGTGTATTTTCAAAACAAATCGCATTTAAAAAATTCGCGTATGTTTTGCCGTTCCTATTAGCCGCATTTCTCAAGGCATGTTTTCTACACATATAGATTTAAGTGCAAAGCATCTATCGCTATGACGTCCGCCATGTTTTATGGTTTGTTTACATTTAATCAATCCCATGATTCCTAGCGCGCGGACAACCGTGAAAGGGTCTATTCGGTACGAATCTTCAGCATTTCACTTTTGAAAAACTTCATTGAAACGTTATCGTTATCATTCGTATTAATATCCATTTTTGTGTTGGCCTCAGCTGACATCACCGGCGTGTCACAAACACTAGTACAAGTGGACGAATCCATTTTGTAATTTGGGTCAAGAGAAGATGCCGATGTTACTGTGTGATTCAATTCTTTAACAGTCTTATTTTCAGTTCTTTTACGTTTTTCTTGACCCTTATTATTGGTTTTATTTTTAGAGGACAACTTATTGTCAAATAAAGCTGAAGATAAATTAAACTCTCCTTCAATATTTGCATTCTTCGATGAAGGGTTCGAACCAATGGGGATTTCCGCCATTTTTATAAAGTTTGAATCTACTTTCGCTTTCGAAAGTTCAGTAATCAAAGTTGAAATATTGATAAAAATTTTCAACTGCCGTAGCTAAAAAGCAATCCAGGAAAGCCTTGGGTAACTTTCTAAAAAGTTAACACCGAAGAAAATAATAAGTTTCTGAGCTATCTCAGAGCTGTAATATTTTCGATGCTTTCCCTCTCGAAGCTAGCGTGCTAATGAAGTAAGAGGCTGCGTGCGCATCTCATGGGATCTCTAAGACTACGTCATATGACGGATATAGAATTCGTCTTTCAAAGCATTATTTGTTGTAAAATGAATACCTAAAATTTTAATTGATGACGTACATAGGTTTAGTCCTAAGTTAGATACATTTTGATATATTTTTACACTTGCTATTTAGATTAAATGCTTTAGTTTTTGTAAGATTTATTGATAGACCAGAAATTAATTTAAATTGTTTCATTACTTCTAGTAGATGTCTTGCTGTTTTAAAATCCTTCATTAGACAAGTAAGGTCATCAGCAAATGCAACCATTTTAAGCGTTTTCGTACCAAATTCGATTCCCTTATATTCTTGATCATTTCTAATAAATAGGCAGAGGATTTCGATGACAAAATTGAATAGTACCGGTGATATGGGGTCACCTGGACGAACACCTCTTTCTATTGGGAAATATTTGGTTGTGAAACCATTATTCATTATTGCACATTCTAATTTGTTATATAATGTTTCAATCCATCTTAAAAATATTTTTTTTGAAACCGAAGTATTTCAGAGACTTAATCATGTATAAGGGACAAATTGAATCATAGGCTTTAGAAAAATCGATTGCCAATAAAATTCCTGTAATTCGTTTCTGTTGTGCCAGTGTAAAACAATCATCTATAATTCGTATGTTTTCATTTATATTTCGACCTGGAACAAATGCCGTTTGGTTAGCATGTATTAATTTACTGAGAAATTGTTTGACTCTAAGGTAAAGTATTTTACTAGCAATTTTCACATCAACATTTATAAGTGAGATGGGTCGCCAATTTGTTAATTCAAGTTTTTTTTTGGGGGGGGGGGGGGGGGTTATAAAAGTTTTATTATTGTTTGTCTTTGAGATTGCGAAAGGCCTTTTTTTTCAAAGGATTCATTCAAAGAATGTAGAACATATTTACCAATGTATGGCCAAAAACAGCTATAAAATTCCTTTGTAAGGCCATCATTGCCTGGTGATGAATTTAATTTAAGAGTATTTAGAACTTCCCTACATTCACCGTCGTCTATTTTGTACTCTAAGCATTCTGCTTCATATTCTTCTAAAATTGGATGATCGTTTTTGGAAGTTAAAAAATGTATTTCACTTTGACTTTTTTCATTGTTTTTTGAATATAGCTGTTTATAGAAATGTTCGATCTCTATCAGAATTTCTTTATTTGTTTGAATCAACGAGTTATCGGTTCTTAAAAGTTTGTATATATTAGTAGAGTTTTGTCTATGCTTTTCTAAGTTCAGGAAATATTTTGTGTTTTTTTTTCTCCTTCATAATAATATTCAAGTTTTGATCTTAATATGGCCCCCTTTGCCTCTTCCGTATAGATATTGTCTAATCTTGTCTTAACAATTTCGTATTCTATTAGTTTCTCTTCGTCGACATTTAAATTTTGGGATATTTCACTTCCTATTTTCTCATAATCATTAAGTTTATTTTTAATTTCTCTTTTAACTTTTTGTTTTTCCTTACAATACACAATTGTATGTTGTTTTATTTTATATTTTATAAAGTCCCATAGACCTCTCCTATCACTCCTATCGTAGTATTCTGATTCCCACTTATGAAGAGAAGAGCTAACAGTGGCGGATCCAGGGGGGGGGGGCGTAGAGGGCGTACGCCCCCCCCCCCCCCTTTCCTTTGTCTTTTTTCTTTTTTTTTTAAATTAGACTGTACAATGAATACGCCTATAGATTTCGTTAACATGGTCAACGTCAGAAACCGTTAAATTAGTACAATTACACTTATTCTATGTTTTTAAGCCAAAATAAAGGTTAAAAAAAATTTTGCCTCGCTTCGATCGGCTAAATTTTACATCTACGCCCCCCCCCCCCCCCCCTTTCGAAAATCCTGGATCCGCCCCTGGCTAATTAAATTTATATAATGTTTGTCTAAGGTTAGAGTAGAGTTAAAAATCCAGGGTTTCCAACTTTCTGATCTCTACACTGACCGGTTCACTGAAGAATATATACTTTTATTGACTGATTGGTCGATTCATCCTAAAAGTTTGTATGTTTGGTCGAATTGTCCTATAAATGAAAGGGAGGCTACTAAGAAAGACCGGAAGTACAAATTGATAAACTGAAAAATTGTTTTCGACATTTCTATTTCCTAAAATCGTCTTCAAAGTTCATAATGTTTAGAATTTTATCTAACCGTTTGTTTTTAAACGTAAGTTATTGTTTATTTCATTACTTTCTGACTGACAACAAGAATTGTGTTGTGTTTGTAGAGTTATTTATAAAAACTTTAGTTTAGTCACAATTTTGAGACCACGTGTAGTAAATTGGTGGGGTCTATCTTATTACCAGTATAATAAGGGGCGTGGAAACGGGGCGGTCACAACCAGTAAAATATGTTAATAATCCAACCTCTAACGTTATTATGCGCATTCGCAAAATGGCAGCCCCCATGAATTAAAGAATTAAATGATTTTAATCACGAATATCCTTATCATAATTTACAACAAAAATCTGATTTGAAAATTTTAAGTCAAAAAGGCTATTTAGTTTTCATTTTCATTGCAGAAATTCAAATCCTTTATTAAGCCCATGTGTCCTTGAAAATCGGCACATCTCGATACATTTTCATAAAATATTAAATGAAAATGTAAATTAAATTTTGTTTCGACGTAAGACTGCACTTTTGGGAGATTCTTGTGAAATTTTTACATTCCATCAATAACAAAATTCTTCGATATTTCCAAAAAACATAAATTTATAAAGGTAGGCCAATTTGTTAAGACCTGAGAGGTCTCTCTTATATGGACTCGCAAAACAATCAAACTCAACTTTAACAGTTATTTGTTTTCAATCCTTATAGACTCAGTCCACTAATTTATTTGCCATTCCTTTCCATGTTAAGGAGGTTCCACCGAATAACCAATTTAAATTAGAAGTTTAATGTTAAATCACA
The DNA here is from genome assembly GCA_029955415.1 of Lottia scabra. NCBI lineage: Eukaryota > Metazoa > Mollusca > Gastropoda > Lottiidae > Lottia > Lottia scabra. Next base: position 962,356 of record JARJEI010000038.1, read on the forward strand.
AAATTCCATCTTTTATAACTTCAGAAATCAAATGAAAGCCTGACCAATGCTTCTCTCAAATTTCAATAATATGATGACCAAGAAAATTTTGATTTAAGCAAATTGAAAGTAGAACACTGCTGGATGTAAACACTGTAATGTACAGGAAATGACTGTTTTCATACTGATTCTTCTGCTTCTAAAAATTATTTTATTTTAATCACAATCTGAAAGATATGACTATATTCATATACTATCATTTGTATTAAAAATTTTAGTGGAGTGAGTCCTATATATGATTTGGTGTAGCAGACTACCAAGTAGCAATATATGGTAAAAATAGTCAAATGATAAGCCCAAAATATAGTTGTTCTGTTACAGGCTACTACGCGAACACACAACATATTTTCTCAAGCCTCATTGTCAACATGTTACTTCAGCAACGTTAAACATTGGCATTATCTACCGTTGCTGGATTGACAGGGTTTTCTCGTCATTATTAACTAATAACCTCGTTTTAAAAACACTACGTCACATTCAATTTATGACTGTTGAGACTCGATTATCACAAGGTAAATTTGCTACAAGAAATCTGACGTCTTGTCATTCGAAAGTTTTCTTGCAATAATTTGTTACAAGGGATATAACTGGTCGAACAATAATCGTTCGACCAATCAAAATTAATGATGAGAATGTCTTTTCATGATAGCAACGGATTAATGTAATGAAATGAAATGATAGCCGTTGCTAAAGAAACATGCATTGTCAAATGATGTAGTAAACATGTCAATCTTATCTAGGTGAAATTGAAAGTTTCTCTACAAAACTCTTTTTGTTTATTGAAATTAAACTAAATTAAAAAGTTGACAGTGCTGAAGAAGTTTATTAAAATTTAATTTCACATTTGACACTTCATTTGGAACATAGTTTAGATTTCTGTCATTTCAACCAAAAATTCCTGCATTTAAACTAAGCCAAGAAGGTAAAATATCAATTTTACTGTATGTTACAACAGTATTGAGGGCCATTTTGAACCCAAAGCATTTTAAGACTAATGCCATGCAATTTCAAATCATATTTTATGAAATGAGAGAAAAAAATTCAATTCAAAATTCAATGTGGCAAGAAAGTAGATATTTTCTCTAATGAGACAATATTGTTTGTTCAGTTAGTTAAACCATTAAAAATATTTTCATTGAATAATCCATAATCTAGAGAATCTGAAAAATATAAAAAGAATTCTGGTTGCCACAGTAACATGACAAGATATGATAAAAGATATAACATGAATAAGTAACAGGGAAATGTACCAGACTAACATATCATTGAGATTTTTATACGCCCACATGAAATGTGGAGCGTATATTGCCATCACCCATGTCCGTCGGTCCGTCCGTCCACAATTGCTTGTTAACACTCTACAAGCCACAATTATTTACGGATTTTGACGAAACTTGCTGAAATTGTTTATTATCACCCAAGGATGAACCCTATTTAAAATCAAAAGAATCGGAAAATATGTAATATGAATTATTGCCCTTGTTCTTTAAAACGCGTTCGATTTTTAGCTCGTTAACACTCTACAAGCCACAATTATTTACGGATTTTGACGAAACTTGCTGAAATTGTTTATTATCACCCAAGGTTGAACCCTATTTATAATCAAAAGAATCGGAAAATATTTAATATGAATTATTGCCCTTGTTCTTTAAAACGCGTTCGATTTTTAGCTCGTTAACACTCTACAAGTCACAATTCTTTACGGATTTTGACGAAACTTTCTGAAATTGTTTATTATCATCCAAGGTTGAACCCTATTTAAAATCAAAACAATCGGAAAATATTTAATATGAATTATTGCCCTTGTTCTTTAAAACGTGTTCGATTTTTAGCTCGTTAACACTCTACAAGTCACAATTCTTTACGGATTTTGACGAAACTTTCTGAAATTGTTTATTATCACCCAAGGATGAACCCTATTTAAAATCAAAAGAATCGGAAAAAATTTGATATGAATTATTGCCCTTGTTCTTTAAAACGCGTTCAATTTTTAGCTTGTTAACACTCTACAAGTTACAATTCTTTACGGATTTTGACGAAACTTGCTGATATTGTTTATTATCACCCAAGGATGAACCCTAATATTTAAAATCAATAAAAATCTGAAAATATAAAATATGAATTATTGCCCTTGTTCTTTAAAACACGTTTGATATATAGCTCGTTAACACTCTACAAGTCACAATTCTTTACGGATTTTGACGAAACTTTCTGAAATTGTTTATTATCACCCAAGGATGAACCCTATTTAAAATCAAAAGAATCGGAAAAAATTTGATATGAATTATTGCCCTTGTTCTTTAAAACGCGTTCAATTTTTAGCTTGTTAACACTCTACAAGTTACAATTCTTTACGGATTTTGACGAAACTTGCTGATATTGTTTATTATCACCCAAGGATGAACCCTAATATTTAAAATCAATAAAAATCTGAAAATATAAAATATGAATTATTGCCCTTGTTCTTTAAAACACGTTTGATATATAGCTCGTTGACACTCTAGAAGGCACAACGATTTGAAAGAAACCTATTGAAATTGTTTATTATCACCCAAGAATGAACCCTAATATTTAAAATCAATAAAAATCTGAAAATATAAAATATGAATTATTGCCCTTGTTCTTTAAAACACGTTTGATATATAGCTCGTTGACACTCTAGAAGGCACAACGATTTGAAAGAAACCTATTGAAATAGTTTATTATCACACGATAATACCTATCGATAATCAAAAAATATTTGATATGACTTATTGCCCTTCTTCTTTGAAATACATTCAGTTTTAAGCTCAGAAACACTCTACAAGGCAGAAGGATTTTGACTAAACCTGATGAATGCTGAACCCTTGATGAAATCGAGAAAAAAAAATATTTAATCAACACTTAATTCAAGTTCTGTGCGAAATGTGGGCCTATGACTACTGGTTGAATATTTCATGGTTGTGATGGTTGCTGTTTTCTGTCAAATGTTAATTTTGAAACAAAGCCTCCAGTGGGTGTATATTACCTTGCCTGGCAAGCTATCTTTATTTCAGGTATAAAGTATTTCTAAAACTATACAACACAATCCTTGTATGATCCAATCATTCTATAAAAACTAAGTAATATCCATAAATCCACAAGTAATTATTGAAAATCACTTAAACCATTGGTTTAAATAAGGATAGTAATATTATTAATTTCTTTTTCAGTGTGAAATGAAGATACAACTAGTGTTAACAAGAGTTATCTCTCTTAGACTGACAGTCTATCAAGGAAGACATGCTGCCTTTGGATGTGCAAATTTTCACAATGAAAAGCGAGTTATTCTCAACTCCAGTTCCGTACAAAATTGCATTGGAAATCTTCAGTACCAAGTTCACAAGTTTACAAATCCAGTAAGGAAAGAAACATGTCTTCGGGAATTTCATACATGTCAGTCATTATTATCTTCTTCAAATCCTGGTGGAAAAAACAATGATAACACAAGTAAAGATCCACTAGTAAATAAACCCTATACTTGTGAAGTTTGTAGTAAGTCATTTAAAACAAAAACTGAATTGAAAATACATACAAGGACACACACTGGAGAGAAACCCTATACTTGTGAAGTTTGTGGCTATGCATGTAGTGTAAAAAGTAATTTGGCAGCACATATAAGGAGAAAACACACTGGAGAGAAACCCTATACTTGTGATGTTTGTAGTAAGTCATTTACGACAAAAAGTGATTTGACAATACATACAAGGACACACAAAGGGGAGAAACTCTATACTTGTGATGTTTGTAGTAAGTCATTTAAGACAAAAAGTGAATTGAAAATACATACAAGGACACACACTGGGGAGAAACCCTATACTTGTGAAGTTTGTGGCTATGCATGTAGTGTAAAAAGTAATTTGGCAGTACATATGAGGACACACACTGGGGAGAAACCGTATACTTGTGATGTTTGTGGCTATGCATGTAGTTTCAAAAGTAATTTGGCAGTACATATAAGGACACACACTGGAGAGAAACCTTATACTTGTGAAGTTTGTAATAAGTCATTTAGTCAAAAATTTAATTTAGCAAGACATGTAAGGAATCACACTGGAGAGAAACCCTATACTTGTGAAGTTTGTAGTAAATCATTTAGTCAATTAAATGATTTAACAAAACATATAAGGAGGAAACACACTGGAGAAAAACCATATACTTGTGAAGTTTGTAGCAAGTCATTTGTGACAAAAAATGAATTGACACTACATACAATGACACACACTGGAGAGAAACCATATACTTGTGAAGTTTGTAGCAAGTCATTTAAAACAAAAAGTGACTTGACAATACATACACGGACACACACTGGAGAGAAACCTTATACTTGTGATGTTTGTAATAAGTCATTTAAAACAAAAGGTGACTTGACAAGGCATACACAGACACACACTGGAGAGAAACCATATACTTGTGAAGTTTGTAATAAGTCATTTAAATCAAAAAGTGAGTTGACAAGACATACAAGGACACACACTGGAGAGAAACCTTATACTTGTCATGTTTGTAATAAGGCATTTAGCACAAGTAGTAATTTAACAAGACATATAAAAAGTCAACATACTTGAGTGAAACTGTAAATTTGTGAAGTTTGTAGCAAGTCATTTACGACAAAATGTGAATTGACAAAACTACAACCTTAATTATAACAATACACCATGTAACAATAACATTTCATATTTAATACACATAATAATTCTACATTGTAACACTCTTCAATAGTGTGTTGATTGACATTTCTCCTGCTATCATATATCACCCCGATCAAAGTATGTTTTATTGTTGATCCCTAATTCTCTTAGATCTCTGTTTCTGATATTTAGTGTGAGGTCATCTTCACCATCTCAGCCTTCTTTATATAAAAGTGAAATAAGCAAATAAAGTTATAAATAACTTCTCTTCAGTGTTTATTGGTTCAATCGAGTATACAAACCCTCCACGTCAAACACCTAAAATAAATGAAATGATATTTATGTTACTATAAAAAATTCATATTTTGAAATTTCTTATAAATAAAGTGTGTGTTCTCTCGTCATAATGCTAACAGACAATCACCCTTCTTTATTAATGGATGTAATACACTTAGAATGGAAATTAGTATATGGGCGCCATGTTAAAATTTCCATTCTAAGTATTAACTTTTGATAGCAATTGTAACTGATCTCGAGTGGCGAAGGTGTCTTCTTATATCACTCTTGTGCACTTCGCCCCAAACTATTCCTATTTTG